>SJYO01016970.1:10272788-10748311 GCA_006410555.1 Capra ibex
GTAGAAACAGTCCAAAACCATAATCCCACTACCACCGGAGTATCTTACTCAAACCTTCAAATGGAAGGAGACGTTAAAAGACCTTCTCAAACTCATCCTATCCACAATCGAGATGAGCTTTAAAAACCATCTTAAGTCGACACTTCGGCAGACCTGGACCCGAAAACAAACGACCTTCTAAAGACTAATGTCAAAGTTAAAGGCACGAACACTACCCAGACAATTCTAAAAGATAAAGAAGGACCAAGTCAAAACCTTATAACATGAAAAGATTCTTAAACAGGTAAAGAAGGTGCAACAGGTAAAATAACCGTATATTAACGACTATCATCAGAGAATACTAGGAAACATAAAGACACAACAGACAACACTAGAGAGGTAAAAGTAAAGATTAAAATAACTAAACTAAAAAGAGAGAAACGAAGAACTACTCAGACCGATTACTCCCTGTTTGGAATAAAATTCCTGTTTCAAAGTCTCCTATGAAAAGTGGAATTTAGCTTATTAAAGTTTTGTATTTTTGACTACGACTTTTGGTTTCCATTCAGTTAGGTTTAGTACAGGTGTATGACCAGTCGTCCATTTTTGTTTAATATTCATCCAGTAATTTTTCTTTAAGTTGAAACATATGGAATTTCAGACGAGAGGACTAAGGACGTAGAACCGAAAGAAGTGGACATTTTATTTATGTGTTTTCGTAGTTACAGTACTAGACAAAAATTTTAGTAGATCGATGAGTTTACCATCGGAGTCTAATTGATTATTTAATGTCGCATTAACAAAGGAAAACAGAACGAATCTGAATCTAAATAAAGTAATTGGGGACTATATAAAATTTCTACCTGAACAAAAAGTGTACCCCGAGAGAAAAAAGAAAAATTACTTTTGTCACAGAAGATTTGAGTTCCATTTTATTTTCCAAATGGTCCTAAAAATGAGTTGTGTCTTACAAATGGTCCTATTCCATAGGTTTGAACTTTAGTTTGACCAATGAAATTTTAAAATTGTCTGTGTATTTATATAAAAGTTTGTCATTCATACCATTAAAACGTTAGTAGATTGGTAAGTAAATTATCTTTATGAAATATAAATATAATGAATGCATGGTTTTTATTTTTATTTAAGGATAGTCCAATGGTCATTAAATTTTTTATACGAAATATGATAAGACAAAAAAGGGTATAAAAGTAGAAGAGATTTAGGAAGATTCCATTTTCATAAAGGTAACTTTGTCAAATTCTTCAGTGTTTACCTTCTAGATACCAATTGTAATGATTACCAAAAGGGACAACAACAACAAAATTTATAATGTTTCTTAGACTAAAATCTCCAAAACTTAATCTTATTGATCAATATCTTCATTCGAATCACACGAATCGGTATGTTTAGTACTTTTGAATTTGTCACAAAGTTCAAGTGTTTCATGTCTCTCATGACGGTTGGGTGATGTTCCTCAAGCCACACGCGTCTCCGTCCTTTAGACGACTTGTCGAAAAAAAAATCCGGTACCACACGTCGTACGTCCTAGAACCAAAGGGTTGCTCCCTGACTTGGACACGGGGGACGTGACCGTCAGAATTGGCGGCCTGATGGTCCCTTCAGGGACGATGATTTGTTAAAGTTTGTTTGTATAATGCACCCTTATATCGATAATTTATGCTAATTTAAATTTTAAAGTTTCATTTATTATTTATGTTGTATTTAGGGCCCAGGTAAGATAAAGAGTACCTGTAGATAAGAAGTACTCTTTTGTACTGTTTTATTTATCTTGGTTTATGAAGACCTAGGAACGAATACCGTATAGTTGACTGTAATATATTACGACGGAATTGAAAGTATCCACGGTTATTTCTATTTTAATTATTCCCCATAATTTTTTAGGGGATACAAATGTTTGTTTTAATGTTTTCATATACTTCTTTTTCCTTTGTTTTTGTTTTGGAAACTCCATCTATTTGGGAATCATTTGTACTATAATTTAATTTTTCGGTATTTCCTCTTTTATCCGACTAAAATGTTTTTAAGTTTTGAAGGCATACTATTTTCTATGGTATTTGGTTGGTCCTCCATTTCGTCCTCCATTTGGTCCTGTCCATTTATGTGACACTGTTTTCTTAAATTGACATAATGTTTATACACTGTATTGGAGTTACTTTCCACACCCTCTTTTTACGTGAGTACACTATTACGACCTTTTGTCAAACTGACCTTTGACGTTCCGAATTCTGTTCTTTTTAAGTTGAATTATGTCCGAGAATATTCTTTTACACGACAGGAAGGGTGGCCTTCTATTGTCATAAATATGTTAGGTCTATTATTTCAGTAAAAGGTTATCACCACTACTTAAATACGAATCAAGTGGGTTTCTGAGAAACGTTAGTTTCTTTACTTCAATTTTGTCAGTTACCAAATGTGTGTCATTGGGTATGTTCCTTTTGATCTTGTTACTTCTTAGATTGAATAGTATCAGAAGTAAAGCAATCTCGGTGTCTCATTGTTTAAATCGATCTTTTGAGAGTTTTTTTTTCGGGACCTCGTTTTAAAATTTTATATAAGTATTACCGGAAAGTTCCTTCTTGATACGAAAAAGTAAAAAATAGATGATGTAACGGTCGAGTCATCTCACGACGACGACGACGATTCAGCGAAGTCAGCACGGGCTGAGACACTCTGGGGTCTCTGCCGTCGGGTAGTCCGAGGGGGCAGGGACCCTAAGAGGTCCGTTCTTGTGACCTCACCCAACGGTAAAGGAAGAGGTTACGTACTTTCACTTTTCACTTTCACTTCAGCGAGTCAGCACAGGCTGAGAATCGCTGAGGTACCTGACGTCGGGTGGTCCGAGGAGGCGGGTACCCTAAAAGGTCCGTTCTCATGACCTCACCCAACGGTAACGGAAGAGGGAGTCATTTCATGTATGTGTGTTTATCTTTGTCTCTTTTACTTGGATTTCTGTACAGATGGTTTGTTTCTTCAGTCCCCCACCTTTTACACGAGGGTCGATTAAGACATGGAAAGTACTGGGTGACAAGCGGAACTAAATCCGTTAAGACAGGAGGACATTCAGTCCCTATCCTTTATACCATGGAACCGTATCTCCGCAATTTGATAGGATAATTTGATTTGATTATTTGATAATCAATAGGAAAAATATTTTTTTAAAAAATAAAAATGAAATGAAATGTTATGACATAACCAAAACGGTATGTGACTGTACTTAGGCGGTGCCCACATGTACTCAAGGGTTAGCACTTGGGGGGAGGGTGGAGGGTGGGGTATAGTAGAGAGACCTAGTAGGGGTACGTGGTCAGGGTTCGTAGGACATAGCTTGTATCATAATCAATAGGAATTTGGTAGAGAGACCTAGTAGGGGTACGTGGTCAGGGTTCGTAGGACATAGCTTGTATCATAATCAATAGGAATTTGATTGAGTTTCCTATGTCTAAAGTAACCTAATGTTTTCCTACCCAAGTTTATTGTGTTAGGTCTTTACCTGTTTTTCATTTTAGCACGTCGATGAAACCTTTTGTCAGATCGTCAAAGAGTTTGTCAATTTGTATTTCGACGGTATATTAGGTCGGTAAGGTAAGGACTGATATATTGGTTTCTCTTTACTTTTGTATATGTATGTTTCCGGACCTGTACTTACAAGTATAGTCGTAATAAGTTTTGTCGTTCTTTCCCCTTTGGGTCACAGGTACTTATCTACTTACCTATTTGTGTTATTATTGTTTATTTTTACTACTTACTATTTTATTTAGGTATATTGCTTTGTAAGTCGTTATTTTCCCTTACTTCATAATTATGAGCGCGCACGATTGTGTCTATTTGAAACTTTTCTAATACGATTCACTTTCCTCGGTCAGTGTTTCCTGGTGTATTGAGGTAAATATACTTTATGAGTGTTTTCCAGTTGTCCTTTCATTTAATCATCAACGGATCCTAACCCCGCTCCCGTCTTAACTCCCCACTGACGATTACCCATGTCAAAGAAAAACCTCACTGCTTTTACAAGATTTTAGTTGAGACCACTGTCGACGTTTTGAGACACTTATATGATTTTTGGTAGGTTAACCTATGAAATTTTACCTACACTTAATATAGAGTTATTGATCTCGACAGTAAATTTTTTACTGTAATAGAATACCCGTACAATATTGATTTCCAATGATTTCCTTCTATGACTGTTTAAGTACTTAGTCTCAAGATAAACACGGAGACGAATTTTTGTATCGTTGTTGTTGTTTTTTAGTACGAAATTTATATCGTCTCGTTTTTATTTATTTATTTATTTATATCGTCTCGTTTCCTTATGTTGATTATGTTGTATGCTTAAGTCTTATATGTCCAAGTTCCGAGTCAAGACTCTCAATTAAGTGACACACAGATGGAGAGACTTTTATTTTGTACTGATAGATGAAGTTTCTAGACGAGACTTTTACTTTGACCACTTCCCCTCACCTATCCCTCTCTTTCTTACTCGCTCGTCAAATACTTTTCTGTTTCATTATGTGTTAACAATATAATTCTTTATGGTGAAAGATCTATTCTTTTAATGTAATGTCTAGAGTTTACAGTGAGGTCTTAATAAGACTCTACGGAATGTTCATATATTAATAATACGAAGAATTCAAAATTGTTCTCCGATTCAGTATGATCTCGAACTATTTGACATTAGAACCCCAGTTATTTAGCTTGTCTTCAGACGTACTTTAGAATTTTTCCTTCTGCAGACACAGTTTTAAATAGGTGGTGACAGGTTGTTTCGTATAGTAAGAGAAATGTTCTTTCAATTTGACATACAAGATCATCCCGTTTCTCAAACTAGTATTGGATCTACTTTAATGTGTGTGTGTGTGTGTGTGTGTGTGTTTAAAATTGTAATAAAACAAACTAGTGTGAATGGTTACCCGTCACCGTTACAGTCAGCGAGTCAACACAAACTGAGAGACACTCAGGAACCTGACGTCGGACGGTCCCGAGAGATAGGTACCTTAAGAAGTCCGTTCTTGTGACCTCACCCAACGGTAAGGGAAGAGGTCCCCTAGAAGGGTTGGGTCCCTAGCTTGGGTCCAGAGGATGTAAAGTCCGTCTAAAATATAGTAGACTCGGTGGTCCCTTCGGGAATGGTTATCAGTAGATTAATAATTAAACTGAAGGTCTTGAACTGTATTCCTTTAGTCGTATATCCCTCACTCTTATTCGTAAGGTTTACTGATCTTTCCATTTATGGACACCGTCTCTGTTGACGGACGAGGTAGTGACGTATGCCTCGTACTGAACGTTACCCTCCGTTCTTTACACAGAAAAATTCCAGTGTCCGATGGTCAAGTTTTCTCCAGTGTTGACCTAGATCATCTTTGATCACTCGTAGTCTAGGACCTGAACTAGACCTACATCGTTACCTACCTTAAACCCCGACAACGAGAATTCTCTTTACATACCCCTTTCCTCAGTGTACAAAAAATGTAGTCTTTCAGTTTATCCACTTGGTTTCTTTTCTAATACCATCTAAGTGTGTATTTATAAGTGATCAGTAAAAGGAGAGGGACCAATGTGTCCTACGATATCTGACTTACAGACATAAGCCGGGGGGGTTGGTTAAGTATTCAACTTTAAAATAGGGGTCATACTATTTTACACGTTCACCCTGAAAGCCCACTATTCTAATACCCCCACCTCGGGAGTACTTACGCTAATCATGGGAATATTTCCTCTGGAGGAAACGATATGTCGTTTTTACATCGTCAGATACTCGGTCCTTCGTCCGGGAATGGTCTGTGGTTTAGTGAATATACAAACCTTAGATTTTGTACTATGTTTACTTATATAGATACTTTATCTTTGTCTGGGTGTTTGTATTTCGTGTCTGAACACCAACGGTTCCCTCTCCCCTCACCTTCTCGCCACCTGACCCTCAACCACTAATCGTCTACGTTTCATAATATGTATACATATTGACTTAGTGAAACGTCATGTGGTCTTTGATTGTGTAATATATGGTTGGTGTGAAGTTATTTTATTTTAAATTTTTTTAGTACTGAAATAGTAATAGTTGAACCCTATCCTGGTAAGAAAGGTGACTTCGGAATCTAGAGATGATGTGAGAGACTCTTAAAAGGAGTTGTAGACTGTAATTGAGAAGAATAGGATCAATAAAAATTGTCAATTATGTACAAGATGTAAAAGACATAAATAGATAAAACGTGGGTAATTAGTGTCCCGGTTTGATTGTCGGTTTCAACGAATAGAGGGGACGTTAGGTCTCGGATATAAAACTTGGTATAAGACTTGATATAAGGGGACGAGATTTATTTGGAGGTTAGGATTTATTTGTTAATGGGACGATGGAACGGCAAGTCAAGTCAGCGAGTCAGCACAGACTGAGAAACGCTGGGGACGCACGACTTAACGTCGTGCGGTCCGGAGGGACAGGTAGTGGTTGAGACCTCAAATGGGTTTGAGTACAGGTAGCTCAGTCACTACGTTAGGTCGGTAGAGTAGGAGACAGCAGGGGAAGAGGACCGGGGTTAGGGAGGGTCGTAGTCCCAGAAAAGGTTACTCAGTTGAGAAGTGTACTTCACCGGTTTCATAACCTCAAAATCGAAGTCGTAGTCAGGAAGGTTACTTGTGGTTCCTGACTAGAGGAAATCCTACCTGACCAACATACAGGAACGACAGGTTCCCTGAGAGTTCTCAGAAGAGGTTGTGGTGTCAAGTTTTCGTGGTTAAGAAGTCAAGTGTCAAGTTAAGAAATCACGAGTCGAAAGAAGTGTCAGGTTGAGAGTGTAGGTATGTACTGGTGGCCTTTTTGGTATGGGAACTGATCTGTCTAGCACCAACCGTTTCATTACAGAGACGAAAACTTATACGATAGATCCAACCAGTATTGAAAGGAAGGTTCCTCATTCGTAGAAAATTAAAGTACCGACGTTAGCGGTAGATGTCACTAAAACCTCGGGGGGTTTTAATTCAGACTGTCACGAAAGTGACAAAGGGGTAGATAAAGGGTACTTCACTACCCTGGTCTACGGTACTAGAAGTGAAAGACTTACAACTCGAAATTCGGTTGAAAAAGTGAGAGGAGAAAGTGAAAGTAGTTCTCCGAAAAATCGAGGAGAAGTGAAAGACGGTATTCCCACCACAGTAGACGTATAGACTCCAATAACTATAAAGAGGACCGTTAGAACTAAGGTCGAACACAAAGAAGGTCAGGTCGCAAAGAGTACTACATGAGACGTATATTCAATTTATTCGTTCCACTGTTATATGTCGGAACTGCATGAGGAAAAAGATAAACCTTGGTCAGACAACAAGGTACAGGTCAAGATTGGCAACGAAGGACTGGACGTATATCCAAAGAGTTCTCCGTCCAATCCACCAGACCATAAGGGTAGAGAAAGTCTTAAAGGGTGTCAAATGACACTAGGTGTGTCAGTTTCCGAAACCGTATCAGTTATTTCTTCTTTATCTACAAAAAGACCTTGAGAGAACGAAAAAGCTACTAGGTCACCTACAACCGTTAAACTAGAGACCAAGGAGACGGAAAAGATTTTGGTCGAACTTGTAGTCCCTCAAGTGCCAACTGTATAACGACTTCGGATCCGAACCTCTTAAAACTCGTAATGAAACGATCGCACACTCTACTCACGTTAACACGCCATCAAACTCGTAAGAAACCGTAACGGAAAGAAACCCTAACCTTACTTTTGACGGGAAAAGGTCACGACACCCGTGACGACTCAAAAGGTTTACACGACCGTCTAACTCACGTCGTGAAAGTGTCGTAGTGGAAAGTCCTAAACTTTATCGAGTTGACCTTAAGGTAGTGGAGGTGATCGAAACAAACATCACTACGAAAGATTCCGGGTGAACTGAAGTGTAAAGTCCTACAGACCGAGATCCACTCACTAGTGTAGTAACACTAATAAACCCAGCATTCTAGAAAGAACCATGGAATGGGCATCTTTGGGGTTAATTCTGACACCGGATACGTAAGGGGATGCTATGTAAGATCCTAACGAGATACGCAGAGACGGAGGATTTACTGTGACCACGAGAGGGACCCTGGGAGACACCGTGCGATACAGAGAATAAAGATTCTCTTAATATTGTCAGTTGAAAGGAGAGTTACCGTGACTGGAGAAACACAACAGTGAGTCAGTGGAGATATTTAATTCTGGGTCCATATTTGGTTAATTTTTTATATATATATACAGGGCACTGTTAGTGGTAAATGTCAGTCGTCTTTTAAAAATAAAAAAAATTAATTTTTCAAAAAAACCGACGTGGTGCACCGAACACTCTAGAATCAGAGTCCATAGTATGGGTACGGGGACAATCACCTTCACCTCTAAGGGTCGGTAACCTGGTGGTCCTTAAGGGTCTTTTAGACGAAAATTTGGTGAAATTAAAGAGTGGAGAGACACTTTATTGTTAGTCCAAAACGTATGGTACAATATCTTTGACTTGTCTTACTGTTCCTTTACTTCGTCTCCCCCTTTTACTGACTGGTTGTCCAGTCGAAGTGTTAAGAGTGATGGAATTTATCCATTCCTCGTTGATTGTTATGAGTAAAGTCGTCATACAGTTATAAATGTATTCGGAAAACTTTGATACTGATCTACAAACAGAATGTTGTAATTTTTGAGTTACTGTGTTAGAAGGAACTATGTAAGTCCCAGAGATTAAATCGAGAAACAAGAATGTCACACATAGAAACTATGTAGCGACTCCTACTAAAAATTGGGATGGTAAAGGGACTAATAATTACAAGGTGGTCCCTATCCCCTTACTGTAAACTTTACAAAGTTTTCCAGTAAAATGGTTCATGAATCCAGAAGGATCGAAATATGAGTTTACTTCCCTGATTTTCTCATTGCCCTTTCCTTAGTGACTATACGTACAGAGTTGTATTTCATTTCATGAATTTTACATAATTTCCTGAAATAGTAAATTTACCTTCGTCCACTGGTAGAAAGTAACTACATTTCTTATGTAGATCTTGTACTTTTTGTATGAGACAATAGACGAAAGTTTTAAGTTTCAAAAAATCCGACCTGAAAATGACTCTGCATTTTTACATGGTGAGTGATAAGAGAATTTTATTTTACGTTCTCCGAATAAATCGTCTCGTTTAACTTAGTCATAAATAGAATAAAGTCTTTTTCTTCGAGTTGATTTTCCTTTTCTAAGAAATTGTTTTTTCATAAAATTCTCTTACTAATGATACAGAAGGAAAAAATTTACGATACCCAAATTTTTTTTTTTTTTGTGAATTTTTCTGGTTTTCTTTTTTTTTTTTCTTTGGTACTATTCCGTTATTTAGACTCCGTGAGTTCATGTGAATTTTAATTAAATACAATTTATAATTTAAATTGTATTCTTTAATTCTTAAGTTGAATAAGAGTTCCCCGAATAGATAAAATTTCTTAATCGGTCACCAGTTTAATATAAAAGAAGTTGATAATGGTGAAATTTTTTAAATCAGTCCCTTTAAATCCGTTTTTATTTTGATCTAAAAGATCGTCTTTACCATATATGACAAACCATTTACAGGAGAAAATAAAAGATTTTTGAAATTCTTATTGTAACGAAATTTTTGCTGTTGTTAAATAAAATATAACCTCATATCGACTAGTTGTTACGACACTATCAAAGTGCACCTGTTGTTTTCCTGAGTCGGTATGTATATCTATGTGCGTAAGAAGGGGTTTGAGGGGAGGGTAGATTGTGACTCGTGTCAAGGGCCTCAATATGTCATCTTGGAACAACCAATAGGTAAAATTTATATTGTCACATATGTACAGGTAGGGTTTGAGGGATTGATAGGGAAGTGTGGTAGGAAGTGATGACTGTTGGTATTCTGACACTCAGACAAAACAAAATATTTATTCAAGTAGACATAGTAAAGAAAAATCTAAAATGTTTATTCCCCACAACCCCTAAGGGTCCATCACGATCACCATTTCTTAAATAAACGGACGGTTTCGTCCTCTGTATTCTCTACACCCAAGCTAGAGCCAGCCCTCCTAGGGGACCTCCTCCTGTCCTGTTGAGGCAAGGTCATAAAACGCACCTCTTAGGGTACCTGTCTCCTCGGACTGTCCGATGTCAGACATCCCAGGGTTTCTCAGTCTGTACTGACTTCGCTGTCAGTACAAAATCGTCATCGTCGTTTTTCCTACAGTGTACTATAAAGAAGAAGCAGGCTGAAGTGAGTTAAACTGTTAGAGATCCAGGTAGGTAATGACGTTTAAGCGGTGACGAATTTTACCGTAAAGATTTATGTTATGAATAAAACATTTCGACTTAAAAGATTCGTCTGAGAAACCGTAATTCAGTCGTTTTATATTTAAATTCTTGTGACAAAAGAATCTTCTTATAATAATTCCTCAGGAAAGGAGTTAAAATAAAGATTGAATCTTAGACGTCATATTGACTTATTATAAATTTCAGAGAATTTTAATCGGAAAGATGTTAGTTAAAATTTAACAATTTCCTTTATGAATGACCAACGAGACCATTTAGAACGAGAAGAAGGTAATCCTGGTTATAAAGAAATAATGTGAAAACACTGACCTAACGTTCATAGAGGGTCGTCAGAAGTGTTAGACAAAATTTTTCTTGCCCCTAAGTTGTGAAATACATGAGAATCTCGTAATAGTAACTCCGGTAGTCTCTTATTAAAAATTTTATAAAACGATGGAGTTAGAAAGATGCATTCGAGATTAGAGTTTAGACGTGCACCGAAAAGTTTTAACTGTACGACGTGGTTCAGTCCATCCAAATGGGCTGAAATATTATGGAACGTTTTCGGTTGTGCACCTTGGTGAAGACGACATGAATTTTGTACCAATGATATCACGGGTTCCGTAATTTGTGATGTTGTCGGTACAATTACTTGATTCTGTGTTAAAAATTTTTTAGACCCAATGTAATTTTTAAAATTTATAATCGGCTCGGTCAGTTGTTGAATACCATTGTAGGTCGGACGAAATTGTACCTGATAAATGTATTGACGATTGTGTGTGTCCTAGTGAAATTTATCATCCATTTGACTTTGTAGTTCACTTATGAAAGTGTTGGTTGATAGACATATATGCATTAATTGTATTTCCTTTTAAGTTGAGAAAACCTAGATAAAATTATTACGTTTATTTATTTCACTTTATAACTTAGTATCTTAATTCCTTTTATTTTTACTTTCGATCCTAGGTAAAATAGGACTTTAATACTCGAGGTGATTTACATGGTGAATTAGTTAATAATTTCGTTTCGGAAACGAAAGAGTCGGGGACGAGAAGGACGAGACTAAAGGTTTGATTCTTCTTTTTGTCTTGAGATTCGGGGTGTAAATGACTACTTTTTTTCTTTCACTTTCACCGAGTCGGCACAGGCTGAGAAACGCTGGGGTACCTGATATGACAGATACTTTAAGAGGTCCGGTCTTGTGACGTCACCCATCGGAAAGGGAAGAGGTCCCCTAGAAGGGCTGGGTCCCTAGTTTGTCCCAGGGGACACAACGTCCGCCTAAGAGATGGTCGACTCGGTGGCCCCTCGGGTGTGAATGACCATTCTTGTGGAATAACACAGGACGACGGTCTTGTCTTTCTACAATCTTTTGCTGTACTAATATTTTTGATTTTTGAGTAAAGATAAATTGTTTTTACTCTTATCGTAAAGAGGTTTTGTGCACTGACAAAAACGAAAATTAATTCCAGTGTGGACAAAAGTGAAAAATGGTTGGTGAAATTGGTTGAATTGTATGTTTCGATTTATTTCGCTCATCTCTTAGAACAACGTCTACATTACTTATTTTTCCCTTGACTTTTTGAAGTTAGCACGGTTAAATGGTGGTGAGGTGAAGATGACGAGATAGGACCATGTTAGGTTGTATGAAATCCCCGTGTGAGGTCTTACCCCTTTCCTCTCTCTTGTGCACATTCCCTATGTTAGTCTACGTGTTGACACGTCGAGACTGTGTCGAAAGGAGGGACGGGACTAGATTTTACAGTTTTCTTTTTTTTCAAACTTCCAGTCTTCGTGAACTACGAGTTACGTGAGTGCACATCGAGTAGGTGTCTCGGAGTTTTCGATTCAAGAGTTTGATGTACTGCAGCTATTGATCACGACGTCTTAATGTCACGCGTTATTGATTTCGAGTGTCCTCGATAGAAGGGACGTGAACGAGACGAGACGAGTCCTCTCGTATTGGTTGCACTGCACTTTGACTAAGTGTTAATACTTTCTACTTTGCAAAATTACAAAATGGTCGAATATAGACAAAATCAAAATTTTACTTTACAGGACAGAGATACCCTAAAAATGTCTCGGTCACATGTATTACGTGTATATACTGAAATAGGACTTTGTCCTTTTATCGTGGTTTAGTAATCTCTTTACATTACGGAAATTTATGGAATAAACAATTTTAAAACACACTGGTCGAGAGTGGATTTGTTTTTCACTATTATAAGATACAGAATGAATTAACTTCCGACATTGACATTACTAACTTAGAGATTAGTCATCTAAGAGTCGTTTCCTCTCATTTCCCTATCAGAAGGAGAACCTCCTTCCCAATATTTAGATGAGGACTCGTTCTCCTTCCCTTCTTTTTATCACAATTTTTTTTTTCTCCCATAACATGAGTTATTGTACACGAAAGGAATAAAAGAAATAAATTTTTTATACTTGTTATAATTTCCTCTTGTGTCTAGAGAAAATATCTAGATTTCCCAGTACCCAAAATTTTCTCTGTGATGAGAATTATCGTCCCTTTATTTAAGAGTTCGGTATGTTTTGATTTACCATTTTAGAACTTAAAACGAAAAATTTTTATACCATTATGTCACTAAAATGTTGTCTTTCCCTTATCGAAGGATCAAAAGAACTCTATTTAGGATTCCGTCCAACGTTCTTTTGAAAGCAATTCTCTTGTTAACCTTCTGTTAGGAAAGATGAAGATGAAAAAAGAAACTTTTGTTCATGGGAACCAACAAAGGTAGAATTTTTAATGGAAATAGAAAAAGTAAAAAGTTGACTCTTCTTATTTCCCAGTATCTATTAAAAATGTAAACTTTTTTTTGAAATTTTTAGTTCATTAGATACTTGTGGTTATTAAAACTATTAAAATGTTACTTGTTTTTTTCGTTTGATGTTTCCTACGTATCCTGAATCACGACGTCTTAAAGACCCTAAGACGACCGTACACTATATACACTTCAGACATTTGTATGAGACCATGTGAACATATATTTTATAAAATTATTACTGATATTGTATACACTAAGGTAGTGTCGTACGCACATTCTATGACTCTACACGACACCAATCAACGAGTCAGCAAAGGCTGAGAAACACTGGGGTGCCTGACATCGGACGTTCCGAGGAGACAGGGACTCCTAAGAGGTCCGTTCTTATGACCTCACCCAACGGTACGGGAGGAGGTCCCCTAGAAGTGTGGGGGTCCTAGCTTGGGTCTAGAGGGCGTGACGTCCACCTAAGAAGTGACAGCCTCCATGGTCCCTTCGGGTTCTTAGGACCTCGCCCATCGGATAGGGAGGAGGTCCGCTAGAAGGGCTGGGTCCTTAGTTTGCCCCCAGAGGACTTAATGTCCGTCTAAGAAATGGTCGACTCCATGGTCCCCTCGGGGTTCATTCTATGAAAGGTAGTTATATCATAAGAAGGAAGAAAGGTTATTAAACAATTTATGGACTTAATATGATTTATTTTCTTGTGTTCATAAATAGTACAAGGATCGTAAATAGTTACACGATTATTTTGAAAATGATAATTCTGGAATGTAGTAAAAGATGTTCACCGTGTACGAATGTTATCTTTCAGTGTAAGTGATTGGTGGTTTACTTTCACGATATATTGTGTCTGTTCCACGAGGTCATGAACTATTATTATTTTCATGTCTTAATGGTGTGTTTAGAATCAAAAGAATGAAAGCACATGACCGAGACTTCAAATTGACGTATAAAACAAACAGAAAAACAAAACCCCACAAAGAAAATTGGTAATTATATTGGACTGTAATAAAATGTAAGTCACTCTAAGTAGAAAAATCTAAGTCAACAAATCAGCGAGTCAGCACAGGCTGAGAAAGGTTGGGTGCCTTCTGACGTCGTACGGTCCGAAGGGACAGATAGTGGTTGAGGATCTCGAACGGGTTTGAGTACAGGTAACTCAGTCACTACGGTAGCTTGGTAGAGTAGAAAACTTTATAAGTCATAGAAGACTTAATTTTATAGGTTATTATATGTTACCGAACTGAATCTTCACCTTTCGTCTAAGAATTACATGACATTTACTTACATTAATGTTGAATGAATTTGTCAGTTTGTTTTGTATAGGACTCACGTAAAAAACAAAATTCATGAAAGTTCGTAAACAAAGTTCATGAAAGTATGAAAAATTCGTAAACCTATCATTGTCGAAAAGTATTAAAAGGTCAAAGTTAAGAATGATAACTGAAAATTAATTTGGGGAAATGGTAAAAACCTCTCTCAAATATAGGTGTACTGAAGTACCCGTCTTTAGACCTTTTCGATATTGATTTCCACCACGGTCACCATTTCTTGGACGGACGTTTAAGTCCTCTGCATTCTCTGTATCCAAGCTGGGGACCCAACCCTTCTAGGGGACCTCCTCTTTTCCGATAGCTTCAAAGGGACCCCTTTTACTTGGAGTCGTTCTTATCAATATTCGTAGTCATCGGACTTCTTCAATAGTTCTTCATCCATTGACCGTTTACAAATGGTACGACAGGAGTTTATATTAATGTGTATATGTGACTTCTTACTTTTGTTTATCGTTTTATGGGAGAAGATACACCGGACTTCTTTTGACGAAGTTCATGATAATAAGTTGTCATTGACTTTAGAAGATTTCCCCTAGATAGTTAATTAAATCTTTGTTCACAGGATTGTGGGTTTCATGGTTGTATTTCGGATTTCTATAGAGAAGTTTAATTTAAATATTTGATCCTCCGGAGTATTTCGTTTTAGTCTTTTCTACATTGCTTTTACCGAGATCTTTGTATTCTTTTGTATAGTTACCAGAGAACGTCTTGTCATGAATCATCATTCATAGCCACCCTACTATGATTTACGATTAAACCCATAGTATTAGATATCTTAGATGTGTCCTACAAAGTTTATTTATTTGTTACCAAATAAGATTATACATGTTTGAAGAATGACTTTACTCTGTTTTTATTACTACCCATGGAACCTCCTCTTATTGTTTCAGTTAATTCCTTCTAGTCAGGATGTAGTCAGAACTTTTGATGTCACCCTTCCTATTCTCTGGATAACTAATGACTCGTACATTTTGGGTGATGTATAAAAATGTAAGCAACAGAATGAATTAAAATAAAGGTGTTGGTAGAATTTTGTGTTAACCATATAGAAATATAGGGGATACCTGTCCCGTTCACCTTAAGTCTTTAAATTTGTTAGATGGACTCCAATTATCGTTAGTACAAAGTCGAATTTCATCTTGATATAGTTTATTCCTATCATCTCCTATCACCACGTTGTAACATTTACATGAATTACGATACCTTACTATATGACTTTTACCAATTTTAATAATTAAAACAATCCATATGAATGGTGTTAAATTTTTTTTATGTTCTTCTAGGTACTCTGATCTTTCTGGTTTTATTACTAGTTTAGAGGTTTCACGAATTTCACGTCTTTTAGGAATAAATTTATAACAGTCTTTTTGACTCCTATTACACCTCTTTTTGTATAGGTATGGTATGTAATACTCATTAAGATTTATGTAATTCTTGATTCGTAAGTTTATTATGACCTCTTTTGCCTTATCGGATAAATAGAGTAGACACCCTTTCTCTAATTTAAACCCAGTTATTTTCTTTCGTATTCGTTGTTTAGTTGTCTAGACCAAAACATTTTGTATGAAATTACGTTACTTTTTATTGTTGACATTCTCATTTTCCTATATTTGTTTACCTTCGTTATGGACGTCATTAATACTGTCTATTTTGAAGTACAGATGTTGTAAATGGGTAGAAGATAATACCCCGTTTTCCTATGTCTGTTAAATCCATTGTTGTTTCTAGTTTAGTCGTGAGTCCCTTTTTTCTAAGAGTGATGATTGACTTATTTACAATTATAATTTTTTGGGGTGAAGTGTGTATAATTTGATGTTTTTTATTAGATTTGTTGTTTTGGATTTCAATAGACTCTGTATTCTTCTTTTCTTTATAAGTCCGGGAACAACATTTTGACATACATAGAAGTCTGACAAGAGACCAATCTCATATTTTCTACAGTATTTTAACGGGTACCGGACTAAATAAAAAGAACCTAAAAGGGGGGTTTTAATTTATGTCCCCATTTTTCGATTTAGATAAAATTTTTAACTCACAAAGAACGAGTGTCTTTACTTTTGAATCTTTGTTAGTTGTACACCTCTCTAAATGGATTCGACATTAAGATGTAAGACATAATTTACTTTAACATTTAAAAAAAATTCGACACGGTTCGCCGTACACCTAGAATATTATCAAGGGACTGACCCTTAGTTTGTGTGTGGGAGACTTCACCTTCCCATCTCAGAATTGGTTACCTGGTGGTTCCTAAAACGACATTGGATAAAGTTATGTTCGGGTAAATTTTCCACTTTTTTTTTTTCCAATTCTAAAATGTGACTAATATCGAATATTATTATCAAATTATTCTGAGTTTTCGTCTATGTTTCCCTATGTTAAACCTACAGAATTCCAAACATATACGCACGTACAGACGAATCAACGAGTCACACAGACTGAGAGACGTTGGGGTAGTTGACATCGGGCGGTCCGAGGAGACAGGTACGTTAAAAGGTCCGTTCTTATGACCTCGGTCAACGGTAAACGATGAGGTCCCCTAGAAGGACTGGGTCCCTAACTTGGGTGTAGAGAACGTAGAGAACGTGACCGTCCACCTAAGAAATGGTGACGCGGTGGACCCTTCGGGTCTCTCGTCGTACGAAGAAGTATTTTCGTAAATGATTTGTAAATTAAATTTTAAAACATTGTGATACGATTCGTGACATAGTTCTTTTAATGATTTATCTAATATGTCTTACTATGATCTATTAGTCTTTAAAAACAGTAATCTTTTTACACTGAAAAGATTGAATCATTTATGGAAAAATCAAAAAAACGTACATAAAGAAAGAAACCTTGAGAGAAAAAACATAAAGGACCTATATCGGAATCTTAAGAAAGAGTTGTATTTTATAAGTAACTTATCGACTTTGGTCTTCTTTTTATGACTTCATCTTGTGTCCTATCTTATACGACCATAAATTCTGTATAAGACTTTCTTTAGTATTAATGAATCCCACAAAACGGACGAAAGTTTTTAAGTACAGTCACAACTTTTACGGTAAATTGATTTGTGATTTAACATATATAGTTTGTCTCATTTTTATATTTCAGAAGTAATTAACTTGGTCATTTTCGACAATTACAATTGAAGTTCGTTGTTTCATTTGTTCTCATTTAAAATCCTTAAATGAGAAAAGGACCTATTTCTGAGAATTGACTTTATTAAAAGGGTCTCCGATAATAAAAGACCAACAAGATTTGACTACCTTAGCTGAGATGTCTCCGGTCGTCAGAGTTTGAGACCTTAGAAGAGACTTACGTTGAATTTTTCCTATTATGTGTTTAATTTGAATTAGTGATTTTCTTTTCATATACGAATAGTTTGTTTGAAGTCCTATTGTAATACTTTCAAAACAAAAAATTTTTTAACATTAAATTTAACGTAATTTTGGTGTTTAATTAAATTCCTACTCAAATGTTATAACTCAAGATACATTCTTGTCTCATATATGAAGGTCAATGAATTATAAAAAAAATCAGAGAATCGTCTAGGAGATGTAAAGAACCACGACCGTAAAATAGAAAAACGAAACAATATAAAAGGTAATATAAAAGATTTCTTCAATGAAAAATATATGTCCTTTCAACAATTATAACCATGTAATTAAAACATTAGAGGGTACAATGGTTTCAGAGAATAACAAAGATTGTTACTCTTGTCATTCTACCAACTAAGAACTCAAAGTACATATTCATCCATAGTTTTCGAAAACGACTTACAGAATGTTTCTAACAGTGATAAAAGGTCCCACTTATTTTTGTATAGATGGATCATGTTTATAATTGGTTCGATTATTCAATTTCACGTAGGTTGTGTTAGACATCGTTCTAGAAATTCTATAATTCGTGCCTGACGGAACCAGCTAAACAATTGAATGTTATCCAGTCGTGATTGATGATAAGGAGAAGACTAAATTTTGTCATGGTGTATAAATTTTCCCCTTTTTGTCGTTTCTATTTAAACTACTTCGGGTATAAAGTTTATAGAAAATTTTATATAATATTTATTATCTCTTTTATAGGAATAATAAAGATGTAAATTATTAATTTATGAGATCTTGAACCCAATGACCCTAGTTCATTTTTATAGTTCTATTACTACAACGACGACAAGGTGACAAACGACACAAGAGACGTTTATTTTGCATAGTTATTCTGTTAAATATCGAATTCGACATATAAGACATCTTGTATTTGGACACAATTCAATTAGTCGTCTATCTTTTAGGTGGATAAAAAAGTGAAATGATATTTATCTTGTTAAACCAGGGCACCATATTTCGTTAATTTACTTACATCCTCCTTTTTTTTTTGATAAAGATTATTGGAATTTATGTAAAACTTGATAAAGATACAACTTGAGAAGAAGGAGGTAAATTTAGTGTGTATTCAATTTTATAGAACGATAATGTACGTCTTGTGTTTTTAGAAAATCTGTTGATGGTTTTTTCTACGAGATACTCGGAAAACAGACATTCGTTTTGTTTTTCTTACTTCAGTACCCCACCGAATACGTCTAGTGTCCTTGGTAGTATGACGTTCCATGTTTCGTGGTCCTGTAACATTTTCATTTTTTTTTAAATTTGACATAAAAGGAATTTTGTATAGGATCCCAAGTTCCTATTTTTAATTTCATACATTTTGTTTCACGTCATTGTCCATTTTACTGTTTTATAGTTTTAGTTTTCTCTCAGTTTGTTTTAGTTTTGTCTTTTTGAGACGTTCGTTTTTGATTATACGTCTTTACAATAGCATTTAACTCGTTTGTCCGAATGTTGATTGTGGTTGTCACTGAGGAGAGGAATTGAAATTTTTGTGTATGTGATTCAACAAAGGTCACAAAGAAAAAGGAAACCGTCCATTCTCCCCGTCCGAAAAGTCATTTACCTTTCAGATAGTGATAAGACACGTTTCTTGTCCTGGTACTTGTGTTGACGAGGTTACTCTGGTGTCCTACAAACAAAGTACATTCCCGAAAGTACGTCTTAAATATAGTATTATTCGGTTTCACTAAAATCTTCTTTTCTCTCTTTCTCTGAGGGATTCTGAAAAGTTGGAGATGAAGTTATGTTGTGTCAAAGAAAGACTTCAGAGAGAAACTTCCGTTTTACTGAATTCAGAAGTCAAAACACCGAGTCGACCATTCCTTAGGTGGACGCTACACCCTCTGGACCAAGCTAGGGACCCAACCCTTCTAGAGGACCTCTTCCCTTTCCGATGGGTGAGGTCGTAAGACCGGACCTCTTAAAGTACCTGAGATATCGGGTACCCCAACGTTTCTTAACCTGTGTTGTATCGTTGAAAGTGAAACTTAAAATTTAAGGTGTAGTATATAAAGAATAGGGGTTTGAAAATAAGAATGTTGTATTTAAATGACTTTAATTAGTGATTTATGTTATAACACGAGAGGTCGAATGTCGAAACTATCTTGATTTTGGGTAAAGAGATCAACGAACTTCTCCTGAAGAAAACATTTTTTACTGGAACCTTTTTTGTAGTGGTTATTTGGGATTAAAGGAATAAGACATTTTACTTCCCATTCAAACTTGAGATACCAAGGGAGGTCGATATTTGATGTCATTTGTTAGTTCCAAAATTTGAGTTCTGTACGACATCTACATTTTTCAAGTCTTTACTTTTTCCAACTTTCTCTCGGAACGTAGTTAGGTTTATACCCATACACACACATGTTTTCTTTTTTTCCCGGGTGGTAGGACCTCTATTCCTTTGTGTCTCACAGTCTGGTCTGAGTGACCCCAATCTAAAATTCCTGACCCTTTACTACTCCAGTCTAACTTGTCTTCGATCTCAAAAGGTCACACTCCACGACGCCTCCTCCATCGTCATTCCTCGAAAGTTTTCTCGAAAGGAGTCATAAATTTTTTCAGGACGTTCGGTTGGTCTTCCCAGCAAGAGACACCGAAGATCCTGATTATACCGGTTCGAGGTTTCAGAAAACGATTTTTATCGAATTCCCTAGTCGGGTTAAAACCTTATTCGGTTCCGGATACGATACGAACGTATACAGAGTATATTACTCCCTGTGAAAAGATGTTGAATAATTAGTTTTCTTTTCGTCTACGATTTACGACATAAATAAGACAAACGACTTCATGATTTGAACTCTCGTGTTAAATGTACTCATATCTTTGACTACTGTGTTTTTGTAAATGTTAGTTAACACTCTGTAATATCTTTGTGATCTTTCTGTTTTTATTTTTAATAGGTTGAGACAGAGTTTTGTATGGAGTCTATTGTTTAAAACCTTTTGTGGTGTGTTAATAATAATTTTGGTTGGGAAGTTAAGTCTCTACTGATTCTCGGATGTCTCAGTAAATTCTTTAAATGTTCTTTGAAATCGGAGTTTTTACTCTTTTTCTACCAAGATTCCGACTTTGTCAAATCGGTTAATCTACCAAATACCACTTTTGTCATTTCTTTTATATCAGTCTTCTTGTCCGATTCATTAGTTTATGACATTACAGGCCAAATACTTCTTTGTTCTTCTTTTTGTCTTTTGAACAGTTATTCCATTTTTACTTCTCTGTTATATGTTGTCTGTCTATATACGTGCGACTCAAGTTGTTTTCTTTTCCATGAGACTTTAATGATATTACTTGAGAATTCGTATTTTGAAAAGTCATTGTCGTGTGAGTTTAAAAACCGTTATTTGAATATTTAGACCCCTATTATTAGAGGGTTCTTTGAGACAGGAGTCAGTGTCGTTAACAAGATATTCATTTCAAGCATGTCTTTTGTCTCGGCTAGCAGATTTTTGTAGGCGTAAAAACGGAGTCGACATGTATAGGTAAGAGTACCCTATCTCTTGTGCTTTTACTGTCCTGCAGGACTACTGGACAGCTAATTGTTCTAATGTGTTCGGGATGACGGTCGTCAAGGCGCACGAACGGTGGACAATCGGACGAAATCGCTTCGGGGGATTTGACACGAGGTCGCTTCTTGGCCCTTGCGGAAACAACAAAGGATTGATGCCTTCGATAGTCTCAAGTTAAGTTGGATCGCGGAATTCCTTTTGAAGGGGGCCCGGCCCATTTAGACGGGTCTACCACTGAATCCGTTTCTGGAAGAGATCGATTCTTTTCCGCCCTCTTGGGGTTCGCTTTGTGTTTACAGTGGATGAGCAGGGCCCTCCTCGATCCGCAGTCCCCACTTCTTTCAACGCCTTGATCTGGGTCCTGGAAACTCTCTCCGAGTCAAAGCGTCAACCTCATTCCACTCGTGTTGCTCCTCCACCCGGCGGGACGACTCATTTTTGTGTCGTTCTAGGACTCTGGTGTCCAGCCCCTCCTCTTCACGCTTCACTTATACCCGTCACGGAATCCCTTCGTGACTTCGTTTTCCGTTCTTTTGGTTCCAGAAATTTTCCGCCTACTCCGCCTCCCTTTTTTCGTTCCGCTCTTCACTCGTCGCTGCTGTGTCCGACTTTGACTCCACTTTCTCCGCTCCGGCCGCACCCTCTTTCCTTGCTTTACTCGAGTCCTCCGAGACGTCCCTGTTCCCTGTCCGTTTCTCTTGGGGGTGGGTGTCCCTGGCCCTGTGTTCAGAACTGGCAGGGAGATGTCCGACAATGAGCTGGCCGACGTGAGTCTGGGACAGCGGTCGCCTCTGAGTGGGTTTCCGACGTCTCCGGGGTCTCCTCCTGTACCCCTGACCAGGTTTGTGTGTCCTTATAGTTCGCCGACCTCCTTTGCCGCCGCAATCACACTGGGCCTACGCGTAGGGGTCCTTGGCCTTCAGCCGCCAGTCCCAGTAGTGTGTTAGGTGTGGAGCGAGGTGGTCTTCGAAAGCCCGCGTACACAGTCCGGAGTCCTCCGCCCCGCCCCTTTTGCGGATCTGAGGCGGGTGGGCCGGCAGGACCCTTGGGGCGGGGACCAATGCGGGGCGGGCCGCAGAGCCACCACAAACCACACACCTGTCCGACCAAGTACGTCGAGGGTCTGGTTCCATGGTGACTCCGTGTTTGACGGGCGAATTTTTTTTTTTGAGTCGCGAGTCCAAAGTTCTTCTAGAAAATTTTACTCACGTTAGGGAGACAGAAATTTTGCTTGCACTTTATAACCTACATAAACTATCTAAATCTTTTTAACACCCTCCTTCTTACAGACCCTTCAAGACCTTCCGTGAAAACTCTCATCTGGTTGGTCATAGTCAAATAATTATTATGACATAACTCCAATGTTAAGTAAAGATAAAACACGTGTTATAAAATACATTAAATAGTCTTTGTTTTAAAAATGTACGAAGCAATTGAAATTTAATGATGGGGTAGTACCCGTTCCTCGTGCCAATTAAAGTCCAAAACAACCCCGGACTACTTTCACTTTCTCCTCGCACTTTTTCAACCGGATTTCGAGTTGTCAGTCTTTGGCTTCTAGTACCGTAGACCAGGGTAGTGAAGTACCCTTTATCTACCCCTTTGTCACCTTTGTCACAGTCTGAAATAGAAAAACCCGAGGTTTTAGTGACGTCTACCACTGACGTCGGTACTTTAATTTTCTGGGAATGAGGAACCTTCCTTTCAATACTGGTTGGATCTATCGTATAAGTTTTCGTCTCTGTAATGAAACGGTTGTTTCCAGCCGGATCAGTTCCGAAAAGGTCACCAGTACATACCTACACTCTCAACCTGACACTTCTTTCGACTCGCGACTTCTTAACTACGAAAACTTGACACCACAACCTCTTCTGAGAACACTCAGGGAACCTGACGTTCCTCTAGCTTGGTAAGTCAGGTAAGACTTCCTCTAGTCGGGACCCACAAGAAACCTTCCTTACTGTGATTTCCACTTTGAGGTTGTGAAACCAGTGGAGTAAACTTCTCAACCGAGTAACCTTTTCTGAGACTACAACCCTTCCTAACCCCCGTCCTCCTCTTCCCCGCTGTATCCTACTGTACCGACCTACCGTAGTGGTTGAACTACCTGTACTCAAACTCACTGGAGGTCCTCTACCACTACCTGTCTCTCCGGACCGCACGACACTAAGTACCCCAGCGTTTCTCAACCTGTACTGACTCGCTGACTTGACTTCAAATAAGTTAACCTCCTGAGAGAAATCCTTTTAGGTGTTAACGTTTATTGTTACAATACATATTTTTTACTTACAAATTACACTCTTTTCTTTAGCGTTCAATGTTCAAAATTTTTAAAGTATTTATTATGTTTCAGGCCTTCTTAATTCGTGATGTTCATGATAATGCACGTACAGACTTGATGAAAAAGGGATACAAAAAACCGACATAGAAGAAACTAGAAAAGGATACCGTTAAATGATTCCTTGCAGTAAATGGTTCTAGGAACTGAGGACAGAGAGTGTGGGGTGTGGATTAAGTAGACATTTAAGACGTTTTAAACAGAATTTTTAGACAGGTCTAAGTCTGATAAAGGACGGAGACAACCATGTTCGATGTCAGTTATACACTGGTAAACGACAAAAATATGGGAACCGGAAGGTCCTAGATAATTGTGTCGTCGTCACCCGAAGACAATTTCGGAATTAGTATGGTCCAGGGAGGACGTCACCTAGGGATAAAATTTCACTTTTGGCTTTAGGAATATATTCGACTCTCCTGGGAGTTCTAAACTGTGACGGGTCACGTTCATTGGAATAGAGACTGAAAGAGGTAATAGGGAGGAGAGTTCTGTGGGACCGGAGAAACGATAAAGAGATTAGACGTGTATGTGAGACCCAGAAACACGAACGACTAGGGAGACGGATCTTACGAGAAGGACGTCTATTGTCGTAGTAAATGTGAAAGCGCTGGAAATGTAGAAACAAGTCTACAGTAGGAGATTTACTTTTGAAAGGGTCTGTGACATAAATTTTAACTTCGTAATGGTAGGAAGGACTTGAAGGATCGGGTCAAGGGAGTGAATTAATAAGATATTGTCAATAGGACAGATTGTTAAACGATCACTTAAACCGAATTGTAGAGATGAGGGTGGGGAGTCAGAGGGAGAGAGGTAAGAGGAGAGTGGTCTTACACTCGAGGACAAAACAAGTGGTTACATAAAGTCTTCTTTGTGGTCGTGGTCTTCTCTTAAACCGTACAACTTCCGTGGGTCATTTACAGACAACTGAATTTCCTGTCTAACGAGTAAATGAAACAAAAACGAGTAGGTTTTGGTATGTTCGACTCGGTGGTCGAGGTGGTCCCCCCTCGGGTACTCATTGGTTACACCATAAGGGTCTCTTCAAGAAGGATTTCGTATATAAATGTGTATTGAGGTTTTGCACCCCGAAGGGTCCACCGAGTCATCTTTTCTTAGGTGAACGGTCACGTTCCTCTACGTCCTCTAAGTCCAAACTAGGAACCCAGCCCTCCTAGGGGACCTCCTCCTTTACCGTTGGTGAGGTCATAGAAACGGACCTCTTACGGTACCTGTCTCCTTCGACCCCTCGATATCGGGTATCCCAACACTTCTCAGTCTGTACTAACTCGTATGTACGTGGTGCGTTGAGATTTTGTATCGATAGTCTTTCGTGTGGTTGATGAGGGGTCTCGTTTCTCACGACCTGGATGATAATTATTTTTGGGAGGTTACAGAAGTATCAGGGGATTCTTATTCCAGGTTCGAGAAATGATACCAGACGTACCGGGATACCCGGAAGGGAAGGATTGAGAGTCTACAGTAAAGGTCGGAGGGAATGAGAATTTAAAGGTGAAGGTTTGAGACCTTCTATCACCTCCTGTCTCCTCACACCGTAGGTACCCCAACATCTCAGTCTGTGCTGAATTGTTGACTCGTTGTCGTTGTTGGGAGTCCATGTCGGTAGGACGAGAAGAAAGACGAAGAACATGTTTTGATCGGAAGAACGGAGTCCCAGATTTGTTTATGATAAGGATGACAGAGGTTGTGAGAAGAGGCTTGGAAGGTACTTACCAAGGAAGACAAAGAGAGCCACTTTATTGTGGAGACTTTCAAAGTATGTCGAGGATGAGGTCGGACAGGGGGAGAGGGGCCGTTGGTACTGGGGAAGAAGGACGACTTCGTCGAGGACGTAAGGGAAGGGTATGGAATAGAAAAGAGGTCCCAGGGAAAGCGTCAGACTTTACTGGAACAAATAAATAACAGACAGTGACCTTTCATTCGAGGAGTCCCCAGAAAAAAGTGGGAATAAGTGACGACTTAAGAGTCGTGTCGTGATCTTCACACTGAACAACAAGTCAGTGATTCAACACAGGCTGAGAAAAGTTGGAGTATCTGACGTCGTACGGTCCGAGGAGACAGGAGATGATAGAGGGTCTCAAACGAGTTTAAGTACAGGTAACTCAGCCATTACGATAGACTGGAGATGGCGGAGGAAGAAAACGGTTCTCGACTGAGTAACCTTTTCTGGGACTACGACCCTTTCTAAGTACCGTATATCATCCACGAGTTATTTGTTGTGTTTATAAATGATTATCAATAACTTCGAAATGATACACAATGAATGGTATGTGTCATTTATATTTATGAGGACAAAGAGAAAATTTAGGACGGCCACTAGAACATTTTATGATACTAGTAGAGGTAAAATATCTACTCCTTTGACTCCGTCCCCATCCAAATTGTTGAACGAGTTCTGGTGGGTTGACCGTTCTTCGTTTGGGTCCTCAAATCAGGTCCAGACGTCCTGAAGTCTCAGGTACTATGGAGAGTTTATTGTCGGTCTCGTTCATACCTAAGTAAATGAATGTTCAAAGAAAAGAGACTGAAGTCTGTTAAAATGAACGACACTACCAGTCGTTCTGACCTATACAAACAACTCAACATAAAGGACGGGATGAGGTGATGAGGACCCCTGTCTAGAGTTCTTTATCTATTTTTTATGCCAAAACAAGTTCGGACCAATATTGATAAATCTATAAACGATATGAGAAAGACATCTAAACCTTTATAAAGTAAGTTTAAAATTGTGTTTTCTTTCCGATAATTTTGTCAGGTTTTCATAATATCGGCACAGAAAGATTTGTTTTCGGTTAACATTTAGTTTTGTGTTTGGATTAATGTGATTTTGATAGATTTTTATTCCAGAGATTTAATATATAAAGGTAATTTTTTCTGTATTACTTAGTCACAAAACTTATCAATAGTTGAATTTGGGAGGACCAACTAGAATCTCCTATTATCAGATCCAAAATAAAGACAAATAAAGAGATAACATGAAGTCCGTTATAGACTAACGTATGTACTATCAACTCGGAGATTTTCGTTAGATATCAACTACCCTAACGTTTTACCACGTTGACATTACTTTTGTCATATAGGTCAGGAGTTTTTTAATTTGTAGTTTGATGATATACTAGGTCGTTAGAATGTAGACTCATATACGGTTTTCCTGACTTTCGCGTCAGAGTTTCACTATAACCGTGTGAGCACAAATATCGTCGTGATAAGTGTTATCGGTTCTCCACCTTCGTTGGGTTTATAGGTGACTGTCTACTTACCTATGCGTTTTATACCATACACGTATGAAATCTTATGAGACGTTGGAATTTTTCCTTCCTTTAAGACAGTGTACGATATTATACCGACTTGAAACTCCGGTAATACGATTCACTTTACAATCAGTTCAACAAGAAGTTTTTCTTGTTTGATACACTAAGGTGAATAGATTTCATAGATTTCATCAGTTTACGGATTTATATGGTCACCGACCTCCCTCCCTTGTTTCCCCTTAATAAATTACCCATATCTCAAAGTTTAGACATTCTATTTTTCTAAATCCTCAGGACAAAGTGTTTTTGTAGTTATATGAAGTTTGTTGACAATTCACATGTGACTTGTCGTGTGAATTTTACCAAAACACACACACGAAGTCAACACAGGTTGAGAAACACTGGGGGACCAGACATGGGGTGGCCCGAGGAGATAGGTACCTTAAAAGGCCCATTCTTATAACCTCACCCAACGGAGAAGGAAGAGGTCCTTTAGAAGGGTAGGGTCCCTGACTTAGGTGTAGAGAAACCGAAGGACGTACCCGTCCACCTAAGAAATGGTGACTCGGTGACCGCTTCGGGAATTTTACCGAATCGACCATTTAAAATATACAAAAATGGTGTTGTTAATTAAAAATTTTTCTTTAGATGACATTAGATCAGTAATGACATTATTACTACACCCAGTAAAATACGGATGAACCGGGACTTACCTGTAATAATCTCAGCAAAAGTGTCAAAACAGGTTTAAATGTGTCCATTCTTCGGAAACCTCACCCTATTTAAGTGTAAAGGTTCTATACGTCATTGGAAACGATAGAAATCTCGTTTCGTAAAGGTCGGAGAACGCGTATAATAGAAGTCAAATTGGTGTCTGTAGAAAAGGTGTACCAATGATAATAACAAGTATAAAGAGGGGTTATTTAGTAATAGTAAACCTTTGTGAGTCCTAGACAACGTGATGTCTCTTACTAAGAACTTGTTTCGAGTCCACAAAGTCCTGTGGAGTGGTCCGTCTTAAATTTGATGTCGGGACCTTTAGATGTACTCTAAAACTTCATCCTCTATCTACACGGGACCCGGTCTGTTGACCACAAACAGTTTACCTTATTTTGACTTCGAAACAGGAGTCGGTCTACTCTTGTTACGAACTAAGGGAAAGAGGTAACTTTACTTCCCTCATTTGGTCGTCACCCCTTACACGACGTCGTTTTTACCTTTACTCTGAAAAGATTATTTGTTTTATTTCTTTGTTACTTGTCCGATCCCTTTGTCGTACTTGTTCGGGCTTTCTCAATTTGTTTAGAACCAATAAGAAGTCGACAATGGTGATTTTAGGTGAACATCGATCTGAACAGGAAGTATTTTGATTAATGAGAGAGTGAGGAATACTTAGTGTGAGACGTGGGTCGTAAGAGGAGGCGGACGAGAGGAAACACCCTTTAGGGACCACAGAGTCACCATTTCTTAGGTTGACGGTTACGTCCTCTGTGCCTAAACTAGGGACCCAACTCTTCTGAGGGACGTCTTCCTTTACCGTTGGGTGAGGTCATAAGAACGGACTTTTTAAGGTGCCTGTCTCCTCCGACTGTCCGATGTCCGATGTACCCCAGTGTTTCTCGACCCGTGCTTAATCGTTGACTGGGTGGTGGTAGTGGTGGTGAGAGGGAACGTCGTAAGAAGTAAAGTCTTTCTTCCAGTGTCCGACTTTTGGAGTCCCTGTGTTCTGGTCCAACGACTCGGTGAACTACGGTCGAAACCGACATTTAAACGTCCTACTTTCTTTACGTTCTGGAAGTAATGAAACTCTGAATGGTGGATGAAAACTCAGATAGAGGGATAAGAGGTCCCTTCTCTCATCCCGTGTCAAGAACTCCACGATCGAACGACATAAGCGAGAAGCGGACCGTTTCTTTATATCGATGAGAAAGAGAGAGGAGATCTAGAGACAGAGGCATAAAGATAAACAGTAATCACGTGTCCCTCGGTTCTAAAACCGTCGTTTCATTTACCTCGTAAAAGAAGTAGGAATGACGTCCATCGATACATAAGTAATTCTAGTGTGAACTTCACATAAGACGAAAAGATAAAGATACATTGTTCGATAAGGTTTTGAGCACCAAATTTTGTTGGTGACATAGTATAGAGTGTTCAAAACTCAGTCCTTAAACCCGTCCGGACTCAACCTACTAAGGAAAGAGGATATACCGTAGTCAGTCTCAATCAACTACTGCAACATTGACCGTACAACCAGATCTCCCAGGTTGTGTCGGAATGAGTATACGGACCGTGAATCACCCTCACGGACCCATATCGACGGGAGGCACATCACAGTCTCGGAGAGGTGTACCAGAGAGGTAGTCCCATCAACTTGAAGAATGTACCGTCTCTGTCCAGAACTTTCGACGATCAGGAGATTCCGGTCGGACCATTGACTGTGCCGTAGTGAACATAGGTAAACAGTTTCGTTAGTATTTCGAGTAGATCTAAGTTCCTTGCGTTGGTTCGGGGATCTGTAACAGTGTCAATGAACCTGGAGAACCATGATACCAATCGAAAGACTACAAGTGAGTTCCTCGAGGACTCCTTTGTTAGTAAAACTACACGTAGATGGACAAATAAATGATTGATGAGACATTTAAGATCTGAGACTCCTGTGTCGTCTTTTTTTAACTCTCTTTTCGGAGGGGGAAGTACCTCGAGTGTAAGGTTCGTTCTGTATCAGTCTTTTAAAACACAAACATCTCATACAAGTAAACCCCAAGTTGTAGGTAAAGGGTGAAAGAGGATCACTCTGAAGGGTACAATGTCTTCACCCTTACAATTCTACCACAAAGAGTCCGAGGGAATGTTGAGTCTAAAACCTACTTTAAATCCATAAGGGTTAATCTCCGTGAACCCATTCTAAATATTCTACCTTTACTCCTTCTCTGGTAAAAGGACGAGACCGGTAAAGATGACCGGTCATCCCAGTAGTGACCTCTGGACCTGAAAAGGACGTCGTTAGAAAGACGAAGGTCAGAGGTCGAAGTACTTGACCTTTCCGTTACCGACGGTGTCACAGGTGATTCCGTCTCAATGAGTTAAGATCGAAAGACTGGGGAACTGGGGACTCAGAATGAATATCTCTATGTAAGAATTTTAATCAGTAAGGACTCAACTGGAGACTAAGAGAGAAGAGGTCTAAAAGTTACTAAATGTTACTAAAACATTCGTAAGTTAAAGGACTTTGATTAACCGCGATCACCATTTCTTAGACGGACGTCACGTCCTCTGTGTCCAAGACAGGGACCCAACCCTTCTAGGGGACCTCTTCCCTTACCGATAAGTGAGGTCATAAGGACGGACCTCTTAGGGTACCTGTCTCCTCGGATCACCCGTTGTGAGGTACCCCAGCGTTTCTCAGCCTGTGTTGAGTCGTCATTTATGAAAGTGAAAGTGACAGGATTTGTGGATCTTTCTAAAGACAACGGATGCGACTTTTGACTGACTCTTCCATACTATCATTTTAACTTTATGAGTCCAGGGTTATAGAGACGGAAGATCCATCTGGGGGTGGGGGGGCGTATGAATAGACTAACAATGTAATCATAGGGAGTTCATCTTTAGACTCGTAGACTACACGAACGGAAATTGAGGAGGGTCTTTCGAGATGTCGAAGGATCCGTGTCCCACTTGGACTAGACCGAGGACCGTCTCTCTTTCGGTTTTCGTCTTACGGTTCACAATCTCGTCTCTCGTTCAGGGTCCTTAGTGAACTTCGAACCCCTCACGTCAGTACCTTCGCTTCCTAGAGTGCCATGGTGGAGTCGTAAAGTAGAACTCTCTGTCTGGTCGGATCAGGGAGGGAACACGGTGTCCTCACACGAAAAGAAACGAAAAAACAACGAACACCCTAGAATCAAGGGGATGGTCACTAACTTGGGTGTGGGAATCGTCATTTTCACGTCTCAGGATTGGTGGCCTGGTATTCCCTTAAGGGTCGTCACACGAAATTTCGATAATTTACTCTTACTTTTATGAAAAGGACTAAGTTCCGTGAAGTATTTGATATGTCAAGTCAAGTCAAGTCAGTGAGTCAGCACAGACTAAGAAACGGTGGGGTACTTAGCGTCGTGCGGTCCGGAAGGATGGGTAGTGGTTAAGGGTCTCAAGTAAGTTTGAGTGTAGGTAGTTCAACCACTACGGTAGATCGGTAGAGTAGGATACAGCAGGGGAAGAGGAGGACGGGGGTTAGGGAGGGTTGTAGTCTCAGAAAAGGTCACTCAGTTGAGAAACGCAGTCTACCGGTTTTATGACCTCAAAGTGGAAATCGCAGTAAGGAAGGTTTCTTGTGGGTCCCGACTAGAGGAAATCTTACCTGAACAACCTAGAGGAACGTCAGGTTCCCTGAAAGTTCTCAGAAGAGGTTGTGGTGTCAAGTTTTCGTAGTTAAGAAACCACGAGTCGAAAGAAGTGTCAGGTTGAGAGTGTAGGTATGTACTGGTGACCTTTTTGGTATCGGAACTGATCTGCCTGGAATCAGCCGTTTCATTACAGAGACGAAAACTTATACGATAGATCCAACCAGCATTGAAAAGAAGGTTCCTCATTCGCAGAAAACTAAAGTACCGACGTCAGTAGTAGACGTTACTAAAACCTCGGGTTTTTCTATTTCAGACTGTGACAAAGGTGACAAAGAGGTAGATAAAGGGTACTTCACTACCCTGGCCTACGGTACTAGAAGCAAAAGACTTATAACTCGAAATTCAGTTGAAAAAGTGAGAGGAGAAAATGAAAGTAGTTCTCCGAAAGCTCAAGGAGAAGTCAAAGACGGTATTCCTACCACAATAGACGTATAGACTCGAATAACTATAAAAAGGGTCGTTAGAACTAAGGTTGAACACGAAGAAGGTCGGGTCACAAAGAGTACTACATGAGACGTATATTCAATTTATTCGTCCTACTGTTGTATGTCGGAACCGTATGAGAAAAAGGATAAACTTTGGTCAGACAACAAGGTGCAGGTCAAGATCGACAACGAAGGACTGGACGTATGTCTAAAGATTTCTCCGTCCAGTCCACCAGACTATAAGGGTAGAGAAAGTCTTAAAGGGTGTCAAATAACACTAGGTGTGTCAGTTTCCGAAACTGTATCAGTTATTTCGTCTTTATCTACAAAAAAAAGACCTTGAGAGAACGAAAAAACTACTAGGTCACCTACAACCGTTAAACTAGAGACCAAGGAGACGGAAAAGATTTTGGTCGAACTTGTAGACCCTCAAGTACCAAGTGCATGACGACTTCGGACCGAACCTCTTAAAACTCGTAATGAAACGATTGCACACTCTACTCACGTTAACACGCCATCAAACTTGTAAGAAACCGTAACGGAAAGAAACCTTAACCTTACTTTTGACGGGAAAAGGTCACGACACCCGTGACGACTCAAAAGGTTTAAGAGACCGTATAACTCACGTCGTGAAAGTGTCGTAGTAGAAAGTCCTAAACTTTGTCGAGTCGACCTTAAGGTAGTGGAGGTGATCGAAACAAGCATCACTACGAAAGATTCCGGGTGAACTGAAGTGTAAGGTTCTACAGACCGAGATCTAATCACTAGTGTAGTAGTACTGATAGACCCAGCACTTCTAGAAAAAACATGTCAAGAAGACACATAAGAACGGTGGAGAAGAATTATAGAAGACGAAGACAATTCAGGTATGGTAAAGACAGGAAATAGCTCGGGTAGAAACGTACTTTACAAGGGAACCATAAAGATTAAAAGGACTTCTCTAGAGATCAGAAAGGGTAAGACAAGAAAAGGAGATAAAGAAACGTGACTAGCGACTTCTTCCGAAAGAATAGAGAAGAACGATAAGAAACCTTGAGACGTAAGTCTACGAATATAGAAAGGAAAAGAGGAACCGAAAAGCGAAGAGAAGAAAAGTGTCGATAAACATTCCGGAGGGGTCGGTACAACGAAAAAACGTAAAGAAAAGGTACCCCTACCGGAACTAGGGACAGAGGACATGTTACAGTGCTTGGAGGTACGTATCAAGTAGTCCGTGAGATAGATAGTCTAGATCAGGGAATTTAGATAAAGAGTGAAGGTGACATATTTGTATTCCCTGAACTAAATCCAGTATGGACTTACTAGATCACCAAAAGGGATGAAAGAAGTCATGATGTGTTTATATTCTACGATAGATCATAGATCTGATCGACAAGAATTCCACACCTCGAAAGACTCTGACAGCTCCTCCTCCTCATCACAATCAGCGAGTTAGTACAGGCTGAGAAACGCTGGGACACCTGACATCGGGCGGTCCGAGGAAACAGGCACTCTAAGGAGGTCCGTTCTTATGACCTTTTCACTTTAGCGAGTCAGCATAGGCTGAGAAACGCTGGGGTACCTGACATCGGATGACCCGAGGAGGCAGTTACCCTAAAAGACCCGTTTCCATGACCTCACCTAACGGTAAAGGAAGAGGTCTCCTAGAAAGACTAGGTCCCCAGCTTGGGTCCAGATGGACGGAACTTCCGTCTGCGAAATGGGAGACTCGGTGATCCCTTCGAGTCTCACCCAACGGTAAGGGAAGACGTCCCCTAGAAGGACTGGGTCCTTAGTTTAGGTCCAGAGGACGTAACGTCCGTCTAAGAAATGGTAGATTCGATATCCCTTCGGGGATAGTTCCTCATACACTTTAGTTTGATGACAAGCTCCCGTCTTGTCACTGCGTTTACACACCTGTATCCTAACCCCCCTTCCCCTCCCATTCTACTTAACCCTCTAGTTCAAACTGTATTTATTATATCTATGCATTATATTTATCGATCTCCCTCGGACGTGATATCGTGTTCCTCGAGTCGAACCCCGAGACACTACTGGATCAACCCGCCCTACCCTCCCTGTACCCTCTCTCAGGAGGTTCTCCCACCCCTATATACGTTTCTATATCGACTAAGTGAAGTAACATTCGTCTTTGATTGTGTAGTAACATTTCGTTAATATTAGGTAAATTTGTTATTACTACTACTATAATTACGTCGTAAAGTGAAAAAGTGGGAATAAGAGAGTTTTTGTACAAAAGGTCTCTGAGACACTACGGTAGTAACGGGACTACCGATTACCTTATACACGACCATATAAGAAATAAAAATTTTAATATCGTAAAATTTTAAGACAAAATTAGAGATGTTTTCTTCTATAATTATCGATATTGGGTTTATCTGTTTTCGACAAACCCCAGGAGTTACTAAAAATCCTCACGATTCATGATTTCGCTTTTGTAAACTCTTGACAACACTTGTGGGTAACAACATGATAGATATTACCGAGGGTGAGATTGTTAAAGGTCTACGGACTAAGGGTGAGTGCCAGTATGGGGACGGCACAGGTTGTGAGCAGATGCTCCTACGGAAAGATAAAACTGATTGTACGAACTCTGTCATAGAAGACCTTGTCTACAGGTCATCGTCGACAGAACCGTGTCGGAACCCTGAGGTGTATTGATACTTGACAGAAGTACCCGTTACGATCTCGGTAGGTCAGGGAACGAAATAACGACGACCCAGTAAGAAAGACCGACCTGAACGGACCCTATGGACCAAAGACGGGGATGAAAGTGGGATAAATTGTAATTAGAGTGGGTCAAACCAGGGGACAAAGGTGAACACCAGGGGGAGGACAAGTCCACCGGTGGACGACACTCCCAGTAAAGGTCGATGGGTGTTGGTTCGACTCAGTAGGGGTGGGGAATCGGGACAGGTCAACCTCTCGACCTCGACCCAGTTTGACTTCGGAGAACCTTCGAAGGACTGTTAGTCTTTTACCTAATTAAAAAACGAAAATTAATACCAATAGGGAAGGGGGTTCTTAACAACAATCAATACAATGAACATGAGATCTAAACTTTGATTTTGTATTTGACATTCGTTACTTATAAAGAACACTCATCCTAATTTCTCTGATAAGTAAAGATACAATATACATAGACATTTGAAACCAAAAAAAAAAAAATTTGAGATCACTCTTACACAGAGGTCATGAGAACGGACCTTTTAGGGTACCTGTCTCCTCGGACCATCAGACGTCAGGTACCCCAGAGCTTCTCAGCCTGTGTTGACTCACTGAAGTGAAAGTGAAAAGGGAAAGTACGTAACCTCTTCCTTTACCGTTGGGTGAGGTCGCGAGAACGGACCTCTTAGGGTCCCTGCCCCCTCGGACACCCGACGGCAGATACCCCAGAGTGTCTCAGCCTGTGCTGACTTCGCTGAATCGTCGTCGTCGTCGTCGTCGTCACTCTTACATGTCTCCAGTGCTTGTTTCCGAGACCCTCCTCTAACACAGATGAGAGAGGGTGATAGCACACTGAAACCCGTCCAGTTCATAGTCATGAAAAAGAGTCACAGAACGAAAAGAGTAGACCATTTTACCTTTGAACTTTCTTATGAATAGCTTCTTCTTCCTCCTCCTCCCCCTTTGTCTCTCTCTTCTTTCGGGAATCTCCCAACATACTCCTAATTTATACATTTCACCGAATCTTAATGATATCTATCTATAGATATATTCACTAATTTTTAGTCTTATCTTACTTCTATATCTTCCATGTAATACTTCGAAAGTCCTCAAATCTCTATGTCTTTGTTTTTACTATTATTTGGGATTTCAGGGCTAGAAATAGTCCTTTGAACTCTTCTGTTCTTCGATAATTAGGTTCCCGTAATCTCCTACGGTTCGTGACCTAATAGGTAGAAGGAAACAAATCTTTCTATTCCTTCTTCCGATTACTTAAAAATGTATCCCCAATGGTATTTTAAATTGTCTAGGTATACTGAAGACTTAGTACATTAATATTTTTATCTGACAGATGTAGAAAATTAATTTTTCTGTTTGTCGAAAACACATTATAACCTTACAAATAAATTTATTAAAGTCATTCACGAATATCAGGACTTCGATTATTTAGAATAATATCTTTTGATGTAAAATTTTTGACAAACAACATCTTTTGTTCACTAATAATTAGATTCGACATTTAATACAAACAATGTCTTCCAAATTAAAATAAGGTCAAACCACTATTTGATTGGTGGACTGATACTGGGGTGATTAGATCTAGATTTAATTGAACTGGTCATATTTTCAAATCCCTTTAAGAGAATTTAAACTATTACGTAGATTTTTATAAGGAAGTACACTTTTTCAATATTTTTCAATAGTATTTTTTAATTTATATTTTAAGATTGTCTAATTCAAATTTTTCGTTATGTTTCTTACTTTAAGTCTATGTACCTCCTTGAAACTTTTCTAATACAGTTCATTATTCGGTTTGTGTTTTCCTGTTTATTACACACTAAGGTGAACCACTCCGTGGATCTTATCCGTTTAAGTATCTCTGTCTTTCGTCTTATCTCCAACGGTTCCAATGGTCCTCGACCCCCTTTCCTCTCACCTCTCAATGGAAATAACCATGTCTCAAAGACAAACCCTGCTACTTTTTCAAGACCTTTATCAACACTACCACACGTTGGAACGGTTATGTCAATTACGGTGACTCGACATGTGACTTTGTGTCAATTTTACTGTTGAAAATACAATACATATAAAATGGTGTTATTTTTTTATGATATGTTTTTTTTCGTTAAGTCTCCTTTGTTACGTTTTAAAAGACATTGTGTTGATCGGACCTAATTTTACAGTTACTGTACTTTTTTTTTTATGTTTTTACATCTCTTTAGCGAGATTTAATTTTCTCTTATTTTTCTAGGATGTTGGTCTCACTGTAAACTAAGTTAGAACTAGACTTTTTTTTAGATATTTTACGTAAGAACATACTTGACTCCCTTAAACTTGTACTTAAACGTAACTTTACTACAATACCTTATAAATAGTTGAAAGAATCCACACCATTACTCTGTCTCGTCCTGGGATACCAGAAACGGGGAATGCAGGAGACGGACGGAAAACAGTCACCTTTTTGAAATCGGTTTCTTATTCAAATTAGTCTTTTCACTCCTTAACGTCTTTGTTTCCTTTTGTCAGTTTCCTCTGGTTTATTATACTTAGGATTACATGAGCAATCCGTATCAGTCCCTGGAAATCAAGGAAGAGTTCCCAATACCTACTATAAGACTCGGTATAGGTCACTCGACAGAATATCTGTCTTTGGGGGTGGTCCACCTTCTTCGTTTGATGTACTACTCGTCTGACATCAGTACTATATTCGACGGTGTCAAGGTTCTTAACCGGAGTTCCTTTATTCTTGTTAGTACCTTGACTTCAAATTGTCATGAATTCTGTTAGTTCTACTACGACCAGTCTGGTGGCTACTGGTTAGAGTTCTACTGACAGTCTCGACTGACATGAGAAAGATGTACATCTGGGAGGGAGGTAGACATTTCGAGAACGGGAGACTAATACACACACCACCCCCCTCGACCGGAAACCTGTCCGTAGGTGGGGGGTTGGGGTGGGGAGAGGGTCCCAATGGTCGTAAGTTTTATTTCGTTTGAAAGGAAAGGTGGTTGGACGGGAGATGTCACAGATAAAACTCACCGCTCGTCGTCCTGGGGTGAAAACCAATGTCATTATCATAACGTAAATACATGTGGTCACAAAAACAGGAGCCCTCTCTGTCCTTTACAAATTTCGGATTTCCCGGTGCTACAGACTCCGAAAGTTTATCAAGTGTTTTAAAAATTTTACGTCCCTCTTTACATTCGTTTACATCGTTTTACCTTCGTCCACAACTTAAATTTCACATCTATTCACGAGCAACAAAATAAGAAAGTTGATAGGACGTATAAACGATTATAAACTTTTTAGATTTTAGAACTATAAAGTAGTGTCCCTCTTACCGGAAATATCCCTTGTGGACGACAAACGTGAGTGGGTCGTAGGTTTGGGGAGAAGGACATTATCATGGACGTAAACGAAAACCCCGTAATGGGAGGGGACTACATATGAGTGAATAAGATTTAAAGTTAGACAATTATTCCTAGGAGAGGGAGGGTCTTGTTCCCGTATCCACGTGTTCGGTTCAGTTAGGTCACGAGGGAACACTCCTAAAGTGGAACCCATCTAATTGGGTTCCGTGTAGACTATTGTGGACCTCCATGACGAGTAGTGAAGGATGAAGGGTTGAGGGATCTCGATCGGACACACGAAAAAGACTCCGAACTGTAAATTGAAAACGGAGTCACTCGATAAGGTAAGAAAGTTATTTTATAACAATAATAACAACAATAGTACTTTTAGTCTTAACCAGTGACAAAAACTGGTCACTTGGTAAAATTGTAACTAGGTTACAAAACAGATGTTTTATTCTTTCTTTTTTTTAGAGTCTTTTTGTCGTATCTCTTTTAAGGATCGTACTTTTTCGAAGACGAAAATATACTACCAATCTAGAAGGTCCGGTCTCTGTTCAACGTTAATACTTTGCTTTACTCGACACTTAGTATTTTTGTTCAATTTTTTGAGTGATTCGTTACCCTCACTTTTGTTCGACTTTCGTCTTTTTACTACTAAGTTAGTCGGTTCCTACCTTAGAGCCCTATTATACCGACGGTAAATGGTTGGTGGGTGTCGGGGTCCGTGACCCAATCAAAAAGCATAGGTAGTGGAGTGACCTAAGAGGGTTGCCGTTTTAATAATATACAATAAACTGATATATATGAGACTAGTAGGTGTGAAATGTCTTTGGACCCCGAGTTCTAACAATTTAGAGATTCGACTTCTGAGTCCTTCTCCTCGTCCTAGGTTTGAGTCTGTACGCTGATGTCGAGTCCCCGTCATTGTGGTCCTCTCGTTCACTCGAGGTCGAAGGACCAACTCTAGACGTAGGGTGTCCGGATTCGGGGAGGGGAAGTTCAAGGACTCGGTTAGGTCTCTCGTCAGTTGCCTATGACTTTCTGACGTGGGGAGAGACGGGTGAGACCTGGTTCCTCGAAGGAGACGCCTGCAGAAGGTGTCGTGAGTTAAGGACCGAGAATTCCCAGAGGACTCAGTGGAGACGATGGGTGTTCTTGACCCATGGTGTGGGAGGGTTCAATACCGTGGATGATTGGGGACGAAATCCTGCAATTGAAGTAGGCGTCTTTCATCCAAGGAGGACGAGGGTAAACGGAAATGGAACATTTCGACTTACCTATTTTCGTTACCGAAACCTCGGTCTATATGGTGACAAGTTCAGGGACGTAGTGTCGACGGACGACGACAACGACGATTCAGCGAAGTCAGCACAGGACCCTAAGAGGTCCGTTCTTGTGACCTCACCCAACGGTAAAGGAAGAGGTTACGTACTTTCACTTTTCACTTTCACTTCAGCGAGTCACCACAGGTTGAGAATCACTGGGGTACCTGACGTCGGGTGGTCCGAGGAGGCGGGTACCCTAAAAGGTCCGTTCTCCTGACCTCACTCCACGGTAACGGAAGCAGTGTCGACGGACGACGACGACGACGATTCAGTGAAGTCAGCACAGGCTGAGACACGCTGGGGTATCTGCCGTTGGGTGATCCGAGGAGACAGGGACCATAAGAGGTCCGTTCTTATGACCTCACCCAACGGTAAAGGATGAGGTTACGTACTTTCACTTTTCACTTTCACTTCAGCGAGTCACCACGGGCTGAGAATCGCTGGGGTACCTGACTTCGGATGGTCCGAAGAGGTAGGTACCCTAAAAGATCCGTTCTCATGACCTCACCCCACGGTAACGGAAGAGGATACAAATTGGTAATCCCTTACCATAAACGATAAGTCCACGAACCCTACGTCTCCTGTACTTAGACCCCACGTAAAGTACACTCAGATGTTGAAATAAATAATAACCTATAGATCCCATTAAACGGTTTCCTCAATAATTGTGTTACATACTACTATACCTATCCTCTGTCTTTTATTTCTCTCTTTCTTGTTTTTTATTCTGTTTTTCTCGTTACCTGATCTCTCCATTTCGTACCGACTTTAAGTTTTAATCTATCTGTGTATAGACAAGACGTTTCAGTATGGAAATTGAGTCGACAAGTAAGGTAGGACTACTTCAGTGGGAATTTGTCGTCCATGAACCATGTCGACGAGACTTTATCACAACAGAGATTAAAAACCGGATGTCAATCGTGAGATTTGTTTAGAGTCATGTAGGACCTTAACCCGTTTCAACCAGACCTACAAAAAAAAAGGGATGGAACAGGGGGAAAGGATGGGTTAACCGGGATACTTAGACTTCTTAGTCTCCGTTCTTTTCCAGAAAACATTTTAAATTTTGTCTTCGCGTGAGTGCACCTTGTGTAGGTGTCAGACGGCGACCTTCAAGGCTCTAGAGTCAAGGACGTAGGCAAACAACAAAAGAAGTATAAAAAGAAGGTATTCGAAAGACGTATTTCACTTGTATCCGTTTCTGGACGTTAAACGATTCTGCTGTAGACAAAGTATTCATTTACACTAGGGGCAAAGTTGTCCGTCTGGTCACACAACCCGTCGGTCGGACGCCAGAGAGAGAGAGTTACCTACTCGCACCGTGTCGGAGTCACCCAAGAGGAAATTTCGTACGTCCTACGGTCGAGGATGGACACACATTTAAAGAAGTAGAAGTCCGAAGATTAGATTTCAATCCCTACTATTGGGATGGAAATTTCATCTCAACAACACTCCTATTCTACGTGATTGGATATTTTTCGTTACGTGAAGCATTCGTGAAATATTTGTTATTAACAATAAAAGAATGAAAGTGACAATAGGGGTGTAACATTAGACAGGTCGGGAAGTTGAGACTAAAAACCCCCGGCTTTAGAGCAGAAGAGAACAGTTAACAAAAAAGAGAGAGACCTTAACTTATGTTTGGGCCCAAACAGGGTCAAGTGACCACCCACAAGAAGTCCTTGTTCTTAAATCGGACGGACTGTAAAACTAAATATTTTGAATAAAGGTCCATCTCAAACACGAAGGGACCACCGAGTCTACTATTTATTAAACGAACGTTGTGTCCTCTGGGCGTAAGTTAGGGACCCACTCCTTCTAGGGGACCTCTTTTCTTACCTATGGATGAGGTCATGCGAACGGACCTCTTAAAGCACCTGTCTCTTCGGACTACCCGATGTCAGGTACCCCAGTCTTTCTCAGTCTATACTGACTCGTTGATTGTGTGTGTCCATCTCAAAACAACGTTACAGGTCGTCAAAAATAGATTTTGAACTTACATCCACTAATACGGGGATTCTCTTGATCGTTTCCTACCTCCCCAGTACTCCACCCCGACCTCGGATCCGGAGTTCAGTCGCCCCGGACTGGAACGTGAACGACCGGTACTCCACAACGGGTACGTCATATACCTTAGAAGGGCCTGGTCCCTAGTTTGAACACAGAGGTATCGTCCGTCTAAGAGTTGGCGACCTGGTGTCCCTTCCGGGGTAGTGGCAGAATTTTATGACGGTACTCCTAGGATTGTCTCTCCAGGGTGAGGATTCTTTTATCGTTCCGAGGGGGAGAGGAGACCGTAGAAGATGGAGAAGGAATGTGGAAAACAAAGAGACTTTGAGTCAGTAAGACGTCAACCCCCACCCCGTTGTGTCCTTTCTCCACCAGAGCCTTGAGTCGGTCGGGGTTTCACCGGGACGAATCTACGGTAGACCAGTCCTTGATCTGAACGACGAATCTCTTTGTGTAGGCAAGACCCGTGGTGATGGATTCCCTTTTCAGACTCTCTGAATTTTCTGTCTTCATTTCTACTAATTTCTCAATCTCGTTTCCCGGACACTCCTTTCTGATGTCTTGGACCTAATTCCGTCCCCCGTCCTCCCCTTCCGTCCCGACGACTTTTTGTCAAAGGTTTCTCTACTTCGGTTTGTTTGTTTGTTTTTTTGTATATCACCTTCTAACTACCATATCTATCCCTCCCTACTTAGACCCTCTCCCGTTACCTACCCAGAACCGTCCAGACGACGACGACGATTCAGTGAAGTCAGTACAGGCTGAGACACACTGGGGTATCTACCGTCGGGTGGTCCGAGGGGACAGGGACCCTAAGAGGTCCGTTCTTGTGACCTCACCCAGCGATAAAGGAAGAGGTTACGTACTTTCACTTTTCGCTTCACTTCAACGAGTCAGCACAGGCTGAGAAGTGCTGGGGTACCTGACGTCGGATAGTCCAAGGAGGTAGGTACCTTAAAAGGTCCGTTCTCATGGCTCCGTCATTGGACTTCAACCCCTTAAAGAAATACTTTTTCCTACGTTCCCTGAAGGAACCACCAGGTTTCCAATTGTAAGACGGAAGGTTACGTCCCCCACACCAAAGTTAGGGACCAGCCCCTTGATTCTAGGGTGTGCGGTGTACTATGTCGGTTTTTTATTTATTTATATTTCAATTTAAATTTTCTTACGATTTAATAAGGGTGTTTTGATCATCCCGAGAAAGACCTGAAGTCCACTCCCCGGGACTTCGAGATAACTAAAGTGAAGATAGTTCATTTAAATGGACATCAGCTACCACTCTGTCCGTTCGATAATTGTCTAAACCCTTTACCAGGGTTCCGAACTAACAAGACGTTTGAGACGGACCGTTGCGGAAGAAGGGGATTACGGAAAAGTCGGACGTTTTGTGTTGTAGTCGCACGAGAGAGGAGTCTGTAGAGTGGTCTATGTCGAAAGGGGACGGTGTCACCAAGGCCCGGAGTCGAGCGGACAGTGGACAGTGCGCGCGTGACACGAATATACCTGGCGAGGTGGACACGTAATCAACAGATTACGACATATTATGTAAAGAGGTTTATATCACGGAATTTGGTATGAGTAATAGGGTGGAATCTAGTTCGTAGGCCCGTACCAAAGCAGAACAGAGTCGACCTTCTCTAGTCGAAGGGTCGAGTGTGCTAACAACCGTCCTAAGTCAAGGAGTGTCCGACAACCTGAATCCGGAGTCAAGGACTTCTCGACGACCGGTCTCCGGAGGGAGCCAAGGAACGGTACATCTGGAGAGGTCGGTCGTTCGTACCGTCGACCGAAGTAGTCTCGTTCGTCTAATCTCCCGTTTCCTGTCTCTCCGTCGTTTCGTCTTCAGGAAACATTGGCTTAGAGTCTCCACTGTAGGGCAGTGAAACCAGTATAGGGTGAGTAATCTCCGTTTACTGATCCACGTCGAGTATGAGCATTCATCCCTCAGTGTGTTCCAGTATTTGTCGTCCTCCACCCCTAGTAAACCTTCGGACAGTCTTCGACGGCTGACGTTTGTGGTGAGGGTGAGGAAGGACAGTACCGGACAACAGGACGGACAGAGACGGTCTGGGAATACTCACGGAACTCCTACCCCTCGTGGCAAATAAGTATAGAATCATGAGGAGTCACGGATCGGGTCCGGAGAAGTTGAACAATTCACTTACCTATTACTTATTTACTTACTGACCAATGAACGACTTCGTCTTTACCTTGGTTTCCGTTCCCATAATGTAAAGAATTCTCTCTCACGATAAATAACGGGAAAGTGGGATAGTGAAGTAAAGATCTTTTAATTCCTTTATTAGTCTTTTTATTATTGTTCCTATATAAGTCTTCAAACATTCAATCAACGTTCTTATAAGATATCTTAACAAATATTATCGTTTGGAGGGGAAGTTTTTGTTTTTGTCGATTGGACATTTGATGGACTTACAGGCCACTATTAATTTCTAACTAATTCACGTAATACGATGCCAAGACGTCACCTATTAGACAGTATTTTCACTTTTTATACCTTGTTATCACTCACTGTCCTTTTCTACGAACGTTACAACTTGTAATAAAAGTCAAAGTCAAGTCAAGTCAGCGAGTCAACACAGACTGAGACGTTGGGGTACCTGAAGTCGTGTGGTCCAGAGGGACAGGTAGTGGTAGAGGGTCTCAAATGAGTTTGGGTACGGGTAACTCAGTCACCACAGTAGGTTGGTAGAGTAGGAGACAGTAGGGGAAGAGGAGGGTGGAAGTTAGAAAGGGTCGTAGTCACAGAAAAGGTTACTCAGTCGAGAAGTGTACTCCACCGGTTTAATAACCTCAAAGTCAAAGTTGTAGTCAGGAAGGTTACTTATAAGTCCTGACTAAAGGGAATCCTACCTGACCTACCTAGAGGAACGTCAGGTTCCCTGAGAGTTCTCAGAAGAGGTCGTGGTGTCAAGTTTTCGTAGTTAATAAAATTATGACATGTTATAACGTGTCATAGAAAACATGTAGATGTCTAATGTCTTATCACATACATCAAGTGTAAAAATGTTTCATTTATATGTATATCTTTTTCAGACCTTCCTAAATTAGTCAAAACTTACCGGTACTCCAAGTCTATTTGACTAAAAAAATTTTGAATAACCTCACATCAACTAAATGTTCCGACACAATCAAAGTCCACATGTTATTTCACTTAGGTAATATGTATATGTGTATCGGTGAGAAAAATCTTAAAAAAGGGTATATCAGTAATGTCTCATAACTCATCTCAAGGGACACGACGTGTCATCCAAGAATGATTAATAGATAAAATATATGTCATCACACATATACAGTTAGGGTTAGAGGGCCAAATAAGGAAGGGGGGTAAAGAGAGGACCATTAATATACAAACAAAAGATGTAGACACTGAGACAAAGACAAAATATTCAAACATTCAAGAAAAAACAATCCAAGGTGTATGTTCACTATAGTGTATAAACAGACAGACTGAATGAAGTGAGTCATACTGTTAGAGATCCAGGCAGGTACAACGATGTTTACCGTAATAAATTAAAAATACCGACTCATTATAAGGTAACATATATACATGTTAAATGGGTAAGGAGACAACTACCTGTAAGTCAAGTCAAGTCAGCGAGTCAGCACAGACTGAGAAACGCTGGGGTACTTAGCGTCGTGCGGTCCGGAGGGACAGGTAGTGGTTGAGGACCTCAAGTGAGTCTAAGTGCAGGTAGCTCAGTCACTACGGTAGGTCGGTAGAGTAGGAGACAGTAGGGGAAAAGGAGGACGGGGGTTAGGGAGGGTCGTAGTCTCAGAAAACGACGTCACACGTAACCCCACGTACATAGAAAAGTTTAATACCAAAAGAGACCTATATACGAGTCCTTATCCTAACGACCTAGTGTAACATCGGGATAAAATTCAAAAAATTCCTTGGAGGTATGACAAGAGGTGTTACCAACATGATTAAATGTAAGTTGTCACATCCTCCTAAGGGAAAAGAGGTATGGGAGAGATCATAAATAACGAACATCTAAAAAAAAAAAAAACTACTACCGGTAGACTGGAGTAATATCAAAATTAAACACTTCGGTGAGTCAGTACAGACTGAGAAACACTGGGGGTATCTGACCCCGGACGGTCCGAAGAGGTAGGTACCTTAAAAGGTCTGTTCTTATGACCTCACCCAACGGTAAAGGAAGAGGTCCCCTAGAAGGATTGGGTCCTTAGTTTGGGTCCAGAGGACGTAACACCCGTCTAAGGAATGACATACTCCGTGGTCCCTTCAGGTAAACTAAACGTAAGGAGATTTTTAACTCGTATAAAGGTACACCAAAAACCGGTAAGCATATAGAGGAATCCTCTTTACAGAAAAATCTAGAGGGTGGGTAAAAACTAACCCGTCGAACCAAAAAACTATAACTCGATACTCTCGTCAGAGACATAAAACCTCTAATTAGGGACCAGTCAACGAAGTAAACGTTTATAAGAAAAAGGGCAAGACACCTAACAGAAAAGTAAAACCAATACCAAAGAAAACGATACATTTTGGAAAATTCAAATTGACCCAGTGTGAAGAAATAAAACAAAAATAAAAGTAATGAGATCCTTCACCTAGTTTTTTCTACACTTTTCTTGTAAAATTTAACGAATTTGTTCGTCCATACACAAAGACCCTAAAAACAAGCGAACAAAAGTGTATTGTTCTACGATTCCGTTCGAGACCGGAACCAAGAGAGACCGAGTCATCGTGGCGTCATTAAAACAGGAAGGGGAGTGGGAACGATGGGGCGTCAGTATCTACTAACGGGGTCGAGGTCCGTAGTGTACGTGATAGTTCCTTCCTTCTTGTCGATTCCCCTTCGAGGTCAGTACCGATTGCGAAATGATCCTTTCGTTCTCGAAAGGGTCTTCAGGGGGTCATATGAAGAGATTGAGAGAGTAACCGACTCAATGTGCCTGTGAGTGTCGATGCTCCCTCCGACACTTCGTCTTTAACGTACTAACCGAAACTTTTGGTACTACATACGGGATCAATGTGTTGATGGGTCCGTTTGAACCTCCAGACAAACGTTTCTTCCCTAGTCCCTGTAGCTCATCCGTTGATCGAGAACGGGGGAGATTTGTTCTGCACCACGACGGGTGAAGCAGTGTCAGTGACAGTGGGACGAGGAAGGTCAGAATGTGCACCTAACGAGAGAGTCATTAGTAGACGATCAGGTACTCCTGTAGACTCGTAAGTTGTGTACTTATATTTTGAACCGCAATCTTCTCCACTCTTTTAACGGTCAACAGGAAGTAATAGGTATTAAAGGAAGAAAGAAGACCATTGTTTCGTTAGAAACGGGGTTCTTGATCGTCCCTTATCCCAACGGGTCGATCTCTCGTATAAAGGGTCGGAGGGAACGTCGAGCTACCCACACCGGCACGTTCACAAGTGGTAACGTTTCACTGATCTTACTAGACTCGTAGTGAAGAAGATGTAGCACAGGATTTTCCTTTAACAATCGGTGGATGAAGGAGAAACGGGGGAAAGGGGGTCCGACCCTTACATCTACATCGTCCTCTCTCGAACAAAGTCGTTACAGGATCCTTTTTATACACATTGTTTGTTTGTTTCTTTGTGTCTTTATTGTCACAGGATCCTTTTCCGTCTAGTTGTCCTATCTCCCTTGACCACAGAAAGTCACTGTGGACCCCGTCTCGGTGAATGGAGACTTAAGTGAGACTAGGTGAGTCTCCGAATTTCTCTATTTTGTCGTTGTTGATAATTTGTTCTATGTATTAAAATTTCATAAGACATAAACATTAGAGAAATAATTTTGTCGATAAGACAAGGAGTTGATTATATCTTTTGTTTGACGTATTATGATTACCAACAGTAATTATCAATCTTTCCCTCAATCCTCGATTTTACTTTCTTCTCTCCCCAGTTTATTCACGTCCTTACCCTCTTCTCCAAAAATATTTGTCAAGAACCTTTTATGTTTTCGGACACAATAACCCCTTCCGTTGACTTGATATTGTCCGTCCCGTAACTACCTCAAACCAGTCTTCGGGACGACCCGAGACAAAACCGGATCTTAACCCCGACGTCGATTTGTCTTTATGGTTTTACTTTGACTTGTTACGTTGGAACATATACTGCGTTTCTAGGTACCAACTTCTTCCCAGACACGACGATACTTAGTCCACTCTGCCGGTCGTCAGTCTCAGAAATTCAAGGTTCGACCGTTGGACCTGTCTTCCGTTGAGACCGAGAGAATTTGTGTCGTTTTGGTTCTTCTTCGAATAATCTTCCTGTGGCTCCTATAGTTTTGTAGGTGCCTTCTAGAATGTCGGTTCAAGATCCTTTCCTGTTCTAGGTTCAGTTGAGACCCTTAGGGTGATCGTCTTTAGAGAGTAGAGAAGATCCAGTCTTAGTGGTCCTCCTGAACAATTTTGTGTCTAACGACCCCGGAGGTGGGTCTTAAAGACTAAGTCTTCTACGCCCCACCCCACGCCCTTAAACATAAAGACTGTTCAAGGGTCTACGACTACGACCACAAGGTCTCTGGTGTATATTCTTGATGGAGAGGTCCATTTATGTAGTTTACTAAGTCGTGGTTGATGGAAGGTAGGGGTTCACAAAGGAGAGTTCCAACGTTTCAGGATTCTTTCAGATCGACTGAGTCTCAACTCAGTGAGGACGCCAGTCTCTCCATCAGGATACTAACCGTCGGGACACTCACAGTGTATCCCACCCCCACCCTCCCTTCAAGGGGTTTCCTTTCTCGTTACCTGTCTGTTTTTATCTACAGGAGTCACACCATTGACCGGTTCGACTTACGTGACGAGAGAGGGAGACGGGGTTCTAGACGATATTGTTGAAGAGAGTCGTGTCTTTCAAGGTCTTCTCTTAAAAATTTAATAAATAAATAAACTGGCACAGTCCAGAATCAACGTCACACGTCCGAGTCATCAACACTGCGTGCTCGACTTAACGGGGTGTCGAACACCCTAATCAAAGGGGTGTGTCCCTAGTTTGGGCACAGGGGACGTAACCTTCCGTCTAAGAATTGGTGACCTGACGGTCCCTTCAGGGTCTTCTGTCTTAAAAAAATTTTCTTTTCTGCCTTCCTCTTACATCTGAGAACTGGACAATAGAAATAAGTTCGGAGTAAGATAAAAGATCGGGTTCTCTCCTCTGCGGACGGGGGATCTCCGGTCGTTATATAAGGTGTCTACGGAATCACTGAATGTCTTCGGGGTGCCTCCGTCACCTGAAACGTGACCCCTGATAAAACGGGTCCTGTTGGACAGTAGTACTTACGACACGAAAAGAGTCGGCGTCTCTCTGACTGTAGTTATCTATCACTATCACATCACTATCACTTTCAGCGAGTCAGCACAGACTGAGAAACGCTGGGGCACCTGATATGTCAGGTACCTTAAGAGGTCCGGGTTTAGGCTCACCCATCGGAAAGGGAAGAGGTCCCCTAGAAGAACTGGGTCCTTAGTTTGACCCCAGAGGACGTAACGTCCGCCTAAGAAATGGTTGACTCGATAGTCTCTTTGGGTTTTGTCTATCAAACATTCTATAAAATATAGAAAAAACTTCATATAAAATATACGAAAGTGTCACTTGTAAAAGGAAGTCTTTTTGATACCACTTTTTTTTTTTTCCATTGGATTCATGGGTTCGTATATTAACACATTGAGACATAACAATAGATAGTTTAAAAGAAATTTAATCCAAGTTGGCGGACTCGAATATTTGGTTATACTACTAAATTGTATCGTTGTACCTCATACAATTTTTGTACGAGTATAAATGTATTGTCAGTTACATTATACGGCATAATTGTCCTATTTCCTGTTTTTGTATACTAATAGAGTTGTCTACGTATTTTTTAAACTGTTTTAGGTTGTGAATTGTTTTAGGTTGTGAGTTGTTTGATCCTTATCTTCCCGAGAAAGAATCGAACTACTTACAGTAGATGTCTTCGGGGTGTCTATCGTGTTATCATGAATTATCATTTTTTACCTTACAAAATGGAATTCTAGTCAACAATTCTAATGACAAACGGTCCCCGACCCCCTCCCCCTTTATCCTTAAACGATCGTCCATGTCCCAAAAACCCCCCACTATTTTTACAAGACTTCAATCATTGTTGCCAACGGTTGGAAGCGTACCTACATGATTTTGGGTGTCTTAATCAGTAAAGTTTTACCATTCAAAACACTATACACTTAAAATAGAGTTTATTTTAACAATGATCTTTTATATCTTGAAGGGACCAACAGGTCACCAATCTAAGACGCGTGACGTTCCTTGAGTCCAAGTTAGGGACAAGTCTCTTGATTCTAGGACGCACACAGCACCGTACCGGATACACAAACACACACACACACACACACACACACACACACACACACACACATATGTATGTTTGTGTACCCCTGTTGATCACTAGCACATCGACCTTCACCACCCTCCCTAGGGTATTAGGGACTTATTACGAACCTTGTCTTCTTAATAAATAAGAGAAATTGAAAGGATTTTGACCACCTTTCCCTCGGGTTAACTTCTTAAATTAAAACGATTTCTTTTTGTTTTTTTCTTGAGATATTAACAGTTCATGGGAAACAAAGGTTCCCGGAAAAAAAAAAAAAAAACGGTACGGTTCCTTGAACACCTTAGAGTCGAGGGGTTGGTTCCTAAGTTGGATCCAGGTACCGTCATTTTCATGGATCAGAATTGATGACCTGTTGGTCCCAAAAGGAAATTTCTCGCGAAATTACTCATAAGTCACCCAGTCAAAGTGGGACTCCGAATTAGATCTCGTCTCTTCTTTTATAAAGTTCAACATCTCATTCTTTTCAAAACCTTATCTGACGACCTCTGATCTTCCTTCGATTTCTCTCCGACCTCCTCTACCCTTTGATCTTACTTCGATCTCACTCCGACTAAGGGTTCCTCCCTATCTCGGTCTTTCTTCAAGGAGAACCGTCATTACCTGGTACTGGAAGATCCTGTCACCACAGAATATTTATTGAAATTCAACCACACGATGACACGACTTGAAAAGGAAGACAAAGTGATTTCGGAGTCACTTTGGACGATTCACAATCCTGATGAACCTCTTAACTGCCTTAGTGATTAAACTCTCAGACACTCTTTTTTATTGTGGTTTCTTTGTTCTCATTGTCACTTTTTGCCTGATAAAGAACCCGATCGGACCCCCAACAAAAACAAGTCAACGAGTCAGTACAGACTGAGAACACTGGGGTGCCTGACGTCATGCGATCCTAAGGGACATAGTGGTTGAGAGTCATGAGTTTGAGTACAGGTAATTCAGTCACTACGGTAGGTTGGTAGAGTAGGAGACAGTCGGGGAAGAGGACGGAAGTTAGAGAGGGTCGTAGTCCCAGAAAAGATTATTCAGTTGAGAAACGTAGTTCTCCGGTTTCATAACCTCGAAGTCGAAGTCGTAGTCAGGAAGGTCACTTATAAGTTCCAACTAAAGGAAATCCTACTTGACCAACCTAGAGGAACGTCAGGTTCCCCGAGTGTTCTCAGAAGAGGTGGTGGTGTCAAGTATTGATAGTTAAGAAGTCGTAAGTCGGAAGAAATACCAGGTTGAGAATGTAGGTATGTACTAATGACCTTTTTGGTATTGAAACTGATCTGTCTGGAAACAGTCGTTTCATTACAGAGATTAAAAATTATACGACAGATCCAAACAGTATCGAAAAGAAGGTTCCTCGTTCGCAGAAAATTAAAGGACCGACGTCAGTGGTAGACGTCACTAAAACCTCGGGTTCTTTTATTTCAGACAGTGGCAAAGGTCAAAGGGGTAGATGAACGGTACTTCATTACCCTGGTCTACGGTACTAGCGACCCTAAGGTTCAGTTTGATTCCGAATTATTCGTGTGAGACTCTTTGGTCTTCCCCTCCCATTTACCTGGACTCTTAACATCTCCCGGATGATACACGAAAGGGCTCCAACGAATCCATCCTGTACCGTCTCGTACCTAAATTTAGGAACGGAAAAATCAAGGTTTCAGTAACGTGAATCGTGGTCCCCTTCTCTCGTCTCTTCTCGATATAATGACTCTATCTCTTTCGACAGGTCGTCCGTAGCACCATCTCGTAAACCGGGTTGGACCTCATACTTAGTCCCTTCAGAAACACCTCCTCTTTTATAAACTTGACTCCGAAAATTCTGACATCCATAGACAGTCTCCTTATTTCTCTTCGTTCTGTTCTCCAACAGACCGTTTCGTCCCCTCCAGTGTCTCGGGTCTCAAGTCCGAAACGTGTCAGAGGTACCCAATCCCCGAAAGAACAGAACAGAGGAGGGTCGAGACGACAGGTACAGTAGTGTGGTGTTACTCGGTAGCAAAAAGACTGTTTGTGACAGTAAGTGTACCCCCAAAGGTCTTTGTAACAGTATTACCAACACTGTCGTCAGACCCAAGATGGTAGATATGTGACACACTGATAACCGAACAGTGAAGGGGAGAGTCCCTGTCCCAATGGAATACGTCCTTCAATGTCACCCTTTTAACTGAAACCACTACCGACATATATAGACACTGATATGATCTTTGGTAACTTAACATGTGGAATTTATCCACTTTCACTTAATATAGAGTTATTTCGACGAAAATAAAAAGTGACAGTATCCGTCCTACCACCTCCTTCAAACCGGATTCTCAACATCCAGACAACGTTGGTTCCCAAACAATGAGATATCGGTCCGCCGAAATACATGTAAAAATTTGAAATAGAGAGACTTGGAGTAAAAGGAGTAACATTCTTCCCTTAATACAGAAACATAATAACAAGTCGACCACTTCATTGTCCACGTCAACCACCAACCTTCCGAATCTTAAGACCAAGGTAGTGACTGGTAGAGAGACGTGGAGGTAAAGGAGTAGACAAATTACCCCTATTATCATGGAAGAAGTATTACAACAGCCCTTCTAGTATACAAAACTATGGATCTTCACTATGAATATTTTCTTGACACGGACCGTACACCAAGTCAACAAGTATTTCTAACATCGATCAAATAATATACATAAAGTATAGGGCCTAACATAATTATAAACCCTAGAAGAACAGTTCCACATTAACGGGCGGGTTTGGATCATGACCTGAGGGACTCCTGACCCCTAAGGGGTCAGGACTCGGGGCGGGATCTCCACCTTGTATTAAAACTCTCACCAGACGGTCGGGTACGAGGAGAAAAGATTTTCGTGGAAAGGTCCTCCTCACCCGAAGTCTCCAGGGGCCGGTATCGACTTCCCTATCCCACCTAGGGGAGTCGGTTCAACTCGGTTGAAGAGAGAAGGTCTTTAAACCTGAGACCCTATACAATTGTCCACTGCGACTTCGACTCTCCACTGTATCGACAGCTGACCTGTCAGTAAACACAGTACACTTACCCTTACCACTCTTGGGTTCTCTCAGTACTTCTGAGTGTTTCTCGCTGTTCTTTGGGACAACGGAGTCTCCCTCTTCTTCTCTCCCCAAGACGGAGCTTATGACCACGGAAAGGTAAGTCAGTCAGTTGTGTAAACAACTTTCACTTGCACTTCAGCGAGTCAGCACAGACTGACAAACTCTGGGGTACCTGGCATCGGATGGTCCGAGGAGGTAGGTACCCTAAAAGGTCCGTTCTCATGACCTCACCCCACGGTAACTAAGAGGTCCTCTAGAAGGGCTGGGTCCTTGACTTGGGCCCAGAGGACGTAGTGTCTGTCTACGAAATGGCAGACTCGGTGGTCCCTGCGGGCTCTGAAAACAACTCGGGGATGGTACATGGAGTGGGTTCCCTATGTCGTCTCCCCGTTTACGGACGGGAGTCCATATTTCCCTGTGGTGACTTTCTGAAGCATGTCCCTTTGTCACGTTAGGATAATGTGAAAATTTTCTAGTGAGACCGACGACACACTCCTTACTCAGCACCCTCCTACTTCTCTCTTACAGCGTTGGTAGGTCCGTCCTCGACTACTACCGAGCCGGTCCCACCATACCTTCCTCGCCACTCGTTCTCACCCTCAGACCTAGATAAATCTTCAAAGGTCAAGGACAAAGATCAAGGAGTACTCTGGACAGATGAAGGACGGGGATTTACAAGTGGGTCTAAGGGGGGAAAGTTGGTGGGGGTACTACAAAAAGAACGAAGTCGGTCACATACTCTTCCGAAGACAATAAACGTTGACTTGACAAGGAGCGATTCTGTGGAACCGAGAAGTCTGACCAGATTAAGTGGTGATAGATCTTGTACTGGTCAATATAAAAGGGACACAATTCCTTTCACAAAAGGAAACACTCATTATATGTATCTTTAATTAATTGTTGGAGGGCTCCCTTTAAAAAGAAGGTCTCTTGAAAGTTTCCTTCGTCTTTAAATAAAAAAGACTACACTCTTTTTACGAATATGGTATCCGGTGGGGTTCAATACAGGTGTTATAGCCTATTCCCGTGTGATAATATCATTGTCAACGATTTCACATCTCGACTAAGATAAGGTCCGGAACAGGATTTTAAACGTGCATAATTGAGGAAATTTGAAGTCCCGTTGGGATATTTCGTTCGACAGTGAAAAGAGTAAAATGTTTAGTATCAAACGAGGGTAAAATGTCTAATTTTTTTGACTCCGTGTCTTCCAAGTCATTCACAGACTCTGGTGTTTTGATCATTTACCATCTAGACACTCAGTTGGATTCGTAAGTTCAAGGTACGAGAATCGGTCCCAAAGAGTTCATCCTCGTGACTACCGTAAAATCCACCACACCTCGGGACATGGTTCCAGTGTCCTACTTTTTAGACACTGTAACTAGTTCGGAGTATCGTTGACAACGGTACTCGGAGTCCTAGATTTGGAAGGGGCAAGGGCATAATCCAATTTATAGGTGGGATATCGTAGGATTGGTTAATGGATTACGGTGGAAAGGTCATCCTTAAAAGAGACAGAGTTCCGATATTTTAAACCAATGATCGAACGGTTGCCTCTTCCGTTACCGTGGGGTGAGGTCATGAGAACGGACCTTTTAGGGTACCTGCCTCCTCGGACCATCCGACGTCAGGTACCCCAGCGATTCTCAGTCTGTGGTGACTCGCTGGAGTGAAAGTGAAAAGTGAAAGTATGTAACCTCTTCCTTTACCGGTGGGTGAGNTCTTCCGTTACCGTGGGGTGAGGTCATGAGAACGGACCTTTTAGGGTACCTGCCTCCTCGGACCATCCGACGTCAGGTACCCCAGCGATTCTCAGTCTGTGGTGACTCGCTGAAGTGAAAGTGAAAAGTGAAAGTATGTAACCTCTTCCTTTACCGGTGGGTGAGGTCACAAGAACGGACCTCTTAGGGTCCTTGCCCCCCCGGACTACCCGACGGCAGATACCCCAGCGTGTCTCAGCCTGTACTGACTTCGCTAAATCGTCGTCGTCGTCGAACGGTTCCTCCAGCTGAGAGGGAACTCGACCGGGTGACAAGATTGTCACAGAGGGTGAGATTATTTGAAGTAAGAGGAGAGTAAGACGGAGCAGATCTTTAAGAAAAGGTTGGACGGGTGTTCAGTACTGTCCACCCTACCAAGAAACTACATGTCCTGACAGGCAGAATGAGAATATCAACAAACGGCAGGGACCGGGACATATGTACTTAAGTCAAATTGGGATAACTACGGGGATACTCAATTCACGACAATAAGAGTAGGGGTACGACGTCTTTTCTTTTGACTCTGAGTCCCTCCAAGTATCGAAGGGGACTCAATGGGTCTAGTATTGTTCCCCTAAAACTTGGGTTCGTCAGACAGAGGTCCAGGACCCCAAAAATTGGCAGAAAGATGAGACGGAGGGATTCTCAATTCCCCGATCTGATCCGAACCCCACGGGTCGGTCTATCATGGAAGTTCATCTCAGGTCGTCCGGGAAAATCTTACCCGAGTCGTCGAGTTTCCTCGGTGAAGGTTGACCGTTCCGTTTCTGCCCGTCCTTCGTCACTTGAAAGGAGTACCTCATGACCGGTCGCCCATTCCACCTTTCGGAATACACTAATCTTTTTTTAGATCGGACATGTCCTGTGTCGGGTCCTTGACCCTTATTAGTTTCATCCTTAGTCTCCAGGTGTCGTCTCCCTTCGACTTCATTACAGTCCTTACGGCCTGACGACCCGCTCGCGGAACAGAGGGAGGTGAACGAAGAAGAAGTCAAGGAGGAGGTCGTCCTCCAGGAAGGGAATTTCGATATTTCAACCCTGAAGGGACCACCAGGTCACCAATTCTGAGGTACGAAGATGACGTTCCCCCGTATCCAAGTTAGGGACCACTCCCTTGATTTCTAAGTGTACGACACGCCACACAGGTTTCTTCATTCTTTTTGTACCATATTTGAACGACCCCGTAGGACCCAGCAGGAAACGGATATTGAGACGGGAAAGTATGAGGGTCTATGTGAGTGTACACCGAGTACCGCCCTAATTAATCGTGGCAAAACCTATTTCAGTGACCACCGACTATGGTTTTCAGTTTGGAAGACCGAGATATTAGGGTGAGGTTTTATTGAACTGGTTTTGGTCTTCAGTCTCCGGACCTCTATGACCACCGACGACAGGGACAGGAACATAGAAATTCGGTTGATGTGTAGTGTCTGACTACGACGACGACGACGACGACGATTCAGCGAAGTCAGCACAGGCTGAGACACGCTGGGGTATCTACCGTCGGGTGGTCCGAGGGCAGGGACCGTAAGAGGTCCGTTCTTATGACCTCACCCAACGGTAAAGGAAGAGGTCACGTACTTTCACTTTTCACTTTCACTTCAGCGAGTCAGCACAGGCTGAGAAACGCTGGGGCACCTGACATCAGATGGTCCGAGAAGGCAGGTACCCTAAAGGATCCGTTCTCATGACCTCACCCCACGGTAGCGGAAGAGACTGTATAGTGTCTGATACCTCAGGTTTTCGTTTTGACTTTTCATCCTCACCCGGTAACGGGTCCTGTGGTGGAGTGAAGTTCAAGCTAGAAGAGGAGAGATTAACGTCAAGTCGAGACCCGAGGACCGGGACTAGGACATGAGACTGAAGGTACAAGACGGGTTAAAGTCCGGAAACTTGAACACCCCTTAAAACTGAGTCTGAGAGACGAGACCAAGAAGAATAAGGACGGGTGAAATCCTCCTTATGGGGCAGGTTCCAGTCAAGAAAGACTAGACAGGCAATGTCTCGTTAATGAACAAACGTTCATAATTATCTTCCTTGGGTGAGTTTGATTTTCCCTTCTTAAATAATACTCTTGAGTCCCCAGAGGGTCTTGGGTTCCAGTATTATGTCAGTACATTGTCCTACAACTGTACCCCAAAGAGGAGAGGACAAAGATGTCTCTACAGTCACGTACCAATAGACTAGGGTTTGACTTGTACTCCGATGGAGGATACATCTTCAATGTCGTCTTTTCATAGCTTGGTCGAAAGGGTAAAAGTCTGGAGAGTCGGTCTAGTTTCTATAATTTTCCAACAGTCTGACGTCTTTCCCCTCTTCTAAACTACTTCTCTATAGCAACCTCTCCTATCCGTCTCTTCTCCCATCGTCTCCTACTCTACAAATCTATCGTAGTGACTGAGTTACCTGTACTTAGACTCGTTTGAGGCCTTCTATCACCTGTCTCCTCGGACCGTACGACGTCAGGCACCCCAGTGTTTCTCAGTCTGTGTTAAATCGTCGACTTGTTGTTGTAGGAACCTTTCTCAACAACAGACATGACGACAAAGGAGGTAGACTGGTCGGACCTCACCTTCCCTCTCTCCACGTCTCCCTATCGTCCGTAATAAAGTTCGGATCCCTCCGTCAAGAGACTACCGTCCCACGATGAGGTAAGACATCGGACCCCGGACTAAAGAGGAATTCTCAGGCACTTCTGCTCTCTACCGAGTGGTTGATGAACCCGTTGTGAATAGGTCTTGAACGGTATACGATCTGTGACAGCAGAAGGAAAATAAATCGTAGACAAATAAACTGACCCGGAGTAGAATCAACGTCGTACTCCCTAGATCAAGGGACTGGTCCCTAGTTTGGGTCTGGGGGACATGACCCTCGTGTCTCAGAATCGGTGACCTGGTGGTCCTTCAGGGCTCTGTGACACAAGACACGAAGTGTGCAGAATTGAGTAAATTGGGAGGGTTAGGGGGACCTACCAAACACGACATAAAACTTTGGACTCCGAGAGTAAGTGGTCGTATAACCCTGATAAAAAGGTACAGTTATTTATAAGGAGACGGTGCACCTAGATTACCGACGTGCCAGAAGGAAACGTATCGGCTCTCCAGGGTACCGATTCGTGTACCTAAGGCCTTAGTTAATGTATGCCATCTCCTGGTAAAAATCTGTCCTTTACTTACATGTATTGGTCTCCGTACCGTCGGGTGTAGAGGTCGGGTGATCCCAGTGGAAAATGAGGTAATTATAAAGAACTTGTAGATCGTAGAAGGTTTTTGACTTCTATGTCATTACTTACTCTGTCTACATAAGGAACGAAAGTATATTAAATATAAGATCATTCCCTCTGTATATCATTGTTCATTTTTACAGTTTCCTACGTTTTATTGCATTTACTATTTAAGTTACTCCCTCTTTTGTTGTTGTTGTTCTCTAACAACTTTACCTCGTTTGTCATTAAGAACCCTTCAATTCTAACTGAACTTGAGGGTCTAAGACTTCTCACCCGCTGAGTCTCAAGGAGAGTCATAGATTTCTACATTCACCGCACCTCCTGTCTCCTGGATACTGAAGACCAGATGAGTTCAAGGTGAAGGGGAGAGAACCAATGAATTGAGGAACAATAGGTTTTTAAAGGACCCTCCCTCTCCCGCTCCCACCCTACTAAACCCTCTTACCGTGACTTTGTACATATTATAGTATACACTTTACTCAACGGTCAGGTCCAAGCTACGTACTATGTCCTATGAGTCCCGACCACGTGACCCTACTGGGTCTCCCTACCATACCCCTCCCTCCACCCTCCCCCCAAGTCCTACCCCTTGTGCACATGTGGGCACCGCCTAAGTACAACTACATACCGTTTTGGTTATGTTATAACTTTTTATTAATCGGAGGTTAATTTTATTTATTTAAATATAAATTTTTAAAGGACCCTATTTGTTCGTCCTGTAATTCTTGGTGCTATGATAAAACAAGAACTTAATTTAGAAGGAGGAGAGTTCTGCACAAAACGGTTGGTTCAGGAACGTCCAGAAACGTTTGGACACTGCAACGAGAAACTTCCGTTGGAGTAGGGTTGGCGGGAGAAGGTAAAATGTCTACCTCTTTGACTCAGAGTAGTAGAAGTTATTAAAAGGTCTCTTTAGATTCGAAGAGGAGGTTTCAACTTTCAATAGTATACTCTTTTACATATGAGTTTCTCCGTGTCTTCAACTGCACTGTGAAGTAGTTTTCAAACAGAGTTCGACGATTTAGCAGTAGTAGTAAGTCCCATGAAGGTGTAAGGTCTGGATGTTCACAGTTACGGATCCTTTGACTTGTTCGACATGTCTTTGCCTACAGAGTCTTATTTCTTCATCGACGTTGACTGTCCTTCTTGTTGTAGGAGTTAAAAGTTCTCTAACTGTTTCACACACAAACAAAAGAAGAAAGTTTCAAAGGAGAAGGTTTTTTGCTAGGGAAGAGATAAGACTACTTGAAAATGAATAACCGTGTGGGACAAGTGGATACGACGCTTTCCTTTTTTTTTGATTCAGTTGGTACTCTGTGGAATTTATAATCATTTTTGAATTTCATTAATATTACCAATCACGACCGTTTCCACACTGTTTTGATCATAAATGTGTTAAACGACCACTGCAACATTGACTGAATCAGGAAAATTTTCGTAAAAAAAAAATTACCTCTTGTGCTAAAATAAGATTTTTATCTAGAGTCATTGTTACTTTATGGTTTTCGACCAGTAATATTATTTTTTCCATTGTTCTTAAACGAAATTAAAAAAAGGAATTTTTATGTTTTAATGGTAATATTATATGACAGTTGAGAGTAAATAGACAGAAACTTAATAATTAAAATATCTAATAGATACTGTAAAATTTTAGTATCTAACCTAAGACGGATTATAAATCTGTATGTTGATCTAACAAAAATAGAAGTGCATTTGTGTCTTATCTTGCAAACGAATTTATTTGTATTAATCCTTCTATTTCACCACGAATCCTTTACACGACATTTCACTTTAAGATCAAACGTAGAGACAAAAAGGGTTAAAAACGTCTATTGGTTTTTTTTTTTTTTTCATAAACTTTCATTGTTTAATATGTTAGCTATACGTCTCTTTTTTCTAATAAAGTTTGAATTTGGTGTCTTTCAAATTTCCCTTTATTACTGTAAATCGTAATTTTTCACCAAAATATAGAAATTTTACGATTTCTTTGTTCGTAAGTTCTTTTGACGTCGACATAGGTGCTATAAGACTGACTGAACTTTATGATTTTATAGTTCTTACGTCCTCAGTTTTGTTCAATTTAAATTTTCCGGGTGTAAACAACAACAAATCAGTGAATCGACGCAGGAGCTGAGAAACACTGGGGTTGCCTGACGTCGTGAGGTCCGAAGGGACAGGAAGTGTTAGAGGGCCTCAAACGAGTTTGAATTTACAGGTAACTTAGCCACTACGGTAGGTTAGTAGAGTAGGAGACAACAGGGGAAGAGGAGGACGGAAGTCAGAAAGGGTCGCAGTCCCAGAAAAGGTCGCTCAGCCAAGAAGGGTAGTCCACCGGTTTCATGACCTCGAAGTCCAAGTCGTAGTCAAGAAGGTTACTTATAAGTCCTAATTAAAGGAAATCTTAACCAACCAAACTAGAGGAACGGTAGGTCCCCTGAGAGTTCTCAGAAGAGGTCGTGGTGTCAAGTTTTCGTAGTTAAGAAACCACAATCCAGAAGAAATACCAGGTTGAGAGTGTTGGTATGTTCTAAGCCTCTTCCTTTACCGTTAGGTGAGGTCGTGAGAACGGACCTTTTAGGGTACCTGTCTCCTCGGACTATCCGATGTCAGGTACCCCAGCGTTTCTCAGCCTGTCGCTGACTCGCTGAAGTGAAAGTGAAAGTCTGTCCAGAGACAGTCGTTTCACTACGGAGACGAAAAATTGTACGGTAGATCCAAACAGTATCGAAAAGAAGGTTCCTCAGAAAATTAAAGTGCCGACGTTAGTGGCAGGTGTCACTAAAGCCTACGGGTGTAATGAGACGTTATATAAAATTCATATAAAACGTTTATTCACTTTCGTTACCAACTTTCTAGTCAAACCCGTTGAATAGTCAGTGTAAAGGAAAGTTTGATTCCTTTGGTACACACAACGTATAATAAAGGAGGTGTGGTGTACACAGTGTACGAAAGATAATATAGGTATAAAAATAGTGGATATAGACATAGTGGATATAAAAATAGTGGATATAAGTAGTGGTGTTAGTCGGTATCACGTGTCACTCATCTTTACTAGGAAAATATATTTTTAAGACCTATATACCGGAAGACACTTTTAATTTTCCGTTAGTGCTCAGTGTACATTAAGCACAATTTGTATCCACTTCTAAGTAATCCTAAGAATCGAGTAGCAATTCGATAGTCTTTAATTACACTAAACGAAATTGGTACCCTGAAGGGACCACCAAGTTTGTTATTTCTTAGACGGACGTTACGTCCTCTGAGTCCAAGTTAGGGACCCAACCTTTTTAGGGGACTTCTTCCTTTTCCGTTGGGTGAGGTCATAAGAACGGACCTCTTAATGTACCTGTCTCTTCGGACCGTCCAATATGTCAGGTACCCCAGCGTTTTCTCAACCTGTACTGGATTCTATCTTCTATGTGATCGAATTATAAATCACACTTATTTATGAAGAAACCAGTTTTAAACTGGGACTCAAAAGTTACGAGGTTTTATTTGATATTTTGAGTTTTGTGACTTTTTATGAAACCGACCATGGTCACAGGAATGTTATAACATGAAAAAGAGGGGTAATTGTATTATTTGGACTTTCACGGAAGAGAAGTCGTTCCCTCCTTCTCCTCGTCAGACTTCTGGGTTTCTTCCTTCATCTTACCAAGGACGGAGTTTTAAAAGACGAAATTTTGAAGTATTCTTACATAAGGTTTTATGTGACCACAAAATCATATTTTTACGACAGAGGGGTTTCGAAACTCATTTTACTTGGCACTTACTTTTACGTCGTAAAAGTAGGACATCCACATCATCGGACTCCTTTCTTTCTGTCAATTCACTTCAGCGAGTCAGCACAGACTGAGAAACGCTGGGGTACCTGACGTCGGATGGTATCAGTATCAGTATTCAACGAGTCAGCACAGGTTGAGAAACGCTGGGATACCTGACATTGGTTGGTCCGAAGAGACAGGTACCCTAAAAGGTCCGTTCTTATGACGTCACCCAACGGTAAAGGAAGAGGTCCTCGAGAAGGGTTGGGTCCCTAACTTCGGTCCAGAGGGTGTAACATCCGTCTGCTAAATGGTAGACTCGGATGGTATCTGACATCGTTTGTCCGAAGAGGTAGGTACCCTCAAAGGTCCGTTCTCAAGACCTCACCCAACAGTAAAGGAAGAGGTCCCATAGAAGGGTTGGGTCCCTAGTTTGGGTCCAGAGGGTGTAACGTCCGTCTGTGAAATGGGAGACTCGGTGGTCCCTTCGGGTCATCGGATTTCCCTCGGGGTGTTTGGGACCAAACTATTTGTGTCGTAAGTAGATACCGAGTCTCAAGATTTACAACAAAACCTTCAAAATCTTTAATATATTACCCGAAAAAAAAGAAAGAAATTCAAACAAACGACACAAGTCAACGATTGAGTACAGACTGAGAAACGTTGGGGTACCTGATATCGGATAGTCCGAGGTTTCTCAAGAGGTTCTTATGATGTCACACAACGGTAAAGGATGAGGTCCCTAGAAGGACTGGGTCTCTGACTTGGGTTCAGAGGACGTAACCGTCCGTGACCGTCCGTCTAATAAATAGTGACTCGGTAGTCCCTTAACAATAGTCACACAAATGTAGTATAGTAAACATTGTAAAGGTATATATCTTTTGTTGACATGTACAAAATTTTTATAAACGGTTTATGTTTTAATTGTCGATTTATACTTTACTTCGTTATCAGTCACCACTGTTATAAGAGTGTCATCATTTATTAGGTTAAACAATAAATTTCGACTATTGATTCAGAAATTTTGTAATCGTACAATTTGTAACTTTAAATGACTTTAATCTCTTTATTCTATTAATATAGTTGGCGGTAACTTGTGAGGTTTCTTCAATAATTATTTTTCTGTCGGAGAGGTTGTTGAAAGATTGTCTCAATTCGGGTCCATAACAAAGATCCAAATTAACGAAACACACACACCTCCCCCCCCTCAACAAAAACAAAACCCCTATACAAAACAAAGACTTGTTTTGTACATATAATGATTCGAAACCCTTAAGGAACCGATTCGATGTCACCACTCCTGAGACTTGAAGGTGACGTCTCCCGTTCTCGAGGTAGGGACCAGTCTTTAAACCCTTTAACTCTAGGGTGTACGAGTCTTCGGGGGGGGGGGTTTTTTTTAGGATATTATGTAACATGTATTATGTAGGTTATGCGATGACCTCTAGTCACCTCTTTATTGAGGTCTTTCTTACTTCCCTACCTCGGTTTCGTTTTTGTTATGGGTCGACACCTACACTGACCACTATCTTCGTTCCAGGTTACGACATTTCTCGTTATAACGTATCCTTGGACCTTACAGTCCAGGTACTTAGTTCCGTTTAACCTTCACCAGTTTGTTCTCTACCGTTCCCACTTGCAGCTATAAGATCCTTAGTCTCTTGATTTTACCTGACCTGACCCACTTAAATTGAGTCTACTGGTAATATAGATGATGACACCCGTCCTTAGGGAGTCTTCTTTACCTCATCGATAGTACCAGTTGTTTTCTCAGGCTTTACGTCATGAACCTACGTTAGAGTTTTCACTTTCTTACTAGAGACAAACAGAGGTTCCACTTCGTAAGTTATAGTGTCAATAGGTTCCGATATGGGGTTGGTCATTGCGATTTCTTCGACTTCAACTTGCCAATATACTTTTGGATGTTCTGGAAAATCTTGATTGTGGGTTTTCTCTACAGGAAAAGTAATATCCCCTGACCTTACGTTTTCATCCTTCAGTTCTTTGTGGACCTCATTGTCCGTTTAAACCGGAACCTTACGCCTTACTTCGTCCCGTTTCTGATTATCTCAAAACGGTTCTTTTACGTGACCAGTATCGTTTGTGGGAGAAGGTTGTTGTGTTCTCTTCTGAGATGTGTACCTGTAGTGGTCTACCAGTTGTGGCTTTAGTCTAACTAATATAAGAAACGTCGGTTTCTACCTCTTCGAGATATGTCAGTTGTTTTTGTTCTGGCCCTCGACTGACACCGAGTCTAGTACTTGAGGAATAATGGTTTAAGTCTGAGTTTAACTTCTTTCATCCCTTTTGGTGATCTGGTAAGTCCATACTGGATTTAGGTTAGGGAATACTAATATGTCACCTTCACTCTTTATCTAAATTCCCGGATCTAGACTATCTATCTCACGGACTACTTGATACCTTACTCCAGACACTGTAACGTGTCTTCTGTCCCTAGTTCTGGTAGGGGTTCCTTTTCTTTACGTTTTTTCCGTTTTACCGACAGACCCCTCCGGAATGTTTATCGACACTTTTCTCTCCACTTCTCGTCTCCTCTTTTCCTTTCTATATTCGTAGACTTACGTCTCAAAGATTCTTATCGTTCTTCTCTATTCTGTCAGAAGAAGTCGCTAGTTACGTTTCTTTATCTCCTTTTGTTGTCTTGCCCTTTCTGATCTCTAGAGAAGTTCTTTTAATCTCTATGATTCCCTTGTAAAGTACGTTTCTACCCGAGCTATTTCCTGTCTTTACCAGCCCTGGATTGTCTTCGTCTCCTATAATTCTTCTTCACCGTTCTTATGTGCCTTCTTGACATGTTTTTTCTAGAAGTGCTGGGTCTATTAGTACTACTACACTAGTGATTAGATCTCGGTCTGTAGAACCTTACACTTCAGTTCACCCGGAATCTTTCGTAGTGATGTTTGTTTCGATCACCTCCACTACCTTAAGGTCAACTCGACAAAGTTTAGGACTTTCTACTACGACACTTTCACGACGTGAGTTATACGGTCGTTTAAACCTTTTGAGTCGTCACCGGTGTCCTGACCTTTTCCAGTCAAAAGTAAGGTTAAGGTTTCTTTCCGTTACGGTTTCTTACGAGTTTGATGGCGTGTTAACGTGAGTAGAGTGTACGAGTTTAAAGAGGTTCGGTCCGAAGTCGTTATGCACTTGACACTTGAGGGACTACAAGTCGACCAAAATCTTTTCCGTCTCCTTGGTCTCTAGTTTAACGGTTGTAAGTGACCTAGTACCTTTTTCGTTCTCTCAAGGTCTTTTTGGAGATGAAGACGAAATAACTGATACGGTTTCGGAAGCTGACACACCTAGTGTTATTTGACACCTTTTAAGACTTTCTCTACCCTGATGGTCTGGTGGACTGGACGGAGAACTCTTTGGACATACGTCCAGTCCTTCGTTGTCAATCTTGACCTGGACCTTGTTGTCTGACCAAGGTTTATCCTTTTCCTCATGCAGTTCCGACATATAACAGTGGGACGAATAATTGAAGATACGTCTCATGTAGTACTCTTTACGACCTGACCTTCTTCGTGTTCGACCTTAGTTCTAACGTCCCTCTTTATAGTTATTGGAGTCTATACGTCTACTGTGGTGAGAATACCGTCTTTCACTTCTCCTCGATTTTTCGGAGAACTACTTTCACTTTCTCCTCTCGTTTTTTCAACTGAATTTGGAGTTGTAAGTCTTTTACTTCTAGTACCGTAGACCAGGGTAGTGAAGTACCCTTTATCGACGCCTTTGTCATCTATTCACAGTCTGAAATAAAACCCCCCGAGGTTTTAGTGACGTCTACCACTGACGTCGGTACTTTACTTTTCTACGAATGAGGAACCTTCTTTGCAATACTGGTTGGATCTATCGTATAACTTTTCGTCTCTGTAATGACACGGCTGATTCAAGGCAGATCAGTTCCGATACCAAAAAGGACACCAGTACATACCTACACTCTCAACCTGACACTTCTTCCGACTCGCGGTTTCTTAACTACGAAAACTTGACACCACAACCTCTTCTGAGAACTCTCAGGGAACCTGACGTTTCTCTAGGTTGGTCAGGTAAGACTTCCTCTAGTCGGGACCCTAAAGAAACCTTCCTTACTACGATTTCGACTTTGAGGTCATGAAACCGGTGGAGTACTCATCTCAACTGAGTGACCTTTTCTGAGACTACGACCCTAGCCCCCGTCCTCCTCTTCCCCTGCTGGCTCCTACTCTACCGACTTACCGTAGTGCCTGAGCTACCTGCACTCAGACTCACTTGAGACCCTCTACCACTACCTGTCCCTCCGGACCACACGACGCTAAGTACCCTACCGTTTGTCAGCCTGTGCTGACTGGCTGACTTGACTTGACTTATGTAACATGTAACATACGTCACCGGATAACTATGATAAAAGTTCTTCTCTTATAATTCAATTAACTGACCCGACGTATTGGAAAGAAGAAAGGTAACAAGGGACCTAAAAGAATTTACTGTCGTTGTACAAGTGTCTACCTAGACATTGTTTACGGAGAAGAACTTCTCACGTCAAACATAGGTCACATTTCGTATCTAATTTAAGGTATAAAATTTTCTTATGGTGGTTGTTTTGACGGTCATAGTTTAAAATTAGGAAAAAATCCCCCCTCCCACGGGTAGTGTACCGAAGATCCTAGAATCAAGGGGATGGTCCCTAACTTAGGTCCGGTTCAGGATTGGTGACCTGGTGGTCCCTTAAAGGTTAGGAAACAAAAGCAATTTTAATTATCAACGACATTAGCAATGATTACTTCTTTCTGTACAGTAGATTGATACCACCCAACGTCAGTGACACCTACAACTAACTGTAAACCCTACAAAATAAGTAACCTTTTCTGGGGCTACGACCCTTCCTAACTTCCGCCTTCTTCCCCTACTGTCTCCTACTCTACAAACCACCGTAGTGGCTGAGTTACCTGTACGCAAACTCGTTTGAGTTCCTCTATCAGTTCCTGTCCTTTCGGACCACACGACGTCAGGTGCAGCTTCTTTTCAGTCTGTGCTGAATCGGTGACGTGTTGTTGTTACTTTGTGCAACCTGACATCCGAGATTCCACTACCTTCAGCATAGATGAGTCTAGAGCCTACAACAGTAAAATTTCTGACGATATCCAAAGGTCGACCACTGACAGGGTAAGAACCTTTGCCTCCTCCTTTGACCTCAACAACCAAAGTGTCACGTCAACCTTCTAGGTGCACGTAGGACCCCAGAAGGGACAACCCAATCGTGACCTCAAAAGATCTGGAAGGAACACGGACCTCTGGGTGAGCCGGACGCGCCAGATGTGGCCGGAAGGTGTCGCGATTGGACATCGCGGGGGTCCTAGTCGCTGCGGGTTTGTGGAGCGCGGTCAGGACGACAAGCTTCGCCTCCTTCGCGCCGGGTTGACTCTAACAGGACACCGGCGAAACGAGTTGCCTCAGGCGACGCGCAAAGGAGAGTGGTGGGCAAGGGAAGGAGGGTCGGGGCTCTGAGGCGCCTGAAGGGGTGGGGGAGTGGGGAGTAGGGGAGTGGTGGGAAGTGAGGGGTTGGGGACAGAAGGACGGGAGGGGCGGAGGGGGATGAAGACAGGAGGGCGGGGTGGGGTACTGATGTGTCCCGAGCCCCTCGAAAAGACTTTCTGGGGTCGGGAAAATTTTCGTTAAACTGCTAGACAAAATCCTCCGACATTAAGGAGAGGACCTTGAAATGGGATTAAGTTAGTATATTTCTCTGCTTTTTATTTCATCGTTTTTGAACTTTTACTGAATGGACAGTTTCCACAAAACTCACGAGTGAAACCCCGTCCAGGGTACAATATGGGTGGTGTGTCTAAAGGAGTAAATTAAAAGCTTTGTTAAGAGCCCCGAAGGAACCATCAGGTCCCTAATTCTTAGACGGAAGGTTACGTCCCCTGAGTCCAAACTAGGGACCGAGTCCTTGATTCCAGTATGTACGGTGGCCCGTTGATCCGGGTGTTCGACGTTGTTTCTGGGTCGTATCGGTCTTAAATTTTTCTTTTTTAACATCCACTCACACTTCAGTGAGTCACTCACACACAGGTTGAGAAACACTGGGGTACCTGACATCGGGTGGTCCGAGGAGACAGATACCTTATAAAATCCGTTCTCATGACCTCACCCAACGGTAAAGGAAGAGGTCCCCTAGAAGGGTTGAAATGGTGGACTCGGTGGTACCTTCGGACTACACGATATATGATAAAATGGGGAGTATATGGTTTACCCCTTTGACTCCGACCTTCTTTATGACACCGAGTACGCCTCGAGTTGTCTCAATTTCGACCCCAAGGTGGGTCCGGTATCCGTGGGGGGCGGGTCCTTAGTGTACGAAATGGTCGACGAAGACGGTCCAGAGACTGAATCACTGGGAAACAAGGTACCATCGAAGGACAAGGGTCTGGGTTGGGAGTCGTGGTACGACGATAGAACTAGACTATTCTCCGAATTCTTTACGAACACGTTCCCTACTGAATCGATTCCCCATTCCCCGTCCTCCTCTTCCCCTGCTGTCTCCCACTCTACCGACCCACCGTAGTGGTTGAACTACCAGCACTCAAACTCACTTGAGGCCCTCAACCACTGCCTGTCCCTCCGGACCGCACGACGTTAAGTACCCCAGCGTTTCTCAGCCTGTACTGACTCGCTTACTTGACTTGACTTGACTTGACTTGACTTGTTACTATGTCGAGGAAAGAAGAGATGTCTCGACACACCTCTTCTCCGACTCCCGTTGGTACAGACTTCGGAGGTGTAACACGACTACAGATATCTATCCAGTAGAGTAATCTTGGACGACCGAGGTTCAATCCCGTAGTAATCCGAGAAACCGTCTATACCTGTGACTTCGAGTCTCTCCCCTCCACTGGTCGAGTTCCAGTGTGTCGTTTATTCACTATTACCCGGGTCTTAGGATCGGGTCCCACAGACTAAGATTCTGGATGTGAAGGAGGGGTCCGATAGACAAACTGTCTGTGAGTCTTATATTGGTGACACCTCCTGAGTCTGAACACTTTACAACCCGACTACGACCACCCCTCCTACAAACCGTCTACCCGGACCCCTTGTGCCTGGGTCGAGGTACGTCTAAGTCATGGTCTTCAGTCCGTCACGGTCCAGATCCTAGGTTCCTCCCCACCCCTAAACCACACCGGATCCGTCTACGAACTGACCACGTTGATTCCTCTTCCATTATACGTCTCAGACTTCGATACAAGTACCCGTTCACCTCTTGATACATCCCTTAACCTCCGTCTTAGGGTCAGTTCCTGACCCCGGTTACTCGTCCTCCTCTTCGGGTACCGTGGTACCTAAATACCTAGGAGTCGTCGTAGAGGGTTGCAATACCGGAAAAGGTGTAGGTGTCGGAAAAGGGGAGTTGTCCTCTCTTCCCCATCCTAGTCCCTACTACTGTTGACGACTGAGTGGAGTCCCCTTAGTGGGAGGACGACGAGAGGAGGGGGTGGGGAGTTAGGTCTCCGTTTACCTACGCCTTCTGGTGGAATACATGACGACAACCCTTACATTTAATCACGTCGGTGAAATTTCGTCATACCTCCTAGGAGTTTTTTAATTTGTACCTAGACGGTATACCAGGTCGTTAAGATGAAGACCCATAAATGGGTTTCTTTTATTTTTGTCATAGGATTTTTCTATATGCGTGGGGATCCAAGTAACGTTGTGATATTATCGGTTCTATACCTTCGTTGGATTTACAGGTAGTCATCTTCTTACCTATTATGTTCTACATCATATATATATACGTTACCTTATAACACGATTCAGCGAAGTTAGTATAGGTTCAGACATGTTAGGATACCTGACATCGGACGGTCCGAGGAGACAGGTACCTTAGAGATCCGTTCTTATGACCTCAATGGTACGAGAGGAGGTCACTTTATAATGTGTCGGTGTTTCTCTTACTTAAGATGGTAATTGTCGTTGTACCCGTCTGGATCTCCTATAATACGATTCACTTTACAGTCTGTCTCTTTTTGTTAATAACATACTACAGTGAATATGTCATTGTTTGTGTTGTTTTGTCTTTATCTCAACGACTGTGTCTCCCGTTTGACTACCAACGGTCCTTCCTCACCCTCCAACCCGTTTTGTTTACTTTCCTTAATTCTCTATGTTTGGAGGTTAATATAATTCTTTTACTTATTCGGTGTTCCTTCATTATACGTCGGATTCTTTGTATCAGTTTTATCACATTATTAAAACGTACCATGGTCTACCAATGACCCGAACACCACTGGTAACACATCACCTAAATTGACAACCTAATGATAAAACGACTGGACTTCGATTGCATTATAACACTCCGTTGATACGTAGTTAATTTTTTTTTTACAAGGATCTTGGAGGGTGGTGTGAAGGGGTATTGAGACGGAAACGAACGGAACCGCGTCCACGACTCGACCCACCAGTATCTCATCCCCGGAGTTTTCCTCCTCGACCCTCCCGACTTCTTCGGCCGGCTCTCCTTCTTTCGGGAGGACAGTACCTGAACAAGTGGGACCTTATGGTAGTGTGCTTAGTTCTTCGAGAAAGATCCCTGAAGGGGTCGTCAGGTCACCGAGTCTGTACTGAATCGTTGATTTCTCGTTGTACATCGAGGGTTTCTGGTCCTTTCTCTACCATAGTCGTCTCCTGTTTATCGTTCCATTCAAAGGATAGACAGATAAGTACGAGGGGTGTGGTCGGGACGGAGGTGGTTCTCGACGACACGGGACCCAGTGAAGGAGGAGTCCTTTTTATAGATCTCACGTAGCCTCTACTTCAGAAGACACCCCTCCGTGGACTCCTCGTCACTCAGTACGTAGACTCGCGTCTTACTCCGTAACTCTAGTCACCAAGATTCCTAGAACATTCTTACCTAGACCGAGTGGAATCTTTCCTCGGTTTAGTTCGACACCGGTTCTGGTAGGTGTGCTCTTCGTAGCAGAGGACACGAACCGGGGTCAACCTCGGACTCCTTTCGTCTCATCCTTCCTACTCTTCGGACGTTTACGACTTATGGATGTCATACGGTTCTCAACATGAATAGAGTGACTTAGGAGCGATTCTTGAGCTTCTAAGAATTGAAAGGGTAAAGTGTACACTTTCACCATAAGAAAGTCTAAGAAACGTGACCTTAGTCGTTAGGTGACTTCGCCCACGAAGGACTCTCCCCCACCCAACCCTACCCTTTCGTCATAATTAAAATTCTTAGTCTTTAATACTAGACCTTATGTACGTGCACCTAATCATGAGAGTACATAATCTATAAGAAGACACGTGAAAATAAATTAGTAATACCGTTGGAGTACTTCATCCATAATTATAGTAAGGGTAAAATGTTTACTCTTGGTCCCGTGTCTCTTCACTTTACCGAGTCGATCATTCACTGTCTCGGTCTTAGACTTGGTTCCAAGTCAGACCTAGGTCTCTGATGGGGTCGACGGATCGGTCGACAAAATATCGACTGACCCGGACTCTTTAGAACTTACTCCCGAAATAAGGAGAGAGGACGACATCTGGTCGACAGAGACCACACTTCACCGGTATCGGTCGAGGACGCACGGACAGAGGAGGTAAATTCTCCGGTTAGTCTGATTCTGACTTTAAGGTTTAAGGACTGTCTGAGACTAACCGGGTAAAATCAAGTCTAGGTAAGGGAAACAGACTAGTCGACTCAATTCCAACCTCCTCCCCCTGTCCCAGTGTTTTATATCTTCGGGGTCGTGTCCTTTATACACTTCTACTCTCCCTGTCAATGGTCTTTTACTCCTTCAAAGTGACTTTTCGGTGGGTTTAACAAAGACGATCTCCCTTTATTCCGAGTCCTTCTGACTTATTAAGCGGGTTCTAGTGACCATCTTTTCCTACTTCAGGTCTATTTTTGAGTCCGACCAAACAGAGGTTTAGATTCAGGAAATGAGGTATTATGTGTCGGAGGAGTGTTTTCGTTTTTGGAACCAATCTACGTATTCCATTCAAATGTTCCATTAAAAGTAAACCGGTCATAAACAATTCGTGGACGATGTGTAGTCCTCGACAAGATCCGTCACCTCAATGTCCGTTTATTTTGTCTATCTTCAGGGACAAGAGTACTTTGACTACAAGTTTCACTATGTTGACTTATTCCTGTCTCCGGGTAGAACCTCTTTTTGTGGAAACCAACCACGGGATCTACCACCTTGTACCTTTCTTGCACCTGAAACTACAGACAGTGTCTGTAACCGAGGAAAATCTGTAAAGGGTCACCTGACGTTTTTACCGTGGTTAAGAAGTGGAAAGGGTCACGTCAGAAGGGAGTCACAGACGACCCCTGAACAAAATCCTGTTGGTACTGAGACGTGGGGGTTAAGTCTATGGTTTTAGACGTACCATAAACGTGTGTTGGATACGTATAGGAGACGACATGAAATTTAGTAGAGATCTAATGAATAGTAGAGATTATGTAACATTTACGACAAATTTATGAACATTTATGTTACATGTACGATACATTCAGTAAAAGGAAAAACCTTAAGAAAAAAAGTTTGTAAAAACTAGGTACCAGTCAACTTAGTCACTTGTACCTTGTATGTCTGCACCTCTCTCTCCGTTGACATAGCTGTCGGAAACGGTACTTTACAGTGCCACGAGAGTGAGTCTACGACCAGAATCAGTGCACAGAACGAAACCGGTGATCCTATAATCGTTTACACTACATTCCACCCGGAATTTTTTGTGAACACACTATCCTAAACGGAGGAGAGGACGGAGACGGTAATGGGTCCTCTTGTATAGTCTTCATTGGGTGACCAATGATTTAGTTCCAGTCTGTTCCAGTCTGATTTAGTCGGTTATCGGTCCGTTGGAGGTCTGTACAACACTTTCACTTTCACGGACCTGATGTGTCAGGCACCGTAAGAGGTCCGGCCTTATGACCTCACCCATCGAAAAGGGAAGAGGTCCCCTAGAAGGGTTGGGCCCCTGACTTGGGCGAGAGGACGTAACGTTCGCCTAAGAAATGGTCGACTCGATAGTCCCTTCGGGGTCTGTACATTCAGGTTGACTTTAGTCACCTCGACGGATCGACTGGTGGTCTACATATAGGAACAACGAACGAAACCTTTGCACTAACAAACGATACGTGATAGTAAAGTCATTATCTATCGACTATATGGGGAGTTGTTACATAATTAGAAGAAACACTGGAACTACCTTTTCATTGAGGTTTACTGGGTACGGTGATTTCTTTGGTATAAGAAGAATAGTGGGACCTCCTATCCAGGTACTACCTTTGATTGGAACAGTTTGTGTAAGAGGACTCTTAAACTTAAATCTCTGTCACGTCGGCTCTATTCTCTAGAACAATCTCCAGTAAGTAATGTGACCACCACCGTCATGAGTTCACCGTCACACAGAGGGGTGACTAGGATCTGGGAGGTAGAGGAAACCAAGGACAGACAGAGGATTGAATGAAGAGGTCGATGGATATTTAGAAACTCGGAGCTGGTGTAGGGAGGTCATTTAAGAGAAAACGACTTTTGACCGTGTCCATCACAGACAACGAACGTCGGTTTTCCAGATTGACGACGAGACGGTCGATCTGGGTTTAAGTTCAAGGTCAGGATAATGAATTCTCGACTAGCAACAGGTCTGTACCCGACCTATCTACTGGAGAGTTCTCTAGGAAACTGGGACCACAGTGGGTTCTTGGCGTCCCTTTACTCTCTTCGACACAGTCCCCAAGACTCACGGTTGAGGGTAAGAAGGTACTGTCCCCCGTCAAGGGAGGACAGGTATGTCGATCCATCGACCTCAGACCGACCCGCTGACTGGGTACGATCGAAGTACCCTACGAGGGTGGACCAGAAACTTAAAACCCCTGTCAACGTTTCTGTTGACCCTTTCAGTGTCACCCTCGTCACGGTCCCCGTGACAGGAGTGTTCGTTCAAGGAACCGAGATAATCGACGGGTGGGAGGACAAAAGACCCAGACCAAAAGGACGAAAGAAAAGTTAGGACCCTAGGTAGGTCACAGGAAGATTATTTAAAGTAAGGTCTGACTCACACCAATGTACGTGGGTTTTTGAGACCACATCATTCTTGGTACGGGTAAAATGTCTTCTCCTTTACTTAGACCTAACCGTAAATAAATGAACTGGTTCTGAGATTGTCTGATCTGAAACTCGAGAAACTCCTGTCTCTGAGACAGACTAAGTGGAAGATACAGTAGTGGGAGGACTTGTCTCAGACCGTTACTCGTCTTTAAAACACGTATAAAACCTTTTACCCTTTCTCCTTTCCTTTCCTTCCTCTTTTTGTCTTCCTCCCTCCTTTGGTTTTGTATTTTCCTTCTTGTTCCCTTTCGTCTTGAGGGGTGGTGGTGGGGCGTCGGGACACTCAAGTCCGGTTGACAGTCGGAAAAAGTCCAAGCAAAGGTTTCTGAAGTCCTTCGTCTACTTCAAAGATCTTGAGTCAAGTCAAGTCAAGTCAGCGAGTCAGCACAGGCTGACAAACGGTGGGGTGTTTAGCGTCGTGTGGTCCGGAGGGACAGGTAGTGGTAGAGGGCCTCAAGTGAGTCTGAGTGCAGGTAGCTCAGTCACTACGGTAGGTCGGTAGAGTAGGAGCCAGCAGGGGAAGAGGAGACGGGGGTTAGGGAGGGTCGTAGTCTCAGAAAAGGTTACTCAGTTGAGAAGCGTACTCCACCGGTTTCATGACCTCAAAGTCGAAATCGTAGTAAGGAAGGTTTCTTTAGGGTCCCGACTAGAGGAAGTCTTACCTGACCAACCTAGAGGAACGTCAGGTTCCCTGAGAGTTCTCAGAAGAGGTTGTGGTGTCAAGTTTTCGTAGTTAAGAAACCACGAGTCGGAAGAAGTGTCAGGTTGAGAGTGTAGGTTGTACTGGTGTCCTCTTTGGTATCGGAACTGATCTGCCTAGAATCAGTCGTTTCATTACAGAGACGAAAACTTATATGATAGATCCAACCAGTATTGAAAAGAAAGTTCCTCATTCACAGAAAACTAAAGTACCGACGTTAGTGGTAGACGTCACTAAAACCTCGGGGGGTTTTATTTCAGACTGTGACAAAGATGACAAAGGGGTAGATAAAGGTCACTTCACTACCCTGGTCTACGGTACTAGAAGTAAAAGACTTACAACTCGAAATTCGGTTGAAAAAACGAGAGGAGAAAGTGAAAGTAGTTCTCCGAAAAATCGAGGAGAAGTGAAAGACGGTATTCCCACCACAGTAGACGTATAGACTCCAATAACTATAAAGAGGGACGTTAGAACTAAGGTCGAACACGAAGAAGGTCAGGTCGTAAAGAGTACTACATGAGACGTATATTCAATTTATTCGTCCCACTGTTATATGTCGGAACTGCATGAGGAAAAGGATAAACCTTGGTCAGACAACAAGGTCCANGTATGTCCAAAGAGTTCTCCGTCCAGTCCACCAGACCATAAGGGTAGAGAAAGTCTTAAAAGGTGTCAAATAACACTAGGTGTGTCAGTTTCCGAAACCGTATCAGTTATTTCGTCTTCATCTCCAAAAAGACCTTGAGAGAACGAAAAAGGTACTAGGTCACTTACAACCGTTAAACTAGAGACCAAGGAGACGGAAAAGACTTTGGTCGACTTGTAGTCCCTCAAGTGCCAAGTGCATAACGACTTCGGACCGAACCTCTTTAAACTCGTACACTCTACTCACGTTAACACACCATCAAACTCGTAAGAAACCGTAACGGAAAGAAACCTTAACCTTACTTTTGACTGGAAAAGGTCAGGACACCGGTGACGACTCAAAAGGTTTAAACGACCGTATAACTCACGTCGTGAAAGTGTCGTAGTAGAAAGTCCTAAACTTTGTCGAGTTGACCTTAAGGTAGTGGAGGTGATCGAAACAAACATCACTACGAAAGATTCCGGGTGAACTGAAGTGTAAGGTTCTACAGACCGAGATCTAATCACTAGTGTAGTAGTACTAATAGACCCAGCACTTCTAGAAAAAACATGTCAAGAAGACACATAAGAACGGTGGAGAAGAATTATAGAAGACGAAGACAATCCAGGTATGGTAAAGACAGGAAATAGCTCGGGTAGAAACGTACTTTACAAGGGAATCATAGAGATTAAAAGAACTTCTCTAGAGATCAGAAAGGGCAAGACAACAAAAGTAGATAAAGAAACGTAACTAACGACTTCTTCCGAAAGAATAGAGAAGAACGATAAGAAACCTTGAGACGTAAGTCTACGAAAATAGAAAGGAAAAGAGGAAACGAAAAGTGGAGAGAAGAAAAGTGTCGATAAACATTCCGGAGGGGTCTATCGGTACAACGAAAAAACGTAAAGAAAAGGTACCCCTACCAGAACTAGGGACAGAGGACATGTTACAGTGCTTGGAGTAAGGTATCAAGTAGTCCGTGAGATAGATAGACGTGTGGGGTTTTACCGTGTTAGGGTTGGGAAGGGAGTGGACTTTCCTGTCGTCTCACATTTCTTCTTTTCTGTTCAAACCCTCAGTCTAAACCTTAAATGGGTGGACGACCCATATACTGGAGCCTTGTTTGGAATCCCAGGACTAGGTTCCTACTCGTACACGTAGACACTAAAATTCTCTACTCTTGACGTGGGTCTCGTTCCCCGACCCTAAAGCACCACTTGTCTGTGTCTGTCTCTGGAACGAGGGGACCTCGAATGACTGAGCATCACCAACACAACTCCTCTTGTTCTTAATTATTTTACTCATCTGCTGATTTACCTTTTAATCTTAACACAATCGTGATGGACCCACTTTATGTGTCAGATAGTCCCTTTAGTTACTGTCAAATGTTACCCTCTTAAACTAGATCAGGTCCTCTAACTTTTCCCAGGTCCCTTTATACTTTCCACTTAATCTCCAGATCGTCTGATGTGTCTTATACGGTATCAATTTACTACTCCTTCTTATACCGTTCAAACTCCCCCCTTTTTATTTATTTTCTGGTTTTCTGAAAAAAACATTTTTGTTTTGTTTTGTTTTGAAAAATAAAATATAACCTCATATCGGTTAATTGTTATGACACTATCAAAGTCCATACGTCGTTTCCCGGAGTCGGTCTGTGTATATACATAAGTTGGAGACGATTTGAAGGGAAAGTAGGTCCGACGGTGTATTGTAATTTGTCTCAAGATACACGGTATGTCATCCTGGGACGACCAATAGGTAAGATTTATATCGGTATACATGTACAGTTAGGGTTTGAAGGATGCATAGGGAAGGGGGGTAGGTAGGAGGTGGAGGTCGTTGGTATTCAAGTAAGAGATTCAGACACTCAGACAAAGACAAAACATTTATTCAAGTAAACATAGTAAAGAAAAATCTAAGGTGTATATTCCCAACTTTATGTTATAAAGAGGAAGAGACTGATTGAAGTGAGTCATACTGTTAGAGATCCAGATAGGTACAACGACGTTTACCATAATAGAGTAAGAAAAATTGCCGACTCACTATAAGGTACTTTTGTACACACATACATGGCGTAGAAGAAAGGGATGAGGAGACTACCGGTAAATCCAACGAAGGTACAGAACCGATAACCTTTGTCACGACGTTACTCGCAACCCCACGTTCATAGGAAAACCTGGTATAAAAAGAGGTCTATATACGGGTCCTCACCCTACTGTCCCAGTGTACCACAACATCGGTACGCAAGGTCCTTTGTTTGAGTGACTCTTCCTGTTACGTCTATCACCTCACGTCAAATAATGTGGCTGCCCGGGTTCCGTCTCAAAGAAAAATCGGTTCCTGGGGCTGGTCGTAAACACCTTTAGAAAATATGGGGTACACATGCACAGGCTTGGGTGGTGGGGTTTAAGGAACTCTGAATGTATTTGGTTCCTTTTATGGTAGGGTTATTGGGGTAGTAAGTGTACGATACACGAGTACACGAGTCAGTTTGTTAATCGGTTATTAGTTATTTGGACTCCAATGTGAGTCTATCTATGTCTTTTCAAATACCGGACAGACCTCCTTCCCCACTAATCACATACAAAAGAGAATCCGCTACTCATTGGATCTATGCTAGAAGTTCCAAGGGGACAGACCTCCCCCAGAATAGGAAGACAACGACAAAAGTATCCGTGATTTGTGTCTCAAGTCTCAGGTAACCTTTCCACCGACTCGTACTAGTCGTACTTGTCCGGATTCTACCTCAAGTCCGGGATAGTTAAGGAAGAAGTAACCATCGAGATCAAAATCAAAAAATTTCCTTTGAAGTATGACAAGAGGTATGACCGATATGATTAAATGCAAGGGTGGTCGTCACATCCTCCCAAGGAAAGAGAGGTGTGGGAGAGTCTGTAAATAACAAACATCTAAAATTTTACTACAGATAAAACTGACCACACTCCACTATAGAGTCAAATCAAAACTAAATGTAAAGAGATCATTAATCGTTACAACTTGAACAAAAGTACACAATCGGTAGACATACAGAAGAAACTTCTTTACAGATAAATCTATGAGACGAGTAAAAAACTACCCCAACAAACAAAACTACGATAATTCGGAGTACTCGACAAACATTTAAAACCTCTGATTAGGGAACAGTCAGTGTAATAAACGTTTATAAAAGAGGGTTAGACACGTAACTCTCTGGTTATCTGGTTATCTGAGGATTTTTTTTTTTTTCTGTGAATAAGTCGCAGTACTAGTCTGATAATGTAAATCGTTAGTTGTCGTACCCGTGGTTTTTTTTTTTTTTAGATGTAATTTTGGGAAACAACCTTACGAAATGTGAAAGGTGTCTTGTCTTTGATTTTATTGGACAATATGTTAATCAGTGTTCATGTCAGGAGCTCAAAAAACGGGTATGTGTACTCATGACAGATTTTGTACAGAAGAAACATCGTCGATCCGGGACGGCGGTGACGCGAACCGACTTAAGTGTTTAGACAACATTGGACAGAGACGGTGAAGAGACCGACAGGAGAGACCGAGACAAAGGACCGTCATTTATTTTGGAAGACGGTGACGGTATCAATGACGACGACGACTTTGGTGGAATCGGTTGAACCAAAGTACCAAACCGTTTCATAGCCGGAGGTGGTGGTAGTCCCGGTCTTGACGGAGGTTTCAAAGGCGGAAAGTACCCAGGTTTTAAACTTCTAGCTAACAACATTAACGGTTTTAGTGACATCGAAGACGGTGGAGGTTTTAACGAAGGTAGTAATGGTTTAGGAAATATTGGTAGGGGTGAACGGTGGTATAGACGGTGGTTGTCTCGGTGGAGTTGGTGACTTCAAAGGAGGCATTGGTTTCAACAGTAAGGGGGACTTTGGTGGAGGTGCTGGCGGTGGTCACAAAGGTCTTGGCGAAGTTGGAGAGACCGACCTACTTCGTGATCGGTAGAGAACGAATCTGTCCCGAACAGAGTGAAGTGTCAACACCGGTAAGTGTCACACCGTAAAGACTTACCGTCAGAACAGATGCCTCAGTACCAGTAGTTTCCAATGTTTTCGTTTCGGAGAGAAAAACGGTGACGGAGCCAGTCAGTACTAAAGTTAGTGAAGTTAAAAGGGTCTGAAAAAAGGGTAATAAAAGTTTTATTAGAGGGTCCACTGCAAGAAACCACAGAAGAAATTACGGTGGTCGCTTTTAGAAAAAGTGTCAATCCTCCCGTGGTCCAGAAACTCTTAGAAGAGAACTCTGAGGGACGAAACCAAGGTGTTGAGAAGCCAGGTGGAGCACACCGGAGCGTAAGTACCGGCGTAGGTGGAGGAGGTGGCACCGCATACACTGTTTCGGCTTCCGAGACCTCGCGAACCACAAACCTAGGCAGTAATGGTGTGTTACCCTCACAAGGGGTAACGAGTTTTACCGAGGAGTCTGAGAGAAGTTAACAAAGTTTCGAGTCAGGAGACTACTTCTCGAAGGCGTTGACAAGTCCGAGAAACCCTCTGGCACTGAATCTGTACTGCCGTCACCCCGCCCCCTTCTGTAGTTGTTACGAAAGAGCCGCCGTAGGTATCCACGTCTTTTGGGTTATCTGAGAACTTTCCTCTCTTTGTCTAATCTCTTTGTCTGTCCCTCGTCTGGGACATTTGAGACTCTATGGTACCCTTCCTAAAACTAGAGAAAGGATTCCCGTTACCTTTCGGTCACTACACAAGACTCACCCACTCAATTTACTAGTCTAAACGTAAAACCTTTTTATTGGGACCGTTACACACCTTTTGTTTGACCTCCACCTAGGATTACCTGGGTCTCTGATCAAATCCGTCGGTCACGTCTTCAGGTCTGTTCTCGAATCTGTTTTCACCATCGAACCTCACTTTCCACTTATCTATCTCTTTAACTACAAAAATTCTAGTTCTTCCATTTTAACTTTTTCGAGTTAGTTTGAAGTTTCCCAAAACTTTACCCATAATAAGGGTAAGTCACACCTTCTAAAAAAACAAAAACAAAAACGAATAACAAACAAAAACAAACCAAAATTACTAATAACAATGATGTTTATTTTAAGTTAGTTTATTAAATTTTTTATTTTTTCTCTCCTGAAGGGACCACCAGGTCACTGATTTTAGTCGTGAGGGTTACGTCTCCCGGACTCAAGTTAGGGACCAGTTCCTTGATCTAGGGTGTACGGCGTCGACTCTCATTTTAACAGCGTTGATTTTCTAAGGTACACGACGTCACGTCTAGACTGTTCTGGAACGTCAGTTTCTTCATCTATTGTACATAATTCCCTTTTGCTTTTCTGAGTCGATTCCTAACCTAACCCTCCTCCTTGATTCCTACTAACAGATTCAAAGCCTAAGGGTATTGACCTCCCAACCACCGAGGTCAATGACTGAATCTCGACCTAAACCGTTCCAAAATCTGTAGAACTTAAACCACCCGGTAACTCTGTCGGGTCACCTCCACAATTTACCTGTAAATCTATATGACCAGACCTGAGTCTCTATAAACTCGACCTTTCCACTTATACATTCGTATCAACCATTAGTACGGGACCTGAGTCACTCGAACGGACCCCTCTCTTATATCTCGTTCCTATCTTCTCCAGATCTCGACTTTCGACTCTTTGGGTTATAAGTTTCAGTCCATTTTCTCCTATCTAGATGTTTTCTGTCTTTTCTCATCAGTCTCTCCACCGTCCGTTTCCTCTATTATCTGTGAACAATGGAAATGGTTGGTCTTAGGTGAGACACTACCCGTCTTATTACAGATGGAGAGTGGGACAAGGAGACCGGGTTTCTACAGGTGCAAGATTAGGGACCTGAGACACTTATACAATGGAATGTACCATTTTCCTTGAAACGTCTATACGAATTCAGTTCCCAAAAATTTACCCCTTTAATGGGACCTAATAGGTCTACTGAGGTCACTTTAGTGTCCCAGGAATGCATTCTCGCCTTCCTCCCAGTCTCAGTCTCTTTCTTTACATTGTTGTCTTGGTCTTCGCCCTCACTATACTGGTACTCGGTTCCTTTCATCCCTCAGAGGTCCTCGACCTTTTTCCTTCCCTTCCCTAAGCGGGGTCTTGGAGGACTTCCTTGTGTTGAGACGGTTGTGGAACTAGAGTCGGAGCTTCAGAGTCAAGTCTGAAGACTGGAGGTCTTGATATTGTCTTATTAAACACAGTAAACTTCGGTGACACAAACGTCAAAGGACAATGACGACATTGTTCGGTAATGTACAATGTACGGGGGAGAAGAAGACTGTTGTCATGGGTCAAAAAGAGACCCCCATCGTCGGGGTGAGATTCGGATGGATGAGGTCCCTTCGACAAAGATTCGACTCCGAGGCCTGCACCTCATCCTCTGGAACGGATTCGGTCAGAGGGCAAGATTCGGAGAGGTTCGGAGGGGTTCGGTGCAAGTAGTTAGTTCTAACACGTATACTAGAGTCGGTCGAGGTAGTCTGGTTTAGAGTCTGAAGTACGATCCCGACGACCCCCTTCTCGGAGTGAACAGAAACGACTTACACTTACTCCTTCTTGTATCGGGACCCTCAGTAACCCGTCGGTAGAGAGTCGGTCCCCTCTCTCTGATAGACTCTTGTATCAGATATACCCTACCCTCTCGACTCTCTATCTTTTTTTCTTTCTTCTCATTGGTCCAGGCAGAACAGTTTCGGTACCAAAAAGGTCATCAGTACATACCTTCTGGTATTACTTTCGACTCGTGGCTTCTTAACTACGAAAACTTGACACCATAACCTCCTCTGAGAGCTCTCAAGGAACCTGACGTTCCTCTAGTTTGGTCAATTAGGAGTTCCTTTAGTCAGGACTTATAAGTAACCTTCCTGACTCCGACTTCGACTTCGAGGTTATGAAACCGGTGGGCTACGTTTCTTGACTGAGTAACCTTTTCTGGGACCACGAACTTTTCTAACTTCCGTCCTCCTCTTTCCCTGTTGTCTCCTGCTCTACCAACCTACTGTAGTGGTTGAGTTACCTGTACTCAAACTCGTTCGAGACCCTCAACCACTATCTGTTCCTTCGGACCGCACGACGTCAGGTACCCGAACGTTTCTCAATCTGTGTCGACTCATTGACTTGACTTGACTTAACTTGGTCTAGGATTGTGTCCCGACAATAAATAGACCATGAGTAACCTTACCGACTAATAACAACTTTATGAAGACAACCCTTCATTTACAAAGGGTCTTGGGGGACCCCTATCCTTAGTAAGAGGATGAAAGAGGATCAATGGAAAGACCTTGGAGACTTGAAGGGATACTAGGTCATTGATTACTCAATTACGAACCAAGTCGTCCTCTGAAGGTCCTGTGGAGGAGACTGTAGACAAGTTTCTGTTGTGTTACGGTTAACAAATCATAAAATTTACAGAGAAGACAGAGATATGATAACAAACTTAGGGAGATAAGTTGACCCAGTTTTGTACATTAGGACCTGAGAAGAAAACTACAACAACTTCGGTCATCTTCAGTTTCAAAGACAGTGAACTATTAGTTTTCTCTAGGGTGTGAAAATAGGAGGGTAGGGGGGAGGGGTTCGTGTAGGAACGATTGAAGTTTTGGATAGTCAAGAACCCTGAATGGACCACCAGGTCTCCAATTCTTAGATGGACGAGTCTCACGAATGAGACTCGAGGTCCGAGGATCCTTTGATCGTTGTTTCAGTACAGGGAGGTCAACGGTAGTACTAATAGATGGTCCTGGTGTAGTCGGGAGTACTCTACAAGAGGTTGTGGATGTTCTAGACCCTCCAGCGTCTCCCGACACAGACCTCCACTTCCCCTTCCACTAGTTGTCCTGTTTTCCATTTAACTACTTAGTGAGTAACCACCTTTACGAAAGAGACTTCCGAACCTTCCGATTCCATGACTTTCGTGTCATTGGTGAGTACAGCGATAACAGTACTTGGTAGTGAACGTCCTTTGGTGGCAATACTTTCTTCGGGTGTTCTTCATGTAGTTTCTACTGTACTTCAGTTAGTTTCCCTTTGAACTTCTTGTCTCTGGTCTTTCTCATTTTGGAAAATATACCGTCTTCGACGTCTTGTTTAGTTCATGTAGGAACGACTGAAGTTTTGGACAGTCGAGAACCCTGAACGGACCACCAGGTCACCACTTCTTAGGTGGACGGTTACGTTCCCAGGGCCCAAGTTAGGGACGAGGCCCTCTAGGGTGTACGGTGTTGATGAGTCATCCTCGAGTTCTGGGACATTTGACGTTGATGATTTCGGTCTCGTAAATGTCGGGCACGAGTCGTTGTTCTCTTCGGTGACGTTACTTCTGGGTTTTGTGGTGTATTCATTTATTATGTAAAAAAATTTAACAGGTAAAAAATAGTCGCTTTTGTACTTAGGTCTACCGTACCAAAGAGACAACTTGATGGTACTCCTACCACACTGGGGGGGGTATATACTAAAATTCCTATCGAATGTTCACCCTTTTACAATTGTTTGAACCGTCACTGAAACCTCGGTAGTGGACAACAGTATTGACTGGTCGACGACAAAAAGTAGGTGTTTTTGTGACCCTGACTACATTAGAACTTGAGAAGTAAATAAAACTACGACTAAACAAACTTCACCTCCGTAATAAAAACTCCCCTTCTTTTATGTAGTACATCAAACAGATTTTATTTTAAGTATATTTGAGTTTTCCCTCTCTCTCTCTGGGGCGTTTGTGGTCCCTTTACACTCCAGCGTCTTCGGTCCCCGACTCTCAAAATTCTTCTTTCCTTATGAATTGTCTCAGTTTGCGACTCTTCAGTTCACCCTTGTGACTGTGGTGCATTTCTACATTTGGTAGACTCGGGCTCCGTTCACCAGGAACACTCTACCCGGGAGCGGGGAGTACAGAGGGTGTCGAGGTAAGTTGTCATAAGTATGTCCAATCTAAATCGACACACATTGTCTTTTAGGGTTTATTGTCTTCGAATTTGTTCTCTGTTAACACAAAGAGACAGTTTATTTTCACCAGGTCTCCATCCGTCTTTTCCCGTCCTTACCATGTGGTGGTTATAGTACGTGGGTCCGAGAAGCATAGTAAGACAAGATGGTAGCACCGATTCTCGAAGGTAAAAGTTCCAGTGAAGTTCCGGTTTATGTCGACAACCTCGTAGCTAAGGTCCGCTCTTCTCTTTCCTCTCTTTTCGTTTTCTCCGAGTAAACTGACTCAGTTGGGGAACTTCATTGCAGAGGTCTTCAGAAAAGTTGAGAAGGTGAATGTGGAGTAACCGATTTTGGATCAGTCTTCCGACCAAGATTTCTCAAGATTATTTCTTAGTTTAAAGTTTTTTTCTTTCCTCCGACCGAGGGACATCGTCATTCCTTTACATCAGAAAAAAAATGATGAAAAAAAAAAAAGTTCTAAATAAATAAATAAAAACTGACACGACCCAGAAGTGACGACGAGAGACCGAAAAAGGAGACCAACACCATTCACCCCCGATGAGAGATATCAAAGTCATGGGCCCGAAGAGAAACGTCACCGAAGGCTCGTACCCGAGATCCGTACTCTCGAAGTCACTTTCACTTTCAGCGAGTCAACACGGACTGAGAAACACTGGGGTACCTGACATGTCACGTACCTTAATAGATCCGGTCCTGTGACCTCACCCATCGGAAAGGGAAGAGGTCCCCTAGAAGAGCTGGGTCCCTAGTTTGTCCCAGAGGACGTAACGTCCACCTAGGAAATCGTTGACTCGGTGTCCCTTCGGGCTCTTGAAGGCATCAACGTCGCATACCAGAGTCATCAACACGGTGTACTCGGATCGACGGTCCATCGTGCACCCGTAGGAGGGTCTAGTCCCTAGCATAGACACAGAGGACGTAACCGTCCTGGTGACCTGATGGTCCCTTCGGGACCTTTGCATCAGAGACTCGACCTACGTAGCAATGAAGTTTATTTTATCCCCAAGAAGACAAAACCTGATCCCTCTCTTATCTACAATCCATTGACCGTTGTAGTCACGAGTGTATATTAACAAGTATATTAACAAGAACTGTCTAACGGTTTACCATAACAGAGGTAACATTGGGGGAACGGTAGATTGTGTAGATACGTTATCAACAGTAGTGGAGGTAAAAATGTCAACCTCTTTGACTTCAAGTCTGAACCCGTTAGTCAATGGATTGCGGTTTGGCGATCACTACTGCCTTGACCCTCTGTTTAGGTCTAGATTGAGGTTCCGGTCTCAAGAAGGGGTACGGGGTGGAACGGAAAGAGTTGTTAAAAACCGACGATGACATCAATTTTAAGTCAACAACATTTTGTAGGTACTATAACGTCCGGTACCCTAGTTCATATTTGTTACTTTGTTACCCTACAATCCTGACTGTAATATGTGACACACGTACGTACGACTCAACACAGATTGAAGTCGGCACAGACTAAGAAACGTTGGGATACCTGACATCGAACAGTCCGAGGAGACAGACACCTTAAGAGATCCGTTCTTATGACCTCACCCAGCGGTACGGGAGGAGGTCCCCTAGAAGGACTGGGTCCCTGACTTGGACCCAGAAGACGTGACGTCCGTCTAAGACCACTCGGCGACCCTTTCGGGACTGTATATGTATGACGACACACATCTTGTCTATCGATCACCCTTGGACATCATATTGTGACCCTCGAGTCTAACCACAAGACACTACTGGATCTCTCCACCCTACTCTCACCCGCCCTCCTTCCAAGTTCTCCTTTCCTTATATACACATGTATATAAAGGGAAATATCATGTCGTCTTTGTGCGTTCCCGTCTTTCTCTTCTCCTGCAGTCTCCTACTCTACCAACCTACCGTGGTGGCTACGTTACCTGCACTTGAACCCGTTTGAAGCCCTCTACTACTCCCTACACCTCCGGGCCACACGACGCGAGGTATGCCAGCGTTTCTCAACCTGTACTGGCCCGTTGACTTGTTGTTTTTGTCTAATCGTTGTTCCTGGATGACATATCGTGTTCCTTCATATAACTAATAGAATATTATTGATATTACCTTTTCTTATATATATATATATATATATATATACTTGGTGAAACGACATATGGACTTTGATTATGTTGTAACAGTTAGTTGATATGAAGTTAAAAATTTTTTACATAAATTTTTTTCTTTGTTACGCCTGAAGAGATCACCACGTCACCCATTCTTAGTTGGACGGTCACATCCTCTGTACACAAGTTTGGGACCAGACCCTTCTAAGGTGTGCGACGTCTCGTCGATTCAGGTACACGGTCTTGATGACTTTGGACGCGCGAGATCCCGGGCTTTTGGTGTTGACTACTCGGGGACACCGCGTTGATGACTTCGGGTGTGTGGTAGCTCGGACGCGAGACGGTGTCCTCTTCGGTGTCACTAGCATTGATCTCTCATCGGGGGTGTCGTTGCTTCTGGGTCGTGTCGGTTTTCATTTCCACGTTACTTGATGTGTTTCGTCAACAGTAGAGGACGAAACGGTCAGAGGGGGAGGGAGAGGAATCACGGGGACCCATGTACTATTCACACATGGGGTGCCCGTGACATTCAATGACGGGAGAGACCTGTTGGGAGTCAGACCCCCCGTCGTAACCACGGTTGACTCCTCCACTCCATCCCATGGTCGACAATTAGATCCTCTCTGTCCGGAGAACAGTAGGTCCTCGTTCGTTACTACGTAGGATTCACAGTTTAACAAGAGAGGGATCCTCTGTCTTTTCTTGGCTGTAAATGATATCGATAAAAGTTTATTCCTCTGACTCCGACCCCTCCGATTCACTAAACGGATTCACTGATGTGTCGGTCACTATCTCGACTCTAAGTTTTCTAAACATCGTAAACGACTAAAGACACCACATTTGTGGGTCAGTTCGATCGTTACACTGTAGAGACTTGTGTCTCGACCCTTCTCCACGAGGGCCACCTGAGAGTGTTCGGCCTACTGGACCGAAATCGAGACTTTTCGTTCGTATTGGACGGTGACGCAAAAATTGTGCAGACGGTAAAACGATGTCACACTCCCGTCTCTGAAGAACACAACGAGGGTGACGCGTACCGTCTCCCGATGGCTTTCCGTTAGTGATTTCCAACCCTTACTTTCCTGTGAGCAAGACAAAAGTGCTCCGGTGTAACGGAGTCTATCAGTGTACAACGTTCTTATAGTGCACATATCTTAGAGTCACTGAGTCGGGAAAGTGTGTCTCATTGAGTTCGTCTCAAACTACTTAGGTGCCGTCCGTTGGGGCGGAACTTGTACTACTTGGGTGGCACTCTTTTCGAGGAAACCTTCAGACTTAAAGAGAGTAAAGTGGGGTGAAGAAGGATGGGTTAGGAGGGTAAAAGGGTTCACCATACACACACATACACAAGTGTATTTTCCATAAGAGTATCGGTAAAAATTCCCATATCAAATCGCCGTAACTCACATAAAGGTGACAACAAGTTACTAGTAGTGGTAGGTAGAGATTTTGAGAAAATAGAAGGGTTGACTTGGAGGTATCAGTAGTTTACTAGTGAGGGGTAATGGAGAGGGGGTTGGGACTATTGGTGGTAAGACGAAAGACAAAGATGTTTACATAACGGGATCCGTGGAATATGTTCACCTTAGTTTGTTATAAGTATAAAAACACTGACCGAATAAAGTGAATAGTACTACAGGAGCTCCAAGTAAGTATGACATCGTACATCGTATGTAAAATTCCGACTTATTATAGGGGACCAAAACATATGTGGACGTAAAACAAATAGGTAAGTAGAGAGCTACCTGTGAAGCCAACGAAGGTACCAACCAATAAGACTTATGACGACGATACTTGGAACCGTAATTTCAAGGACGAAAGTCAAGGAAACCCATATATTGGTCTTCACCTTAATACTCCAGTATCCCATTAAGACACAAATTCAAAAACTCCTTGAAGTACGACAAAAGGTGTCGTTGACACAATAAAATGTAAGGTTGGTCGTTACGTGTTCCTAAGACAACAAGGTGTCGGAACGGGTGAGAACAATAGAAGACAAAAGTACAGCAGAACCAAAACTATACGTAAAGGGGCTACTAATCGCTACGACTCGTAAAGAAAGTATGCGAACAACCGGAAGATATATAGAGGAAACCTCCTTACAGATAAGTTCAGAAAATGGGTAGAGGATTTACTGAACAATCAAAAAATAACAACTCGACATCTTCGAGAAATATATATGACGTATAGTGAGGGAGTAGTCTATACACTAAACGTTTATTAAAGAGGGTAAGTCACCCAACGGAAAATAAAAAAATTCTTTCCGGGACACTTTTCTCAGTGAAAGTAAAAAATCTTTTATAAATAAATAAACCGACGTGGTCCGGAATCGACGTCGTGAGACCTAGAAACTAGAAGGAACACCGTGTGCCCAAGAAAATAAGTATCAATCTCGTACGTCCTAGACAATCAACACCGTAAACTTGAGAATTAACGTACACCTTTGTCCCTAGTTTGGTCCCGGGGGACACAATCCTCGTGTCTCAGAGTTGGTGACCTGGTGGTCCGTTAAGAGTACCCAACGGAAAATTGAGACAACTATCACGGGAAATTACAGGGTAGGAAAGAAAATTCCTTGACTAAGTAGTAAAGGAAGGTTTCCGGTTTTGGGGACTGAGTACATACACCGTCAAGAAGAATTTTTGGAGAGACTCGAGGAGAAAAGAGAAGAGACGGTAGGATGTTTGGTAACTTAAACGAGAAGTGGTGCAGAAGAGTGTTCTGAAAGTCCTAGTTCGCAAAGGACCGGTCTTTTGTTTTCGTCTTAGTAGGGTAAGGAGTTACCTAAACTTACTTTTGACCATTATTATGGTCCATGTTGAGATTCTCTTCTGGGTCCTCTTCTTGGTTCGACCCAGATATTCTTCGGAGTGTATACTTCACCGTGTGCAAATACGACACAATTCCAGTGAACGTACAATTGATTGGTTTAGTGCCATAACTCGTATAGTGTTAACAGACTTGTCGAATACCCTCTCTACCTTACGAACCGAGGACTACCGGGTACAAAGGAGTGATCGGCAGATACACTAAGGTATTGTTTATAAACTTTTGAAAACAACCTGGTTTTTTTTTTTTTTGTTGGACAGAGACTTACATAAAATCTTACTGGGTCCTTAAATATATTTTTCTTTCAGTCTGATTAGTGTGAGACAAGAAGAACAATTTTTTGTTTTAAATTGATTCATCTAAAATTTCTAGAATAATCGAAATAAGTTATTAAGTACTCAGTCCGTTGTAGGGTAGATTGTCCGTTTTTCCTCGTCATGTTTTACTTTCTAAAAATACCCATTTTCCCTCACTCCTGTTCCTTCAAAATGATTGTTTTTTTGACTGACCATCACCGTTCAAGTAGAAGGAAATCCTCGGTCCCTTCCGTCCCCATATATTCCGACTACTGGAGCGATTAATCCACTAAAGTCTACCTGACCAAATTCTAAGGTAATGACCCTCTGCGATTTGGATGTTAGTTCAATCCATAATCCAGAACCAAAGCACTGAACCCCAAATCGTATTCACTGAGGTAAAACCGAGAACAAAAATTATGAGAGAAAGTGTCAAAGTGTCAAGATTCCTTTTAAGTATACTTATACGTTAAACTTGAAGTACTTTTCCTCGGTCCCTCTTCCCCAACACCGGACCTCACCTTTTTCTCCGACACCTCTTGTTGCGTGAGATAGTCCCATCCTGTACCGGAAATCATTCATAAATAAAACACGGTCCGTGACAAGATTCGTCGAAATTTAGGAGTTTTAGTGTGATAATGTAAGTGTCATTTTAATAAGGGTAGAATGTCTACTTCTTTGTCTCCGTCTTTAACTTGGGACCGGTACACCTGGGGTGTTCCTTAAGGGAACACCGAGTCGACCATTTCTTAGGTGGACGTTACGTCCTCTGGACCCAAACTAAGGACCCAACCCTTCTAGGGGATCTCTTCCTTTTCCGATGGGTGAGGTCATAAGACCGTACCTCTTAAGGTACCTGACATATCAGGTACCCCAGTGTTTCTCAGTCTGTACTGACTTGCTCAAAGTGAAGTGAAGTATACCTGGGGCTCCGATGAAATGACTAGTAATATACTGTGACACATAAGAAATCTGAACCTTAATAGACGTAAGTTTGAGTTTACTTACCCGAAGAGACCACCGAGTCTGTCATTTCTCAGACGGGCGTTACGTTTGAAGGGATCCAACCCTTCTAGGGGACCTCTTCCCTTACCGATGGGTGAAGTCATAAGAATGAACCTCTTAAAGTACCTGTCTTCTCGGACCGTCCGATGTCAGGTACACCAGTGTTTCTCAGCCTGTACTGACTCGTCCATTGTTTGAGTTTACTGATTTCTCTTGTACTAATGTTCGGGTAATCATCTTTCTTTTACTTTCAACGAGTTAGTACAGGTTGAGAAACATTATGGTACCCGATATGTCAGGTACCTTAAGAGGTCCGGTCTTATGACCTCACTCATCGGAAAGGGAAGAGGTTCCCTAGAAGGGTTGGGTCCCTAGTTTGGGTACAGAGGGCGTAACGGTCGTCTAAGGAATGGTCGACTCAGTGTTCCCTTCGGACTCTTATGACGGGTAATCATTGGACTCTCTTTAAGTTTGATTTAAGTCGATCTCTTCTGAGGCACGTCGTTGTCTCTGGGTCACGTCGGTTCGTTCGTTCAAAAAATTTTTTTTCGTTACGACGAACCCTTTTTTGTTTTTTACTCTTGGTCTTACTTCGGGTATCGGGTTAAATACATTTAGTACGGAAAATACATTTAAAATTTTATAATACGTACCTTTTATTGTGATGTAAAAGTTTCCCTTGTATTTGCAGTTTCTATACACAACGGGTGTGATCTCGATAACACCCCCAACCCGGACCTCTTACCGCTACTTCCTTTTACTGTCCGTAAGTCTACCTTTTCACCTGGTCTCGTCGTAGAACGTTTTTACCTTCACTCTTTTCCCAGACACGTAGAGTCAAGATGGTTCCATAACAATATACTGGAACCTACTCAGTAAAGTACGGAACTATGAATAAAAAGAATAGTCCTTTTATCCTTCTATACTCGGAAGTGTGGTATATAGTACTTCCTACAACTGTCTCCTTCAGTCGCGTCGTCTTACCTTTCACGTACCGGAAACCTGTACTGGGTCGACTAGTGACTCACCGAAACCCCTTCGTGAACTGAGAGTCTAAGATAAAATTTACTTGACCAGTTGTGTCCGAAGTGACTCTTCCCCTGTAAACTCGTTTCAGAACATCCTCCGTTACCTCACTCGATATGTCTTTAGACCCCCCTTTCATTAAGTACGTCTCCTCTCAGTTAAGGTAGGTATCCATTCCTGCATTGTAAGGGAAGTGTCACGGCCGGTGTACCAGACACGAATCGTCGACAACTGACAAGTGCATGGGGAAAGGGAGGAGGACGTCTTTGTAGTCCTAGGTCCAGTGGAAGATCGAGGTCACTGTTACCGTGAGACCGGAGTCTTCGAGAAACCTTGGGACGTAAGTGACGTCCTCACGGGAGGGAGGACCTGGTGTCCTCGGAGTCGGGTCCTTTCAGTAGGGATACCCCCGAAAGTATCCCTCGTGTCTTCGGGGTTCCCTCTTTCCGTCCCTGGAGTGGTCGATGAGAAGGGGAGTACTCTTCGGATGAGGTCGTGAGTAGTTTCGATCCTGTCACGGATCTCCCCGAACCCGGTCCCACGTCAGTGTACCCTCTCCTCTTTTTCCTTCTTTGGACATAAATAAGTCCGTCTAGACCCAAACTTGTAATGAGACGGTGACTCATCGAGTCCATGAGAATGTGTAGGGACTTCTGGAGACTCAAAGTTAAATGGGTAGATCTTTTACCTGTACTTTTATTTAGATATGTCACCAACACTTCTTAGTCACTCTATTCTAGACACTTTCGCCGTTCGTTCATAGACCCCGAGTGGTTTTCATCCGGGGAAGGAAAACGCTGTTCGTCAACCCTTCGTAGGTGACAGAACAAATCAGTCGAACCTAGGAATAAATAACACAAGTAAAGATACCCCTAACTTAACTTAGTGGATGGAAAGTTCCTCCCACACTTCGATATCACTCTATAATCTAATTTTTGACGAATCGTATTGATGATCTGGTTTTATCCATAAGGTATTTACAAACAACCAATGGACCTACCTACCCACTTACCTCTGTACATATTCATCTACCTACCTACCTGTTTACCTGTCTACTGACCCATCTACCCTCCTGTCGAATGACCATTAATACAGTCCCCAGAATCCTTCGTAGTGATACTTGTTTCGATCACCTCCACTACCTTACGGTCAACTCGATAAAGTTTAGGATTTTCTACTACGACACTTTCACGGTGTGAGTTATACGATCGTTTAAACCTTTTGAGTCGTTACCGGTGTCCTGACCTTTTCCAGTCAAAAGTAAGGTCAGAGTTTCTTCCCGTTACGGTTTCTTACAAGTTTGATGACCTTTTAGCGTGAGTAGAGTGGATGATCATTACGAGTTTTAAGAGGTTCGGTCCGAAGTTGTCATACACTTGGTACTTGAAGGTCTACAAGTTCGAGTAAAATTTTTTCCGTCTCCTTGGTCTCTAGTTTAACCGTTGTAGACAACCTATTATCTTTTTCCTTCTCTTACGGTCCTTTTGTAGATGAAGACGAAGTAATTGATGTGATTTCAGAAACTGACACACCTAGTGTTGTTTGAGACCTTTTAAGAAGTTCTCTACCCTTGTCGTCTGGTGGAATGAACGGAGGACTCTTTAGATATACGTCCAGTTCGTCGTTCAATTTGGTACGTACTTTGTTATCTGATCACGGTTTAGTCCTTTCTTCAACACAGTTCCAATATATAACAGTGGGGTGAATAAATTGAATATACGTCCCGTGTGATACGTTTTACGACCCGACCTACTTCGTGTTCGACCTTAGTTCTAACGACCCTCTTTATAATTATTGGAGTCTATACGTCTACTGTGGTGGGAATACCGTCTTTCACTTCTTCTTGATTTCTCGGAGAACTACTTTCACTTTCTCCTCTCACTTTTTTAACCGGATTTGAGTTGTAAGTCTTTTGATTCTAGTACCGTAGACCAGGGTAGTGAAGTACCGTCTATCTACCCCTTCGTCACTGTCCGAAATAAAAGAACCGGAGGTTTTAGTGACATCTACCACTGACATCGGTACTTTAATTTTCTGTGGACGAGGAACCTTCTTTTCGATACTGGTCGGAGTCAAGTCAAGTCAACGAGTCAGTACAGACTGAGAAACACTGGGGTACTTAGTGTCGTGTGGTCCGGTAGGACAGGTAGTGGTTGAGGGCCTCAAGTGAGTTTAAGTACAGGTAGTTCAGTCACTATGGTAGGTCAGTAGAGTAGGAGACAACAGGGGAAGAGGAGGACGGGGGTTAGGGAGGGTCGTAGTCTCAGAAAAGGTTACTCAGTTGAAAAGTGTATTCCACCGGTTTCATAACCTCAAAGTCGAAATCATAGCCAGAAACGTTACTTGTGGGTCCTGATTTGAGGAAATCCTACCTGACTAACCTAGAGGAACGTCAGGTTCCCTAAGAGTTCTCAGAAGAGGTTGTGGTGTCAAGTTTTCGTAGTTAAGAAGTCGTGAGTCGAAAGAAGTGTCAGGTTGAGAGTGTAGGTATGTACTGGTGACCTTTTTGGTATCGGAACTGATCTACCTGGAAACGACCGTTTCATTACAGAGACGAAAGAAAGGTTCCTCATTCGCAGAAAATTAAAGTACCGACGTTAGTGGTAGACGTCACTAAACCCTCGGGGGTTTTTATTTTAGACTGTGACAAAGGTGACAAAGGGGTAGATAAAGGGTACTTCGCCACCCTGGTTTACGGTACTAGAAGCAAAAGACTTACAACTCGAAATTCGGTTGAAAAAACGAGAGGAGAAAGTGAAAGTAGTTCTCCGAAAACTCAAGGAGAATTGAAAGACGGTATTTCCACCACAGTAGACGTATAGACTCCAATAACTATAAAGAGGGTCGTTAGAACTAAGGTCGAACACGAAGAAGGTCGGGTCGTAAAGAGTACTACATGAGACGTATATTCAATTTATTCGTCCCACTGTTGTATATCGGAACCGTATGAGAAAAAGGATAAACAACAAGGTCCAGGTCAAGATCGACAACGAAGGACTGGACGTATGTCTAAAGAGTTCTCCGTCCAGTCCACCAGACCATAAGGGTAGAGAAAGTCTTAAAAGGTGTCAAATAACACTAGGTGTGTCAGTTTCCGAAACCGTATCAGTTATTTCGTCTTTATCTACAAAAAGACCTTGAGAGAACGAAAAAGGTACTAGGTCGTCTACAACCGTTAAACTAGAGACCAAGGAGACGGAAAAGATTTTGGTTAAACTTGTAGACCTTCAAGTGTCAAGTGCATAACGACTTCGGACCGAACCTCTTAAAACTCGTAATGAAATGATCGTACACTCTACACACGTTAACGTGTCATCAAACTCGTAAGAAACCGTAACGGAAACTGGTTGGATCTGTCGTATAATTTTTGGTTATGTCATAACATTTCATTTTATTTCATTTTTTTTTTTTAATTTTTTTTATTATTTTATTTTATGTAGTTTTTTTTTTTTCGTCTCTGTAATGAAACGGTTGTTTCCAGGTAGATCAGTTTCGACACCAAAAAGGTCATCAGTACATACCTACGCTCTCAACCTGAGATTTCTTTCGACTCGTGGTTTCTTAACTACGAAAACTTGACACCACAACCTCTTCTGAGAACTCTCAGGGAACCTGTCGTTCCTCTAGGTTGGTCAGGTAGGATTTCTTCTAGTCAGGGCTTATAAGTAACCTTCCTGACTATGACTTCGACTTTGAGGTTATGAAATCGGTGGACTACACTTCCTGAATGAGTAGACTTTTCTGGGGTTACGACCCTTTCTGACTTCCGTCCTCCTCTTCCCCTGCTGTCTCCTACTCTACTGACCTACCGTAGTGACTGAGTCGCCTGTACTCAAACTCATTCGAAACCTTCAACCACTACCTGTCCCTTCGGACCTTACGACTTCAAGTACTCCACCGTTTCTCAGCCTATACTGACTCGCTGACTTGACTTGACTTTATACATAAAGTCCCCTTAGTACTAAACATAATGTCTTTATGGTTCAAAAGTCTTTTGTTCACAAAATGTTCTCCCAAAATAATATAGACGAACACCGGAGTCCAGAATTCACGTCTATATTACCTCTACTCGTTTTTATCCGTGTCGACACGGGTCAACATCAGTCGACACCGGACGGGAATGAGGAGACCACCGATACTGAGTAGACCTACGGTATTCCCCGGTCCAGAAGGGATTCGGTCACAAGAGACCCTAGTGACCATTGAGGGACCCCAGTTCTGACTCTAGCCCCCTTTACGTCCCACTCTTGAAGGACTACACGTTGTGCCGAACTTTTAGGACTAACCACTATAAAGTATCTTTCTTAATCTTGAGTCGAAAAAGGTATTGGGACAATTGTAACGTTCTTTACGTAAGGTGTGACACATTAAAGATGTCAGTACATCGAGGAGACTCGGGGTACAAGGAGAGACATTCTACTTCCTTAACCTGGGAAGGTAGAGGTTTTTAAGACTAAGAGACTTTTAAGAACTGGAGAAAATTTTTTATATCTATATAATTATCTTGAAACCCTTTTATATGTAATTTAAGGAAAGAATCCACAGGGATGCCTCAGAAGAATTTGAGAGAGTGTTATTCACGTACATACAAAGTCACACACAAGTACAATGTGGGACCCCTTCGTCCTCCGAAAAATCTGTCTCGAGTAAGATCTGGAGCTCACTCTTTACATCTATGTGACTACTAATTCTAAGTTAAGGAAGTTGATATGAAGTTAGAAAAAAAAAATTTTTTTTTCCTCTAAGTCAATGAAGGGGGTCCCATCCTTTCTTATGTAACTTTACCTATTTGAAGTTATCAATAATTCCATATTTCTTTTTAACGTGGGAGAATCTGGATTTCACGACGATCCAGTTAATTGAGTAGACCTCCTTAAGTCCTTCCGATGGACCTCCTCCACAAGACCCGATCTAGTTTTTCTCTCTTTCGTAGACTCTTCCAGTGTTGGTCCATCTCCAGTACCCCCTAGCCACCCCCTTTCACTAACACAAGTCTCGTTCTCTATTACTAGTTGTCCCAGTATCGTACTCGATGTTGGACTTTATGAGGTGGCGAGTGGACTCGGAACCACCCTCTCTCCAGGACCGAAGACACAACCCCGCTGAAAGACACTCTTCGTTCCCTGGTTAGTGTTCGATAGTGGAGTTTTTGTAAACAGAGAAATAACCCGTGAATCGTTTACGTCTGGGGACACGTGAAATATATGTAGTGTCGGCGCAGAGGATTTCATACGACACGTTCAGCACCCCGCACACTCCGCTGACATCTATCCTGCGGTTCTTGTAAAACTGAAATTATGACTGTAAAATACAAATACAAATGGGAGATACACACGGTCCACCGTAAGTGGAAGTAAATGTCAAATCAAGATTTCGTTGGCAAATTTATCCGCGTTCACAATTTTTCACTGAGTTAGATCTCTTTTTATAAATAACTCGTTTTGCATGTCTACTATGTACCTAGAACGTTTTAAGTACTATACCCATGTGTTTGCCTACTTTAAGTTCTTTGTGACAAAATCGTATGTTCATAAATAGAGGAAGTCTCGAGAAAGCCAACGTTTCATTAGTTATAATAGTGAGTAAGTTTACTTGTACTCGTTTTATCCTCTCACATAGGATTGTTCCCTTAGAGTGTTCCTGGGTTTCCTTCATCGTGTCTAACCTCGCAATTCTTCCCGACCCGTTCTCCCGACCTGCATCTCCCCCCTCGGTCGTCCGGGGACCCCAGGGGAAACCAGAGACGAACTGAGACGTGTAGAGAGACAGACTCGTTTCGATAATAGAGATGATACAAGTACGTCTATGGAAGGGGTGGGACGACACGACCGCCGTGTGTGTGGAGTGTGTACATCTATGTGTGTGTGAGTGACGAGGTCTCAAATATACGTAAGTCCACTCACCGGACGTCTTGGACTTTCTCGTAGGGACTTAAAACGACGAATAAGGGCTCGCTCTTGGACAGACCGGGTTGTTGTCGGTCTGTGAGTGGAGAGTAGGGGATAACCTTCTAAATCCCCCTTGTTTCAGAGCTTTTGTCTCTCTGAGACCCTCCTCGTTAGTGGGACTGGTTCTCCACAGACCAGGAGGATTGTTGAGACTCCATCCTTTAGGTCGAGTGTCAGGAAACCGTCCTTCACTGTGTCGGTGTCGAACTTGGACCCAAACACACTGTGGTTTCAAGTTTAGGTGACATGATAAGTGTACCAGCGGAGACGATTCAGGTCGGCTACCACTGACCCGGTTCGTCCAGTGACCGGGTAACTCTCCGTAAATAGTTTTAGTCGAGTCACACGGCCTTAGGTCTAGGGTCGAAACGTCCCTGTGACCGACCGTCCCTCCTACCAAAGACCTTTAACTCCGTCCGAGGAGGTTCGGGGATTGAGACTCCGACGGCCCAAGTGTGACGTCCACGAGTCCCACGCTCTCCTCTTAGTCTGTAGGTTTCGAGGAGTTCTCTACAAAGGGGGAGAGAAGACGTGGGTCTCAAGTTTCACGGACGGACGGGATCCCTAATATCAACGAGGGGAGTGGAGGACCCTCGATTTAGTGTCCCCGGAAGGTCTTTCACTCCGTCCCTCCCCTCTACTGTCCGAGGAAGGCGGGACCTCCGGAATGGGTGGGCGTCCGTGAAGAGTCGGACTCGCAACAAAGGGTACCTTCGGAGGTCCGTAGTGCCACCGGGCCTCCCGGGGTTAAACCGAAACTGCCCGGAACGGGCGGGTGTCACCCATCGACGGAGTGTCCTCAATGAAAGAGTCTCGAGGAACAACTCTGTCTGTCACCTTCACCGCCAACTCAAAGAGGGCGACGGGGTTTCGACGGGGTCCGGCCACCTTCTCTGCGTAGACTAAGTCCTCTTTCCGAGGGACAGGATCGAAAACCAGGTACGTACAACATAGGAGCGACCAGTGGTGAGTCATCTCCAAATATGTACTTAATCCTTTTACAAGGTGGTTCGGTCCACCTTCACCGAGGGGAAGGTGGACCCTGTGAGGGGATCCTTCACAACGTTTCTGGAACACGGACACTCACCTCTGACCCACCCTAGAAGGACCGAGTCTTCAGCTAGGGTTTCTGTCACGGCATCGGTCTCCTCGTAGGGAAAGGGGTTTGGGGAAGAGACGGAAAAGTCACTATTACCCTCACCACCCGGTTTTGACACCCGGACCGAGTAAACCCTGACGGTGGAACCATCCCACTTGACCCACTGAGTCTCAGACGAGGGTTCCTGACGGGGGGACCAGGACTGTAGGGAAGGTCTCGGTAGTCTGGCCCTACTGAGACGTTCGGTTCCAATGTGCCGTACACAGGTTTCCACCGACGTCCCCAAGTAAGTTCAAGACTTGAAGGGTCGCCAGACCAAGACAGTCGTGGGGGTGTAAGCACTCCATCGGAGGTATGAATTGACCGGTGGTCACGGGTCCCTCCTCCACGGTCCTGGTGCCGTCTGTGGGGGAGGGAGGGGGTGGGGAGTCCAGTCAGCTACTACAGGTACCTCTTCTTCGGAGGCCCGGACCGAGGTTGTCCATCTGATTATAAACTCGCTAAACTATCCCCGCAGAAACTCGACGTGCTGGTGAAGGCACGGGCAGAGGCTCCACCGGGCCCTCGTGAAGGCCGAGAGCGCGTATGACATGTTGAAGAGCCACTCCACGAACGCCTTGAAGAACCACTCCTTTGTCATCTATTACCCCAGATTCTGCGTCAACCATGATTCCTCCGTCTCTCACTGGACCACGCGTAGCAATTAGGGGACCACCTTCAGTCACAGGACCTTCGGGTCGAGCCGGTCCCAGGTCCCGTCGACGTGCTCCACCACCCCGTGCTTTGTCTACTACTTGTGCCGGTCCTGGCACGTCTGGTAGGTCTCCCGGGCCGCGAACTGGAGCCGCAACGCGACGTAGACGTGGACGACGCACTCGTCGCACGCCTACTACTGGTCCAACGTCTTCTCCTACTACTCCTTCTGCTCCTTCTTCGACTTGTGGTCCTTCTACACCTACTACTCCTGACCCTACGACGGGAAGAGCATTACAAGTTTCGTCGCACACTACAACGGGCTCGGCCAGAAAAACCCGAGTGACAACCAGCTCAGGTCCTGCTTCTTCATCCTACGACGCGGGTGTTACCTGCGGGTCTATTAGTCCCTGTCTTCCTTCGGTGCGAACGCCCACCATCGGACTCGCCAGAACTACCCGGAACAGTGACGGACCTTCGCCAACATTCACTACTGTCGGTCCTTCCGGTGACTCGTCATCCACAATTACTTCTTCTTCGTCGGTCGGTCCAACGTGTCCTTAAACCCTTCTTAGGTCAGTGGGACCAACATCATCATCTGTTAGGTGTCCCCGTCCCACTGGTCCTTCTCGTCCAGTCGGTACCACTCCAAGTGGTACTTCTAGAAATAGAGCAACTTAAAGAACCTTCCCATGTTCGCCCGTTTCTGGGTGTCGTGCATCGACAACCGTTACTGGGGGTCGTGTTTCTGCTACGACATTTTTTAACCCTTCTCCCACATAGCCTTGAGCCTCAGGTGTGCTTTCCTTAATAAACCGAGGTAGAGATACCCGACCTTCACCACCGACCAGTATCCTAGGACGGACAAGGACTTTCTGGTGTATCCCTAAGACCAGTTACTTCCCGGTTGTACCATGATAGAATAAACGAGACAAGGTTCTGATGACAAAACGTGTCAAATTTTTGAGATTTTGACTACCGTAAAAGGTTAATTAACTGTTACAAAAAAGAAGGATGTATTTTCTTACCACACAAAAATTTTACTTACCGGAGACTCTAAGTTATTTTAGTCACCGTCACCTCAAAGAAAAGAGAACAAAGTAAAATTTTGTATAGAAAAATAAGAACTGGAGTAAAACTGAATTTCAAAATCCATTAGATAAGGACCACTACTTTATATATTTTAAATTTTATAATTAAATTTAATATTACTAAAATTAAAAGACTGTTTTAAACTTATAAAAACATAACTACTTTAAACTCTATCTTTAAAATTACTATTTCACAAGATACAATGTTTTTATTAAATGTACGAGTATGTTTTAGACCTTTTATGTCTTCACATTTAATCCCAGTGGGTCTCTTACTTTATCGTCGATAAATAATCTTTCTTGTTCAATCTAGACTAACATGACTGTACCTTTCAACAGGGATCTATTATAATAATTCATTTTGTTTTGTTTTTTTTAACCGTACTTGAGTAATATATACACATATACTATATCTTTTACCAGACCTTACTATATGGAGTTTCACAACTGTTCATTCATTGAAGATCCTTCCACTCCATCTCCACCACCCCTCCTATAAATGAAATTTGAAAAACAAACAAACTTGAAAAATCCTCGTACAAAACGAAATCATTAAAATTTTAAAATTTATATTAAAATTTTATTTTCATATCACCTTTTTGGGTTTTCTGTAACGTAATTGGTTCGTTAGTTCTCATCGTAGTAACAATCGTTTTGTATCGTTGTAGTTCATGTGGACCATACTACATGACTTTTCGTGTGTAGGGAAGTCACCATAAAAACAGTTTTTTACGTCTTAGAGTTAAATCAGTACTCTTTTGTAGTCTGTTTTAATTTGACACACTGTAAGGTGTTTTATTTACTAGCTTTCACAGTTCCAACCCTGAAGGGACCACCAAGTCACCGATTCTGCGACGTGAAGGTAACATCCCCAGGACCCGAAGTTGGAACCAGTCCCTTCCCGACGTGATTCTGGGTCACGTCGGTTTATTTTTTATTCCAGTACTTTCTGTTCCTTTCGGACTCCTCAATAGTATCTAGTCTCCTATGATTCCTCTGTAGCCTGTTGATTCACTCTGTACCCTAGAACCCAGCCATAGACCCCCTTTTTCAGTAATCTCCTTTTTGACCACTTCAAGTTTATTCCAGATATTAAATCTATAGAGCCATAGGTACAAGTACAAGACCAAAACTAGTGACATGACATCAAATACTTAACTCTTACAACCCACTTCAGGTATGTACTCGAGAAACATGATAAAACGTTGGAAAAATTTCCGGATTTTAGTAAATTTTTGTTTTTCTAAAAAAAATTTCATACCAACTAGGAACCTGTTGTGTCCAAACTTGACACACCCAGGTGAATATGTACCTAAAAGTCCAAGCTACGTACTATGACCTACGAACCCCGACCACGTGACCCTAATACGTCTCCCTACCATGTCCCTCCCTCCTCCCTCCCCCCAAGTCTTACCCCTTGTGCACATATGGACACCACCTAAGTACAACTACATACCGTTTTGGTTATGTCATAACATTTGATTAATTGGAGGTTAATTTTATTTATTTAAATATAATTTTTATATTATTTTATTTTTTAATTTATGTATGATGTTATAGTGTGTTAGGTACCAACCAACTTAGGTGTCTATGCCTTAGGGTATTTCCCTCCCGGTTGATTTTAATATTCGTCTAAAAGTTAACGTACCTCCCAACGGTGGGAATCGAGGACTCAACAAGTTCTAAGTTGACATATAATTTCTAATTTCGATAGGTATTAGTGTGATTAGTTTCAGACCAGGTAAAAGTTGTCAAGTAGTGAGGGTAAATGAGAGGTAGTTTTGGTCACAAAGGAGGGGAGATGAGAACAACGAGGATGATACCACGGTAGTGTATTCGGACCTTCGTGGAGACTACAAACACAACGTCGACTCCCCTACCGTACCGTTCTCTGAGGCGACCCTAATTCGTTCCGGACTTCGAGTAGTATGTATATAGTGTCAGGTCTCTTTTTTAATCCCTTGACTGTAGCTCTTCGTTCCTTCTGTTGTGAATCCTCGCCTGAAGGGACCGTTAGGTCCCCAACCCTGAGGTACGAGGGTTTACGTCCCCCGTGTCAAAGTTCGGGACCATTCCCTTCATCCTAGGACGTACGACGGGGGGGTTTTAACATCCTAGGACGTACGACGGGGGGGGTTTTTTGGGTTTTGTAAATCCTCATGGAGAAAACTTCGTCAGTAAGACGAGTCACGAAGGTGTCCGTGATGAAGGAAACTCAGAGTGTTTTAGGGAAACTCTATCCTTCATTTTAGGGGGTAAAATGTCTCATATCACACCAGTACACTGAACAGGCACCAGTACACTGAACAGGTTCCAGTGTGTCGTAATACCTTACCTCGGTCTTAGAGTTTAGACCAAGTAAGTATGTAAATAGGTTGTTTATAAAGACTCGAGGTGGACGTACAGCCCGAGTGACGATTTATGTTCTCTCCGTCCTACTTGCCCTGTTTGTCCTGGTACGGGAGGCCCTTGAATCTCAGAGTATTCCCTCTGTCTGTTTCCGGTACATTTGTTTGAATTAACGATATGTTTCTCTTACCCCACAACTACACTTCTTTTTTCTCTAGATGAAACTTTCTTTCACTGTGAAGAGAACTCCGGACTTTCTCCTCGGCTCCTTCTCACGAGGTCCGTCTCCCTAGACACATCCAGATCCTCATCCCGTCCTTTCTCAAAGTCCTTGACTTTTTTTGTCGGTAAACTACTGGACTGCAGGCCGACGTCAAGGTGGAAGTAGAGCACGGTGGAAGAGTGGTCCGAGGTCGGTTTTACCTGAAGGGTCCACCCAGAAGTTCGTGTGGGTCCTGAGAGGACGGACTCGGCCGACGTACGTGTGGGTACGGGGACGGACCTTGTGAGAAGGCCTAGGTGTATATGAAGGTGGACCGGTCGAGGTCGAGAACGAAGTCTGGAAGCGAAGTAAAGTGAGGAAGTGCCTCAAAGAGTCACTCAAGGTCCAGTCCAGTCCAGGGTAGAGTTTTGAGGGACATGAAGAATTTAGAATCGAGCTAACAACAGTATAAGAACAAACATACTAACGAAGTGGGAGAGGGTGAATTGACACTCGTTTTGTTCTAGTTCCTGAAACAGATAAGATGAGACAAGGGTCGGGGTACTTGGTTATTTGTTTCTTCCCCGAAGGGGACCGAGTCACCATCTCTTAGGTGGACGGTCACGTCCTCTAGGGACCAGACCCTTCTAGGGTAAACGGCACCTCTTTGATTCGGGCACGTGATGTTACTAACTCGGACACTAGATCTCGGACACGAGACGTTGTTTTCTTCGGTCTCGTTACTCTTCGGGAGTGTGGAGTTGATCTCTCATAGGAGACGAGAGACGTTGATCTCTTTTTGGGAGCGTCTTTGTTTGTAGGTCATGTCGGTTTTTATTTTTTATTGATTTAAATTTTCGTTTTTTTTTCCAAATTTCCTTACCCAATCGGAACAATTAATGTGGGTGGGAAATTCCTCGGGGTCTCGTAACCTTTGTGAATTTCTGTAGATCCCTATGAAGGTCCACTTAAATTTCTTTAGTTACCAACATTGACCTTAAAACAACTAACTCTTTTAAAAACAAGAAACGAGGTAAATCATACCACCACCAAACAGATACAATCGACTTATTTACATCCAAGGTAACAAGTTTATGTAGTAACACTAAGGAAATTTTTGTTTTTTGAGTGGGAGGTCACTTTGACACTTAATGTACCAACTAAACTTAATGTATTAAGAAATTTAAAGATGGTCTCATGTCAACTAAGTGTTACGACACAATCAAGGTCCACAAGTCACTTCACTTAGTCAAAGTGTGTATGTATTCAACGAAGGAGTCGCCGTTTAACGATCGAAGATGAGTCGACCCTTGAAAGGGTGAGGATTTCCACTGGATAGGACGGTAAAAAAAAGTTTCCATGTCCTATTATTGAGTGTTTCTCACCAGGTGTATTTACTCCCTGCTCTCTCTCGAAAGTCCCCTAGGTACTCCAGTTTTGTTAGTAGTATTATTATGGTTCTGTAATAAACAGGAAAAGTGACACAACTGTAAACACGATTACAATGTTTTCCCACTTATTTTGACGACTAAGGAATCGTGGTTAGTTCCGTCTCTGTGGTTTGACTGTGTCCACGGTATAAGAAGTGTCGGTACGTAAGGTACATTTTTTTTTTTTTTTTTTCTTCTTCGGTTAAAGTGAAAATTTACAGGAACTATTTCTTTCCTTTAATAAAATAATTTAGAATTCACGTGAAGAAAATAAAATTAAAAAAGTAAAGAATTTTAAAAATAAAAAATTATAAAAAGAAAAAACCGACGGGACTTAGAATCAACACCGTACGGTCTAGAAGCTAGAAATCAAGGTAGTAAACCTTAGAAATAAACTCCGTACACCCTAAAAATCAACGTCGTACACCCTAGGTCAAGGGGTTGGTTCTTAACTTAGACCTGGGGTCGCGACCCTCGTGACTCAGAATCGGTGTCCTGGTGGCCCTTCAGGGACGTGTAGACAAATTATTAGACACATAGTCTTGCCCTTTATGCATCTTTTGTAGCGGCGACGCTTGACCTTATGTCACCAACAGAAGTCTTTTTCTGGTAACACGGTGACAAACTCAACACTCGACTCGACAAAAAGTATAATGGTAATAGTGAACTTTTTTACTGACCGTTCGATGTCACAAAAGTCTCTGAACCCATAAACCGTCTGGAAAAGAGCTTATATTTATTTCACTTGGGCAGAGTAGTTCCTTTTGTTTACTGCGTAAGAACAACGGTTACTATTTTGAACTTGAATTCTCTTTTGATCTTCAAAACTTTTTGACATAGACGGTCATACTCCAACTGTCGAAAGGTTGTCGATTTCTTACAAGACTACTCGAAGCATCAATGTAATTATTTACGTTAAAAATATGGAATATTAACAGCAAGACAAAAAGTACCGACTCAACTCAGACTAAGAACCGTTGGGGTACCTGGTGTTACGAGGTCCGAAGGGACAGGAAGTTTATGGAGTATTACTTTCCGGTTATGAACCTTCTGGGTATATAGAGTCACTTGGTTACAAAAGGTTTTCACCTTTTGTACTACAAAGGTTCAACGCGTCTCCATTTTCTAAGTTTCCCGTTCTATCTGGTTGTATAGCGTCACGATTGTCTACTGTTCCCCGAAGGGACCACCAGGTGACCAATTCTTAGGTGGACGGCTACGTCCTCTGTGTCCAAACCGAGGACCAAACCCTTCTAGACGCCTCGTTGACTTGGGCACACGGCGTTGAAGTCTCGTCCCGGACCTCGGTCACAAGACGTTGATCTCTCTTCGGTGACGTTCCTCTTCGAGTGCGTGACGTTGATCTCTTTCGGGCGAGGGTCGTTGTTTCTGGGTCACACCAATTTTTCAATTATTTGTTTATTTATTACAAAATTCTGTCTTATAGTAGTTAATCAGACTTTTTTAGGTAATTTGATAAAGAGGGAAATGTTTAATTGTCGACACCCTCCCGTCTAAAAGAAGTAGACGAAGGTGGGTTCGTCACATAGTGTTATCTAACTTACTCCTTCACCGGCACTCTTGGGTCGACAGAAGGTGACTTGGGTTGTAATTTCTCTAACCTTTTCTTTTTGCACTTAATTACGATGAGAAGAGGGATTTAACAAATGTAAAACTTTTGAAATCAATGAAAGATGAGTTTGGTACTAAATACAATTGTACTTGACTCAAATAATAACCAAAGTATAAATTTTTGTTTTACAAAATCTTACAGTAAAAACGAAAACTTATCTTATTTGTAACCCTCTATATTGGGTACATTTGTTTTCAAGGGACCTCGGGATTTATTAAAACTTCTTATATTTCTCCAGGACTTTGATCTTTTAAACTTTTAGCTACGAGGTAGTACAGTCGAGGAGGAGGAAGAGGAGTAAAGACAACTCGGACTCTACGGGGAAGAAGACCCTGACGGAAACAAAGAAAGAGGACGACCTGTTTTGGGAGTACGGAATCCCCTGGGACAAGGACCCCAGACTCTCCGTCCCTCCGTCGGGTGTCGACCTGACCCGTCATGCACCACGAGTGACACCCAGAAATTCTTTCGGTGTAGGGATTTGTGGGGGGAGGGGGTGTTGGGGAGAGGGGTTGGTTCAGGGAAAGAGAAGAACCCAAATCCGAGGTCAGGTCGTCCCATCCCTTTTGAGGTCCTGTTAGAAAGAGGTCCGTTTCCTGAGGTGGGTCCTGTGAGAGGACCCGGGACTGGGGACATGGTGCGGACACGTCCGGACAACTCCTTTAGAAGGGAGGGTCTAGTCTTAATCTCATTTCAAACACTCTACAAGTGGACCCATGTTTTAAATTCCCTCGTGGTTTTTGGAGTCATTAGGTCTATTTATTGTAAAATTGCGTTAAAATTTCTTAGGTTTAACCATAATGACTGAGAAGGAAAACGGAGTCTGAGATCATACCGGGACGGACCGTGATAATACGTCTAAAGTAATTTTTAAAACCATAAAACAAGTAGTACCTAAACTCCCCTACCCCAAAACCCCCGTAATTGTCTAATAAAATTTTTATGAGAGTGGTACACTTACCCCGTGTTGTGGAGTGTCGAGTGGGTAAGCCAGTAAGTGAGTGTGGAAGTGACCTGTTCGAGTGTCGACCCGTCTCAGGACTCCGGAGACTTTTGTCTGGACAGAGACAGGAAGTCCCTGATTGTCCTGTAAAAGTTCTCTCTTTACGTCTTTATCTATTCACTATTGACTTCCTGTCCCTTCGGACCGTGCGACGTCAGGTACCCCAGTGTTCCTCAGTCTGTGTTGAATCGCTGACTTGTTCACAATAGCGCCTCCAGGATCTACAGTCCCAGTAAGACTCACCACGGGTACCGGGTCTGAGCTCCCAGGTCTTGTCGAGGACGAATCCGACTTCCTTCTCTTCCCCAATCGGACTACGTCGACCCTCTCCTTCTCTGGACCTTCTTTCATCTCTTACACGGAAGAAGAGCCCCTTGCACTCTTCTAACCAAACCGATTTTGACCTCTTCCCTTTCCGATGGGTGAGGTCATAAGACGGGACCTCTTAAGGTACCTGACATATCAGGTACCCCAGTGTTTCTCAGACTGTGCTGACTCGCTGAACGTGAAAGTGAGAAGTGATTCCCCTACCCCACCACCACTCCTCGCTGTCCTGGATGTTCCATTCGTAGCAGTCAGATGGCTTCATCCCAGAACTTAAAATCCGATTTCCTCAAACATAAACTAAGACGTCTTTTGCCCCTCAGTAACTGCATGCATCGTAAAAGCATGCATCGTAAAACACAAATACCTTCTACTGACTCGTAACACAACTAGTCAGTAATTCAGAACAGACTGAGAAACGTTGGGGTACCTGACGTCGTGTGGTCCGAGGGGACAGGAAGTGATTGAGGACGCCAAACGAGTTTAAGTGTAGGTAACTCAGTCCCTACAATAGGTTGGTAGAGTAGGAGACAACGGGGGAAGAGGAGGACGGGAGTTAGAAAGGATCTTAGCCCCAGAAAAGGCTACTCAGCCGAGAAGTATAGTCTACCAGTTTCATGACCTCGAAGCCGAAGTCGTAGTCAAGAAGATTACTTATAAGATCAAACTAAAGGAAATCCTAACTGACTAAACTAGAGGACCGTCAGGTTCTCGGAGAGTTCTCAGAAGAGGTCGTGGTGTCAAACTTTCGTAGTCAAGAAGTCACAGGTCATAAGAAGTACCAGGTTGAGAGTGTAGGTAAACTGATAACACATGTCTTGTTTGACCTCCCCGAAGTCCAGTCTCCGTCTCTCTACCGCTTTTTCTAGTGACGTTAACAGACCTCTCGACGTCCTCCGAACCTGGTGCCGTCTAGTATCCCTTTACCTACCGACACTCTTACTAAACCTCCATCTTACCTGTCTTGGATCACTGCATTCCCTGTCACCAACTCTCTTTCCCTCCTCTGTGCTTGCCGGTCCAAAGACTGGGTCTACTAACCTCGACCCATCACAGACAGAAGTGTCTCTACTGTGACTTCTCCTTCTCACACCCCCGTCCCTCCTCCTTAAGGTACCCCCTGTGCAGTGTCCATCTCACGGATCCTTTGTGGGTCCTCCCAGGACTTCTCGGGTTGCAATTTTCTCTTCAGTCTCCTCCTCCCTTTTGGCTCCTTCCTTCATCCCTGTCCTACCAGTTCTCTATCCTCTTCCTGGTCCCCTCCTGGTGTGACCTCAGGAGTGCGCTTCTTTCAAAGCTCCTACACCCTTTTCACCGGTTACCACACTTTTCGGTGTCGTTCTAGGTCATGTCGTGTCTGTTTTTTCGTTCGTAACGTATCCCGGTGAGTCTTTAGATAGGGCGCACTAGTCTCCCTCTCGTCAAAGGATTCGTGCTCAACTCCTCACTTACTCTCCGTTCCTTCACCTCATAGTTTAAGAACAAGTTCTTAGACTCGACTCGTTTATTTACGACACACCGGAACACACATAGGACTAAATTTGTTTGATACTTTTTTATAAACGATCTGTTGATCCTCTTGAGGTTACGTTTCATAATCTACCTTAATTCTTTAACTACGACCCTTAAGGGATTGTCAGGTCACCAATCCTAAGGCGTGACCAGTCCCTCGATTCGAGGGAGTTTAACGTGTCGTGTCGGTTTTTTTCTTTTCTTTAACTACAATTAAAACACTCCAACATTAAAACTATACAACCAACATATAAAAATCTAAAAAAAAAAAAAAAAAAACCGGTGTGACGAGTCGTAAACCCTAGAATCCAGTGGTTGGTATCTAACTTGGGTGTGGGTGATGCCACCTTCAAGTATCAGGATTGAGGACCTGGTGGACCCTACAGAGATCAAAATCTAAAATTAAGGGCCAGATAATATGTGTGTTTGATTTCATAAATACGCTTCTCGGTTGGGTAACCTTTTCTGTTACTACGACCCCTTCTAACTCCTGTCCTCCTTATCCCCCATTGTCTTCTACTCTACCAACCGACCGTAGTGACTGAGTTACCTGTACTCAAACTTGTTTGAGGCCCTCTGTCACTTCCTGTCCCTTTGGACCCCACGACGTCAGGTACCCCAGCGTTTCTCAGACTGTGTTGAATCGTTGACTTGTTGTTTTTCTTAAATATCCATCCTCATATGTTATAGAGCCAAAACGAATTTTTATAAGGTCCTTTTTGTGTGGACACCCGATTAGAGTACACTCTTCGTAGAAGGGTCCTTGGGTTGGACACTGTTACACATGAACCCAGACAGGCTGGGTCTAGGAAGGGTCAGGTGTGCCGGGGTGTCCTCCGGCTCGTCTTCATACGGAGAAAGAAGGTCTGTGTCCCGGTCTTAGTCACACCTTCAGAGTCCGCCTGTGGGTCGGAAACGAGCCTCGGAGCAGGAACCACGGAGGTCAAGGGTGGTGGGTCTGGGAACGATGAAGCCGACGAAAGGTAGATCAAGGTCCAGGGGTCCACTGCGGGCGAGGAAACCGGGAGTAGGGCTTATACCACCCGTCTTCAGGGAAGTGTAGTTGTCTTGGGAACTTTAGTGGGTTTTACATTGGCCAGTTCAACGGAGCCCCAGACCCTGAGTAGGTAGGTGTGGAAGTAAGGACGAAGGGAGGAAGAGAGACGGACCAACTGATGACCAGTAGGAAATTCCGGAGGCAAGGAGGTCCCTCAAAAAGGATCCGAAGGGACTGGGAAAGTATGGGAAGGGAGAGAGGGGTCCGGACCAATTACGGGTTAGGGACCCGAGGGTTTTGAGTGACTTTAACGGACACACGCAGGAAGGTCGTGACCCGGTATCGAGGGTCTCCTGGTTCTGGTACAGGTAAGTAAGTGGACTGTGGGTTGACCCACGGGTCGTGACACGACCCTGTGACGTCCTTATTTTGTCCGTTCTAAGAACGAGAACTCCTCGATACGAGATCGCAATATGAATAAATGAGATCGTTGTTTTTATTCATCTCTCTATTTTCTTGTTCCATTAAAGTTGAACACTATATAAGTTGTTTTCTTTATTTTTCGCACTGCACTACTAATAACCTACCCCCGACGAATGTTATCTCATTGGTCTCTTCCGAAGAGTCTCCTCCACTGCATATTTACTTTGGTTTCCGTCTAGATGACACTTCGGTTACTTCGTATTTGAAGTTCTAGGGAAGGATCCGGAACTTCAACAAGAATTCACTTATACTTCCGGAACGAGAATTAACATATAAATATTAAAGTATAGAAAGTAAATTTCTTCCGGGGGGTTTAACATATTTGAAATCTCAGGTTGTTTTGGACATAGAAGAGTACCGATTTTAGATTTTTCGTTCTTCTTTGTTCAGTCCTCTTTTACAACTACTTCTTTATATAAGGTCCGTATCCCATAGTACACGTTTCCAGGACGTCACCCTTATTTAAGTAGTATGAGATTCGGCTTTTATTTCCACACAAAGTTTCTTGGCTTTCCAGTCACAGAGGTCTCTTTACTCTTCTCATCCCGTCTTACCCTTTCTGATCTTTAGAGAAGTTCTTTTAACCCTTATAGTTCCCTTATAAAGTACGTTCCTACCCGTGTTATTTCCTGTCTTTGTCAATCCTGGATTGTCTTCGTCATCTCTAATTCTTCTTCACCGTTCTTATGTGTCTTCTTGACATGTTTTTTCCAGAATTATTGGACCTATTGGTACAACCACACCAGTGAGTGGATTTTGGTCTGTAAGACCTCCCACTTCACTTCACCCGGAATCCTTCGTAATGATGTTTCGGTCACCTCCACTACTTTAAGGTCAATTCGATAAAGTTTAGGATTTTCTACTACGACACTTTCACGACGTGAGTTATACGGTCGTTTAAACCTTTTGAGTCGGTGCCGGTGTCCTGACCTTTTCCAGACAAAAGTAAGGTTAGGGTTTCTTCCCGTTACGGTTTCTTACAAGTCTGATGGTAATTTTAACACGAGTAAAGTGTACGATCGTTCCATTACAAGTTTTAGGTAGTTCAATCCGAAGTTGTCATGTATTTGGTTCTTGAAGGTCTACATGTTTGACCCAAATCTTTTCCGTTTCCTTGATCTCTAGTTTGACGGTTGTAAACGACCTAGTATCTCTTTCGTTCCCTTAAGGTCTTTTTACAGATAAAACGAAGTAACTGATACACTTTTGGAAACTGACACACCTAGTGTTGTTTGACACCTTTTAAGAAGTACTCTACCTTTATGGCCTGGTGGAATGAACAGAGGACTTTCTGGACATAAGTCCAGTTCTTCGTTGTCAATCTTAGTCTGTACCTGATTGTCTGACCAATTTTTAACCCTTTCCTCATGTAGTTCCAACTTATAACAGTGGAACGAATAATTGAATATACGTCTCATGTAGCACACTTTACGGTCAGACCTACTTCGTGTTCGACGTCAGAGTTCAAACGGTCCTCTTAATAGTTATTGGAGTCTATACGTCTACTGTGGTGGGAATACGTTCTTTCGCTTCTCCTTGATTTCTCGGAGAACTACTTCCACTTTCCCCTCGCACTTTTTCTGCCAAATTTTGAGTTGTAAGTTTTTTGATTCTAGTACCGGAGGTCAGGGTAGTGAAGTACCGTTTATCTTCCCCTTTATTCACTTTTATCACTATCTAAAATAAAAGAACCGGAGGTTTTAGTGACACCCGATCGAACGAGAGACCTTCCTTTCGATATTGTTTAGATCTGTCGTATAATTTTTCGTCTTCGTAGTGAAACGGTTGTTTCCAGGTATATCAGTTTCGATACCAAAAAGGTCATCAGTACATATCTACACGTTCAACCTGATTATTTCTTCCGACTCACGACTTCTTAACTACGAAAGTTTAACACGACGATCTCTTCTGAGAACTCTCAGGGAACCTGACGTTCCTTTAGTTTGATCAGTTAGGATTTCCTTTAGTTGGGAAATCCTAACTTTAGTTATAAGTGACCTTCCTGACTTCGACTTCGAGGTTATGAAACTGGTGGACTACGCTTCTCGGCTGACTAACCTTTTCTGGGACTACGACCTTTTCTAACTTCCGTCCTCCTCCTCCCCTACTGTATCCTACTCTACCAACCTACCGTGGTGGCTGAGTTACCAGTACTCTAACTCGTTTGACGACCTTAGTCACTTCGTGTGTCTTCGGACCGTACGACGTCAGGTACCCCAACGTTTCTTAGTCTGTATTGAATCGTTGACTTGTTGTTGTTGTTCCTACTCTAGTCTCCCGTTGTCTGGGGTTTAGAGAGAATACGGTGTTATTCTTCAAACCTAAAATAAGATATTCGTGACCTCCTGACGACCCGATACAGTTCGTCTATTCGCAGTATTAGACTGAGACCGACGACCCGTCTCTTATCTACCACTTCTTGTTCACACCTTCGTCTCTTTGATAAAGTCTCCGTTCTCTACCATCACTGTACCTACTCTTTCATCGTAAAGGTTAGGAAGAGAGATAGGGTCGTGGGTTGTGTTTGAACCGGTCTCCCCTTGAAAAATTAAAATAAATAAAAAGTCAACACCGTATATTGAGCCCGGGGGACGTAACCCTCGAGTGTCAGAATCGGTGACCTGGTGGTCCCTTCAGGGGTCTCATTCTCGGACTATTTATAGACAGATCATTTGTTTATAGATCGTTGGTTATTCTAGTTGAGAACACTCTACTCTCGACTTTCACCCGACTGGGTTCTTCTACCACCTCCGGATAGAGAGGTCATTGATTTGTCGTGTCACCGACGGCCGGGGACTCTCGTCGGAGGTCTCCTCCGTCCCACTCGGGAGATGTTGGAGTACTACGTTTGACACCAGGAACGTGGTCGTCGGAATAGTAGTGGACACCCGAAACAAGCTGTGCGTCTTCGACTGAGATGTGGTCTGAACGACAATGTCGTTGATAAAATTGTTCTAACGGGTCACTAAGTATACGTGTGACTTAAAACTCGTCATGACACGGAGTTGTGTGACGGTCGGTGTATAAACGGACAAGATTGTGGAAGGTACCGAGGCGGGACGGGTCCTGGTTCACGTTCGAGGAAAGGGTGGAGGAAAGAGTGGTCGGAGATGATGGAGAACGGGACATGAGATTAGTGTGACTTAAAAAAAGGGATTATACCGGTATAATCCAGAATCAACGTCGTGTACCCTAGAAGTGACACAGAAAACCCTAGGAGGCAACACCACGTGTCTGAGAGATCAACGTAACGTGTCCGAGTCATCAACGTCACTCTCCCGAATCAACGAGGTACCGCCCACCCTAGAATCAAGGGGCTGGTCCCTAGTTTGGTCACAGGTGACGTAACGTTCCGTCTAAGAATTGGTGACCTGGTGGTCCCTTCAGGGGTGTAACTTGAAGAACGACGAAGAGATTTTGGCTAAAGAGGAGTCTGGAGCCACGGGAGTGTGTACAGTGCCGGGGAGGACTCTTACGGAAAACGGATAGCGAAATGGGTCTTTTTAGAATGAGTAGAAACTTCTGGATTAGATTTCTCCCGAAGGAAACCTTACGGAAAAGAATAACGGGGTCTGTCTGTCTTGCTCAACGGCGGAACGGACCCAACTGTACCATGACTCGTGTAAAGAGTCGTATTGTACACCATTCATAACTAAAGACACCGACAAAGGAGTGGTCCGACTCTTGAAGAACTCGAATCTCTGATCTAGAAAAAATAGAGAAAAAAGAGTCACAATCGGTGACCCCTGGCTTACGTACTTACTGGTACGGGACTACTAATAAGTCTCCTTTGACCGTATTTGTTTTCCACAGGTCAGAGGGACCCCCTCTGTATCGTCTAACACCTTTTCCGGAGACGTCAGTCCTTCTGGACCCAACAATGGACTGAGACGGTAAACGAATGACACACTGGAACCCGTTCACTGAAATGGAGATACTCGGACCTAAAGGAGTAGAAGTGTTAGAATATTAGGATTGTTTCAAGATTTTTATTCGTATGTTTCAACGGTGTTTACCAGTTCTGAAAGAGAGTGACAACCGGGTCAGTGAACCTCTGTACCCCCACCTGATACCTAGTGATCACTGGAGTCTCAGAGATTGTATAACGGAAAGGACGGTCGAGGTCTGTGTCGTAACCCGATTACGGTTGTTTCGAAAGTTGTTGAGTCCTTCCCTTACTCGCAAATCTTCCTCTTCCTCCGCTGAGACTTGGTGAGTTGAATTATCTGCCCGTCCCGGTGGGACTACCTAGTTCAGCTCCGTCGTTCGAGTCCGAGTTGCAAATCGACTTCGACCCGGTTCTCCCATATTTATAAGTACTTCTGTTCTTCTTAAGATGGTAGACATAGAGGGTGGGAGACGGGACGTCTGATAAGTCAGGGTAGAGGGTGACCATGCTCAGAGTAGACAGACGGTTGTTAGACCGGGGATCCCCTGGACCTCTTTCCCGAGGACCGGAGTCGACCTGACAGTCTCCCCTCCTTGGTGACTGTAGACCCGTTGTCCTTCACATACGACCCATGAAAGGGTCACGTCTGACACCCAACCTTTCAACACAAATGGTCAGTCTGACCGGGGATTATAACACCCCGGTAAACCCCAGGTCTCATGTTCGCAGATTTATAAATATTCGATTTTGAGTCAGTATAGATTCAAGTAGGTGTAAGGTACGGAGTCGTTGAGGAGTGGTAGGGTGTTCGGACCCTCACACCCTCCTTGGGTTTGAGACACCCCCGTGAGAACGGACCTAAGTTCCTGTGGTACGAGATACCCCCTGCTACACTGGTCCCCATCCCCCTCGGTGGGTGGATTCGACTCCCGGAACTCGTAGCAAATGATTAATTTACTTGTCTGTGGAGAATGGGTACTAGTGTAAAGGAAGAGTTTAGTCGGAGTGTTTCACTCAAAATGTTTTACGGGTAAAAAGGTCCTTTGCTTCACTTCAGTCTCTTACTTTGTCTGAACAGGTGTCAGTGTGTTGACCCTTTACCGGCTACTCTAAAACTTGAGGTTCCGGGTCGGACAGAGAGGGTCCGGCTCTCCACCGGGGACGACCTTCGTTTGGTGAGGCACCGGTTGAGGAGGTGAGTGTCTGGACAGGATATCGGGCTCTCGTCCACGAAATCTCCGACGTTACTGGGTCCTTCTCTACGGAAACTGGCCCCCGGGACGAAAAGGGAGACGAGGGGTTTCACCCCTTAACTTACCCCGGTACCTTTCCTCTCAGGCGAGACATAGGTAGAGTGAGGACGGTCCGTCGCCACTTCAACCTTCGTTTAGGACCAAGTTTGTGATTTGAGTGAGGTACTGAGACCCAGAGACAGAGGGACAACCATCTTACTTCTAAAATTTTCCCCGGATTCTGAGACATAGTTAGACCTCCCCACCCTACCCTTCCCTCTACCCTCCCTCCAAGTTTTTCCTCCCCTATATACATATGGACACCGCCTAAGTACAATTCCAAACTCTCCTTTGTCGTTTTAACACATTTCGTTAATAGGAAGTTATTTATTTATTTTCTTCTTCTTCTTCTATTTTACCCGGATTCTCTCTTCCTTTAATTCTTTTGTTAGGGTCCCCTGAAGGGAACATAAGGTCACCATTTCTTAAACGAACGGTTAGATCCCCTGACTAAAGGTAGGGACCAGGGACTTCTAAGGTGTACGGAGCTTCGTTGCTTCGGGAACACGGTGTCGATAACTCGGACACGAGGTCACGGGTCCTTGGTGTCGACGACTCGGGTGCACGGTGTCGATGACTTCGGGTGCGTGGGATTTCGGATGCGAGGCGTTATTCTCTTCGGTGGCGTTACTCTCTGGGTGTGCGACGTTGAGCTCTCATCGGGCACTTCGTTACTTCTGGGTCGTGTCGGTTTTTATTCATTCCTTTCTTTATTTATTTTTAACTTTTTTCTTTTCTCCTTCTTTTGTTAGGGTGAATGTTGTCGTGGTTTTTCCTATTTTATGAATTTTTATTTGAATTGGTTCCTCCGTTTTCTGAATATGTGACTTTTGATGTAATGACTTTCCTTAATTTCTTCTGTGTTCGTTTACCCTTCTGTGTGATACAAATGCCTAGTCTTCTGAATTATAACAATTTTACAGGTACGTTGGGTTTCACTAGATGTCTAAATTACGGGACAATTTTTAGAGTCACCGCAAAAACCATCTTTATCTTTTTTTTAGGATTTTAAGTATTCTTTAGAGTTTCATGGGTGTTGTCAGTTTCGTCAGAACTCTTTCTTCTTGTTTCGACCTCCGGAGTGTGAAGGACTAGAGTTTTATATAATCTTTCATGTTATTAGTTTTGTCCCACCATAACCGTGTTTCTATCTGTATGTCTTGTTACCCTGTCTCACCTCTGTCGGGTCTTTACTTACGAGTGTATATACCAGTTTACTAGAGACAGTTCCCACGGTTCTGATGTGTTATTCCCTTTCTATTAGAGTTGTTTACTATAAACCTTTTGTCCTATAAGTGTACGTTTTCGTCCTTCCACCTGGGAATAGAGTTTAGTATATGTTTCATTGAGTTTCACCTAATTTCTGGATTTGTATTCTGACCTTTCATATTTTGAAGATCTCCCTTTCGAAGTACTGTAACCTTACCCGTTACGAATGAACCCATACTATGGTTTTCGTTCTTTTCGTTTTTCTCTGTAAACCTTGACATAGTTTGAAATTTTGAAGACATATGGTTTCCTTTGTTAGTTGTCTCATTTTCCGTTGGATGTCTAAACATCTTTTATAAACGTTTATTATATGGTCTATTCCCCAATTATAGGTCCTACATACTTGTTGAAAATGGTGAGTTATTACTGCTGTTGTTGTTGTTGTTTTTAAAATTTACCCGTTCCCTGAACTTCTTTGTAAAGAGGTTTCTATATTTTCCGGTTCTTCGTATACTTTTCTACCCCTCTCTCCCTAACCCTCAAACCCTAATCGTCCACGATTAATAATATGTCTCTTATCTATTCGTTGTTCCAGGATGACCTATCGTACCCCTTTATATAAGTTATAGGACCCTATATGACTCCCTTTGTCTCCTGTCTCTTTTTTTATAGGACACTATTTGATATTACCTTTTATTATACCTTTTCTTATATATATACATATTGACTTAGTGACACACCATCTCGTCGTTAGTAGTGTTATAATATTTAGTTGATATTGAGTTATTTTATTTAAACAATTTTTCAACAGTTCCCCGTCCACCCTTTTTTCGTATACTTTTCTCCGAGGTGTAGTGATTAGTAGTCCCTTTACGTTTAGTTTTGAGGTTGTTCTCTCGTGGATAATCCTACCGGAGCTAGTATTTTTGTCTTTTACTGTTCACAATGACTCCTACACCTCCTTAACCTTGAGAACACGTGAGTGACAACCACCCTTATATTCTACTACGTCAGCGATACCTTTAATCATACTTCCAAGAAGTTTTATAATTTTTATCTTGATGGTATACTGGGTCTGTAGAGTAAGGACCCACATAAAGAAATTTTTTTTTTTTTTCACATTTGTTCTAGAACTTCTTTATAAATATATGGGTACAAGTGTCGTTGTGACCAATGTTATCGGTCCTCCATCCTCGTTGGATTTACAGGTAGTTGTCTGTTTACCTATTTGTTTTAGACCATTTTATAATTATATGTATATTACCTTATGATACGTCGGATCTTTTCCTTTCTTTAAGACAGGAGACGATGTTGTACCTACTGTGAACTCTTATAATTATTCACTTTATTCGGTTAGCGTTTTTTCTGACTTACTAAGGTGAATGTACTCCAAAGCTTTCATTAATTTGATTATCTTTGTCTTTCATCTTATAACCAACGGTCCCCGACCTTCTCCTCTCTTTGTCCCTCAACTACGAGTAACCCGTGTCTCTAAGTTAGTCCGTTCTGTTTTTACAACATGTCTAGACACCATGTTGTACACATATATCAATTATTATGAATTTTTAACAATTCTCCCATTTAGGTAGAATGTATAAAAATAGTATAAAATTACCCGGAGTCTTTACCGTCTAAACTTTTATGTAACATATAAAAATTGAACCTTAGTATACCGAGGCGAAAAAGTGAATTATCGACACGTTGTCAATCATTTTTGATGAAGCGGAGAGACCTGAAGTAGATATTTTACCCTTGTTATTGTGTAGATGGGATATCTCGAAAGGCACTCGTAGGTCACTCTGTCTCCTAATCTTTCGTAAACCCTTTCCTGTCACCAATTCTAGTATCTGAGACCGCAGTCTGTTTGGAGGTAAGTTTGAGACGGAGACCAGTGTAGGATCAAAGTGCTGGTATCAGTTCGAATAGTAAGAGACTCGGAGTCCAGGAAGGTGACATATACCTCGAGTATTATAAGGTTCGTGTATCAAGGGTCGTACTACGTTTCTGAGTCACTTATTACATCGTGTCAAAGTCTATGAGTACTGGTTGTCGAGATTTTTCGACATAAATGACCTTCAGGTCTGTTAGACGATTAATCTAGTCTAGTTTACAAACAGTTTTGTCGTGGTGACAGTAACGTTGACGAGTGTAGTCCGAGTAGGGTTCAATAAGGGTCGAACTTCGGCAAATCTATTCTGAAGGCCTATATAGTAATTGGGACTTCTGGAGAGACCACCAGGTCACCGATTCTAAGACGAGAGGGTTACGTCCTCCGTGACCAAATTAGAGACCAGTCCCTTTAGGGTGTACACCGTTGGTTCTCAAACGTACGGTGTTGATTCTGGGCCCCGTCGGTTTATTTATTATTCTTTATATAAGATTTTTTATTTTGGGACTTTTGAAGCCCCTTGGTCAGTATAGTGAAATACCGTTGACCCCTGTCAACCGTTTTACGATGGTCGGTTAGGAATTACGAAAACTTGACACTACAACCTCTTCTGAGAACTCTATCGGAACCTGTCGTTCCTCTGGTTGGTCAGGTAGGATTTCCTTTAGTTAGGACTTATAAGTAACCTTCCTGACTACGACTTCGACTTTGAAGTTATGAAACCGGTGGATTACGTTTCATGATTGAGTGACCTTTTCTGGGACTTCGACCCTTTCTAACTTCCGTCCTCTTCCCCTACTGTCTCCTACTCTACCAACCTACCGTAGTGACTGAGTTACCTGTACCCAAACCCACCTGAGGCCCTCAACCACTACCTGTCCCTCCGGACCACACGATGTCAGGTACCCCAGCGTTTCTCTACCTGTGTTGACTCGTTGACTTTACTTGACTTGACTTGACTTAGGAACAGGTTCTGTTAATTAAAATGGAGGTACTCGGAGGCAAATGAGTAGACAATTTTTTTATTATTTTGATTGGGATTGGGATACAGTATTCCAACAACATTCCTAACTTATCCTTTACGGACTAGGTATTCTTCTCGAGTTACTTACAACCGACAATCAATGTGAAGAGGTGGGGTCTTCCTCATACCCTTGGTGGAGACCAAGGGTATAGTGCACACCTATAGCGAAAGGGAGGTCCGACCCTTGAGGGACTCATATCCCGGAGTCCGTAATGTGTGTGTGTGTGTGTGTGTGTGTGTGTGTGTGTGTGTGTGTGTTTGTCAGTGTAACAGGAAGTAGGAACTGAAGGTTTGGGAGAGTGTGGTCGGAGTCGGTGAGGGTCGGGAATCTAAGGACCTTGGTCATTTTATGGTATCAAATTAGTAACGGGAAGACACTCATGAATCAAAAGTGTAGATAGTTTACCTTTATTATAGTTGTAACTGGAGTGTTACAACTCCAGTCAACTCTGACGTCCGTCAACTTGGAGATTTTAGGAGTTCTTTATTCAACGGTGGGTAAGACCGGAGGAGACTGTGAACTATGAACACGGGACCGGACGGGTACGGAAACACGGAGACGAGTATAGGAGGTTTTTGAGGGGGGAGTACCTCAGCAAAGTAATGGTGAACAGGTCCTTCGTCTCCCTCAACTCCCCGTTTCCTTCCCTCGTTCAAAGGACTAGAGACCCTTTAAGACGTGATCCGAGGGGTACCAAAGGTCAAGTTCCTCCGATCGTAGGGTGACCCGCACAAATAGTCACTTACTTGTCTCGAGGAACAGACCCCTCTCCATCCCTGTCCCAGATCCCGGGGTCTCTACTCCCCACCCTCCACCGGACCCATAGTTTCAAAGGGTCGAAAGAGAGGGAGAACCCCAGGTCGACCAGGGTCCCTACAGATAATGTAACTACTCTGAGTCAGAGACGAACAGAGCTGAGTAGACCGGATACTGTAGGGGTACCTCGACCCCCTGGGACTCGGACCGGACCCAGAGAGGACCGAAGGTCTATGCGTCTATCATAGGCAGACACTCAGTGGGAGGGGTGAGGAACGGAGGACCTTCAGTCGGCCCCGTTCTTCCCGCCCCTCCACGAAGGAGGAGACCCGAAGGCGTCGTTCCCGTGTCGGGAGGTAATATGGTCCTTGGTGAGACTGTAGAAGTCCCTGACCGGGCTCCCTTTTGTATCCCATGTCCCGCCTCCGGGATGTTAGTGTGTCTGAGGTTAGACGTGGACCGAAACAAGAAAGGGTCGACTAGAAATTGGGAGTTTCGGAGAGAAGGAGGTAAACGTTTTTTCACCACTGTTATTTTGGAAGGAGTGTCCCCTCGATATTCACGTGTCACTTCGTTGACTATGTGGACCAATAACGAGTCATTAACCCTTGAGGAGGGGTTGGGAGTCCTTTACAAACAACGTACTTACTTACTCGTTTGTTTAGTCGGTACTTGGTTTCATCGGTGGAGAGAAGGCAATCTTCGTCGTTGGTTCCAACCTACTTCTCTTTGTACTTAGTGCTAATCCTTAATACTAGTCCCCCGGACCCCAGACCGGAGTTGGTTCGAGGATTGGCAGAACTCACTCAGAGAGGGATCGAAACTTGGAACCCTAGAAGTAGACGTACGCGGAGGGGGGTCTCGACTTTGTAACGATACTTTTCCTTCTAACAACCCCCACTTTTTCCGAAACCATTTGTCAGTTCTTGAATCCTTTAGCTTTGTCTGAAATGTTTGACACTTCCCACGACGTGTTTAAAAACTGTGAGACGAGTGTAGTCGGTCTACTCGAGTTGAGGTTTGGATCTAGGACTTCAAGGGGGAAGATATCTTTATTTGTCCACCCCTCCCCGATGATTTACTATCAAAAGGGGGGTGTTTAAGAGGAGGGGGATGTAGAATGTCTGTATGTGTGTGTATGACCGAGACCTAAGAGAGACCGACTTCTGTGTTCCCTTCTTACCTCACGGTTGGAGAGTTGACCAAAACAACTACTAGGACGAAAACCCTTGACAACCCGACCTGTCCGGGTGGGCATCAACCGGTGTGAGGTCCGTGTGTACCTTATGTATGGGTCTCGGTCAAGAGGTCAGGTGGGGTGTCCGTGTGTACGTGTGTGTGTCTGTATCGTCTCCGAAGAGAGGGGAGGGTGGTACGACGATTCCTTGGGTTCTCGACGACTAGTCTGTGTACCGACGTGGTCCCCGGGTCGTCTATGGGAAGACTCTTGCCCGAGGTGAGACTTTGGTCTGTGGAAGAGGGGCCTAGGTATTCCCCCGAAGGGGTCCGGTCTCGAGTCGACCACGGGAGATATAGGTACCCTTCCGTCTCGGGTCCTGCCCTTTCTACCCTGAAGTGACCTTTTCTATTCGTCGGGAAAGAACAGTTGTTCCCGCTCAAGTGTCCGCATCCTATCTCTCCTTCTCCCGTAAGGTATTTTCAGAAAGATATTTTCCTGTCTTTCTTAGGGTCGGAGAGTAGTGTGGTCGGGGTAGGGGGTAGTCAGGTCTCGTCTTTGAGTGAGGACCTCCGGGTAAAGCTGTAATGACGGTATTTAGTATCAGATACCTGAAGGGTCCCCCGCGATCACTATTTCTTGGACGGACGGGGTACGTCCTCTGTGTTCTCTGCACCCAATCTAGGGACTTCCCCTTCTAGGGGACTTCTTCCTTCACTGTCGAGTAGGGTCATAAGAACAGACCTCTTAGGGTACCTGTCTCCTCGGACTACCTGATGTCAGGTACCCCAGCGTTTCTCAGCCTGTGCCGACTCGCTGAATCGGATGCGTGTCGTCTCTGACACCGAAAGAATGGGTTTGGAAGTAACCTGTCTACCCCTTTGACTCTGGGTCTCTTCTCTTTCCTAAACGGGGTTCACTGGCGTCTTAGTCCTCCGTTCGACCTTGGTCTACGACCTGGAGTCCGAGTGACAGGTAGGAGAAGGTCATGTTGTGTGATGAAAGAGTAAGGGATAAGTCAAGTCCAAGGTTCTGACACACTGAACGATTTGAGGTGCACTTCTCATTCCTATTTTACTCCTTGTTTGTTTAGGAGAAGGAACTCCGTAAATGTCATTCTTATTGTCGTAACCATGGTCGTCATTATGACCGAGTACAGACGCGTGGTCGAATGATAACTGTTTCGTGAAAGGGTGGTCGGAGAATGACGTTGGAGAGGGCTGTTGAGTGTCCAGTCATGAATTTGGGGTCATACGTTTCCTCCTTTCCCTACGAGGACTTAACGGGTTCCAGGGTCGTTCTCGACTATGGTTTTGGGGTAACGGGTGGAGTCCGAATCAGAGTAGAGAAAGCCCCGAAGGAAGGAAGTGACCCAACAGTCATGGATTTCCATTCCTACAGAGAAAACAAACAAAGAGATCGCGGATGTGTGTGTGTGTGTGTGTGTGTGTGTGTGTGTGCGTACGGTTCGTGGACCTTGTCGACACATAAGTCAGTTCCCAATTTAGTCTCGACGAACTTATGAGACCCCTCGTTGAGACGTCCAAGGGAGTAAGAAGTGTTCATTCGTTCTCAGACTCGTCGTCGGAGGTAAGGGGTACGGGTGTAGACTGGAGGACGGTCGTTTCCTGTCCACGAGGCAGGGATGGTGGACGCTGGATTACCGCCCTTGTCCAACACCCGGTCCTGAGAACATAGTCGTTGGGACAATAGAAGGAGTAGTAGGGGAGTCCTCTTGGGTCGTGGATCAGTTAAGGATCTATGGGTCGGGCCATGGACTGGGAAACGGAGGGCTGGAAGGACGACCCCTCTACCGTGACCGGAGCAAACTGTAAGATCCTTTGACTCCTCGTCCCGCCACTGCACGGGTTCCGGTGTGTCGGTGACTTCGCCTGTCGCGGGTCGGGGGGCTCTAGATCCGTCGGGGGAGAGTGGTGGTGGAGGGTCCCTCCAGAGACTCCAGGGAAGTCTCGACGGAACTGGAGTCTCTTGGTCTCACCCATCGTCTAAGGGACCCTTACAGATCAGTGCTCCTTAAGGAAGATTTACTCTCGGAGACCCAAACCCCTTCTACGGTCTTGGCAGGGAATTTTTGTCTTCGTGTGCAAACGAGTCCGCCTCAGATCCCCGTCCTGGAACTAGAGGACCCCTACGATAGTGTGTGAAGGGGGGTCGGCCCGGTCCCGACCCTGGGGGAATGGACAGGTCCCCGTCACCGACGACGACGCTCCAGACTCGTACAGCCGTCGACGCCTGAGACACGACAGACATTAACGTCTTCACTCCTTTATCGCACGTAGTGACGGTTCAGTGGGGGTCCTCCTTTGCGGCACTGGGGTCCCGGGGTAGTCGTCTCTCCTGTACGGTGTCTCGGAGCTCGACCCAGTGGGTCCGGGACCCACGGTGAGCCTCCAAAAAACGTCTTACTCCCCGTCCCACCCCACACCCGTCGCCGGTGGTCCTCTCTCATTCCGCCCCACCTCTCTGTGCGGTGGATCGTGTTCGCACTCGCTCTCCTCGACACTCACTCGTTCCTCTTACACTCTCAGTCCGCTCTCCCCCGATTCTCCACCTCTCTCTCTCTCTCCGGGTCTCTCTCTGTCCGTTTACGTTTGTGTCTCTGTCGCACTCTCCTTACTCCTCCAAGCTCCTGCTTTTGGTTCCCTCACTGTCTCTTTTTCTACTGGGTCTATCACTCTCCCCGACACACACACGCGCACACGCACACACACGCGCGCGCACACACGCGTGCACACACGTGCACACACACGTGCACACACACATACGGACTCTCTGTTATGCTTTCTTTCCCTCGTTTCCTCCTTTTCCTCTCCGTCGACCTTTTATCTCTTCTACTTTTCCCTCCTTGAGGATTCTTGACGACGCCAGTCACGGTACCGACCCGACCCGGGGGGACCACCGGTTCCTCGCGGTTCTGGTTCCTTGGGTACCCGTGTGTCGGGACGCCACGACCGGACCGTGTTCTCCTTCCCAGTATTCTGGGGTCCGTCCTTAGACCGTCGCTCACTCAGTCACCCTTGTCCTCTCCCACTCGTCCACACCTGTTGACTCCTTCATTTGTGTTCGTTCTCTCACTCACACACAAACACAGTCTCAGGGTACAGTCTCTGACGCACACTTGGCTCCACTCCCTACCCGGTCTCGAGGGACGGAGTCAAAGGACAGGTGAATAGGTGAGGAAGAAAGTTGGTTATTGGCAAATAACTCGAACGTCCGGGGACCGCGACGTCACCTGTGTTCCTTCACTCGGGAAGTCAGTTGTCGGTTGGGTTGTCGGAGGAATATCCACCGTCTCCGCACCCCACCCCCCCACCTCGTCCGGATCTGTCCTAGTCCCGGGGAGTCAGTCCGTCCACGGTTCGTCTCGATCCTCTAGTCCGAGGACTAAGGGGTACGTACCAGATCGGAGTTGAGGTGGTGCCCCCAGACCTGACCGGGGAGGGTGAGTGACCCTGGGGTGGCGTGACAAGGAATAGATTCGGTTTTTACCTAGACTCCCCTGTTCCGTGGAGATTGTACACCGAGTCGGGACTCCTTGACCTCGGTTTTTAGACAGGGAGAGGGGGTTGAGGTCGGGTAGTGTACGTCCGCTTGTGTGAGTTTGGCGGATGTGTGTTAGGAACGTGTGAGTCATGTTTGGTCGTATGTCTCTGTGGGTGTGTGTGTGTGAGTGGATGTGCGAGTGTTTGAGTCCACAACGCAGACAGTGTGGGGATCGAGTATGGACGAGTCCCAACGAGTAAGTGTGAGAGGAGTCTAGGGTTCTACGGCGGGACCGGAGACTCGTCCGGGGCGAACCAGTAGGGAGGAGCAGAGGGAACCTCCGAAAAACTCGTAACTCACGGACTCTGTGTTTTCCTGCACCACGAGACAAGTAGTGCAAATTGGTAGTGCGTTTGACAGATGGACTCAGCTCAGGATCGAGACGAGGGGTTAAGTCTGGGAGAAGGAGGTCGGACCTAAGTGGAAGAGTCGGCGGGGGGTCGGTGGTGAGGTCCTCGGCGGTGTGGTCCTCCTTGTCTCCCCGGAGACCCTAGTTGGAACTGGCGTCTGACGTCCTGTCGACCGAGCTGGGGTCCGAGTACGGACCAAAAGTCTCCAGGCAGCAGATTCACGTGCCTCGTCAGTCTCAAGTCGTGGAGAAGCTCTACTAGTCATTAGTCCCGTCCGTCCGTCTCCAATAATAGGAGTAAAATGTCTACTCCTTTGGCTCCAACTGAGGAGAGAGAGTGTGGATGTAGGTACGACAATGGTTAAGACAGAAAGACGAAATTGTATAAAGGTTTAGACTTGGATTAGTTCGGAAATCGAGGTTGGAAGTTAAACATCCTTTGTGCCCATTGTCTCCTTGTTTAATTATCCACAAAGTCATTTCGTTAGTCAGTTTAGGTATCACACCCTGGTCCTGTAAGATGTCCCCTTGACTACGTCAAGGTAGTTGTCTAGTTGATGTACGCTCCCCTCGCCCCATACCCCTTACCTCTCTCCTGAAAATTAGGTCCTTAGAGAACCAATTTTCTCCGAATTCTCTGTATCTTTAGTTTAAGTCCCTGAAGGGACCGTCAGTCACCAATTCTGAACCACTAAGGTGCCGTCTCTCACACCAATGTACTCTTTTACAAGTATATATACCTTTATAAATTCCTACCTTAATGTCCCTTAACGAAATTTTATAATGTCATTTTATTCTTCTCTCTCTCTTTCCTCACCTCCCCTTTCCTCCCTTCCCTTCTCTTCCTACTTTCCTTGTTTCTTTTATTTTCCTCTCTCTCCGTCTTATAACTTAGATCCCTTACCCATAACACATCCGACTTATTACCGGGTGTTTTTATAGTCCAGGATTAGGGACCTTCAACATATGAAATAGAATGTACTATTTCTAAAACGTTCATAGTAATTTGATTATGAGAATTTTACCCCTCTAATAGGACCTAATAGGTTCACTCGGAATTGCGTTAGTGGTTATAGACTCATTCTCTCCTTTCGACCTATGTCTCTTCTTTTCCGTTACATCGGTGTCTCCGTCTCTCTGTCGGTGTTGGGTTCTTACGGCGTTGGTGGTCTTTGACCTTCTCCGTTCCTTCCCTGAGGAGGGACCTCGGAGACCTCCCTCGTGTCGCGACTGAGGAACAGATAGCCTTGACTAACATCCCCCTAAGGGACCGACACCTCACCAACTCTGAGACTCGAAAGTGACGAGTCCCGGGTCCAAGTTAGGGACCAACTCCTCACGACACAACAAGTCAGGTTTTTTTTCTTCTTTTCTTTGACTAAAACCTTAAGACCGGAGGTCTAGACATGCTCTTATTTACACACGATAAAATTAGGTGGTTCAAACACCAGTGGCCTATATGTCTCTAAATAATGTGAAGGGAGAGAAGAACACACAAACCTTTGAAAGGATTATTTCAACACAAACACACACGAGTTAAGTGTTGTGATGGATACGTTGTCAGAACGGTTCCTTTATCTTTGTCTTAATCCTTTAAGTTGATGGTCAAATGTCTTATATGTCTTTTCCTTGTCTAGTATCCCTATAGGTGTCGTTTGAGTCTGACGACACTTACGTGTCTTGTTTGGTAGACCGAAGAGGTTGTTTACTATGTCCTTCTTTACTGCTACTTTCTTGGATATCTAATTTACTCTTAATTCTCAGTATCGTTGGTTTAACGATGCACACTCGGAAAAACCTAGGGTTAAGTTTGTTTACTCTCTCTCTCCTCGTTCTTTTCTTTTTCTCCTTAACGATTTGTTGTTCTTTAAACTTGTGTGACCTATAAAGTGATATAATTCCTTAAGTACACCTAACAATCCAATTACTAAAGCACTAACACAATTTTCTTAAGAATAGAAGATATCTATGTATACTTCATATCCCGAAGGGACCACCGAGTCGCCATTTCTGAGACGGACAGTTACGTCCTCTACGTCCAAGTTAGGGACCCAGTCCGTCTATGGGACCTCTTCCTTTACCGTTGGGTGAGGTCATAAGTCCGGACCCTTTAGGGTACCTGTCTCCTCCGACCGTATGATGTCAGGTATCCTAACGTTTCTTAACTTGTGCTGAATCGTTAATTTATTGTTGTTGTGGTGGTACTTTATAAATGTCTACTTTAATACATAAACCCCAAACGAAGTCTTATTTTACCCTGTATGGAGTTGACTTTTTTTTTTACCCAACTATTAACAATCACAACCAACTACCAAGGACTTCACTTCACTTGACTTCTTACGAGTCGACACAGACTGAGAAACGTTAGGGTACCTGACATCGGACGATCCGAGGAGACAGGTACCTTAAGAGGTCCGGTCGTATGACCTCACTCAACGGCAAGGGAAGAGGTCCCTTAGAAGGGTTGGGTCCCTGACTTGGGTTCAGAGGACGTGACGTCCGTTTAAGAAATGACAGACTCGGTGGTCCCTTCGGACGTCTTGAAAACTCATCTTTCAATTTAGTGGTGGTACTCAATTTCTATTTACTGTTTTTACAAATAGTATATAAGGACTACTCCAAATGTAAAAAATGTATACATTTATGAAAAGTATGATACTAAAGTACTAATACAATTTTCTTAAGAATAGAAAATCTCTGTGTATGTTCTCTATGTCCCGAAGGGACCACCAGGGACCACCGAGTCGTCATTTCTTAGGTGGACGGTTACGTAAAAGTTTGATACCTGTCTCCAAGTCCTGTAACATGTCTTCCGTCACTAGTTCTGGTAGGGGTTCTTTTTCTTTACGTTTTTCCGTTTTCTCAACAGACTACTCCGAAATGTTTGTCGACTCTTTTCTTCTCCTCGATTTCCGTTTCCTCTTTTCCTTTCTATATGGCTAGACTTACGTCTCAAGGTTTCTTATCGTTCCTCTCTATTCTTTCGGAAGGAGTCACTAGTCACGTTTCTTTATCTCCTTTTGTTATCTTACCATTTCTGATCTCTAGAGAAGTTCTTTTAATCTCTATGTTCCCTTGTAAAGTACGTTTCTACCCGAGTTTCCTGTCTTTACCATACCTGGATTGTCTTCGACTTCTATAAGTCTCCATCGTTCTTATGTGTCTCGATATATTTTATCTAGAAGTACTGGGACTATTACTGTTATCACTCTAGTGAGTGGATTTCGGTCTGTAGGACCTTACACTTCAGTTCACCCGGAATCCTTCGTAGTGATGTTTGTTTCGATCACCTCCACTACCTTAAGGTCGACTCGATAAAGTTTAGGATTTTTTACTACGATATTTACATGACGTGAGTTATACGGTCGTTTAAACCTTTTGAGTCGTCACCGGTGTCCTGACCTTTTCCAGTCAAAAGTAAGGTTAGGGTTTCTTTCCGTTACGGTTTCTTACAAGTTTGATGACGTGTTAATGTGAGTAGAGTGTACGCTCGTTTCATTACGAGTTTTAAGAGGTTCGGTCCGAAGTCGTTGTACACTTGGTACTTGAAGGTCTACAAGTTCGATCAAAATCTTTTCCGTCTCCTTGGTCTCTAGTTTAACGGTTGTAGGCGACCTAGTACCTTTTTCGTTCTCTCAAGGTCTTTTTGGAGATGAAGACGAAACAACTGATACTGTTTCGGAAACTGACACACCTGGTGTTATTCGACACCTTTTAAGACTTTCTCTACCCTTATGGTCTGGTGGACTGGACGGAGAACTCTTTGGATATACGTCCAGTCCTTCGTTGTCAATCTTAACCTGTACCTTGTTGTCTGACCAAGGTTTAACCTTTTCCTCATACAGTTCCGACATATGACAGTGGGACGAATAAATTGAATATACATCTTATGTAGTCCTCTTTAGGACCTGACCTACTTCGTATTCGACCTTAGTTCTGACGGTCCTCTTTATAGTTATTGGAGTCTATACGTCTACTGTGGTAGGAATACCGTCTTTCACTTCTTCTTGATTGTTCGGAGAACTACTTTCACTTGCTCCTCTCACTTTTTTAACCGAATTTCGAGTTGTAAGTCTTTTGATTCTAGTACCGTAGACCAGGGTAGTGAAGGACCGTCTATCTACCTCTGTGTTACCCTTGTCACTGTCTCAAAGAAAAGCCCCCGAGGTTTTAGTGACATCTGCCACTGACGTCGGTACTTTACTTTTCTACGAACGAGGAACCTTCTTTTCAATACTGGTTGGATCCGTCGTATAATTTTTCGTTTCTGTAATGAAAAGGTTGTTTCCAGGTAGATCAGTTTCGATACCAAAAAGGTCATCAGTATATACCTACACTCTCAACCTGATAGTTCTTTCGACTCCTGTCTTCTTAATTACGAAAACTTGACACCACAATCTCTTCGGAAAACTCTCAGGGAACTTGTCGTTCCTCTAGGTTGGTCAGGTAGGATTTCCTCTAGTCAGGACTTATAAGTAACCTTCCTGACTACGACTTCGACTTTGAGGTTAGGAAACCGGTGGACTACACTTCTCGACTGAGTAAACTTTTCTGGGACTACGACCCTTTCTAACTTCCGTCCTCCTCTTCCCCTGTTGTCTCCTACTCTACCAACCTACTGTAGTGACTGAGTTACCTGTAATCAACCTCATTTGAGACCCTCAACCACTACCTGTCCCTCCGGACCGCACGACGTCAGGTACCAACGTTTCTCACCCTGTGCTGTCTCACTGACTTGAGTTGACTTGACTTAATGAAAAGTGACAAGTTGAGAATATCGTTACTATGTGTCGAGACCACGACTCTGTGGGACCGTCAAAGGTCTATGGGTCACATCTCTGGTGTACAGGATTGAATGAAAAAGAAATTCATATTGTGGGCGCAAGTATGACTAAAACGATTATTCGATTATCAGAGTTTAATCAAGTCACATGCCAAGTTTTTAAACCAGGACAACCGAATGAGTCCGAATACAGTGAAATTTACTCGGTTTCGAACTCAGATGTATATCGTTTTACTACACGTTAAATTTTTTGTGACAAAGTCACGATGAAAATTGCAAATACAACAATCCCTCCTACACCGAAACATTCGACTATCAAATTACTTACCGATTACGTATATAGTTTCAACTCTATTAAGGAATGAGAATCCCACACAACTATGGAACTTACATCATACGAGTCAGTGATTCAACATAGATTGAGAAACTGCGGTACTTGACATCGGGTGGCCTGAGGATGTAGGTACCCTGAGAGGACAGTTCTTATGACCCCTAGGTAATATGGAATCCACATGAAAACGTACTTAAAAATTACAAAATATTCTTTCCCGAAAACAACAAACAAAAAATTTCATTAAGTTACAAACAAACTTAAAATCTCTACTCTTGTTGTCACTTTTTCTCTTGACAGGGCTTCGGTGATTTTCGTATTAACACAGAACCCTACTGGAAAAGGATACTATCGTAGAAGAATCCTGTAATTCACGACATAGAGTATGTTCCATTTACCTTCATTTTTACTACATTGACCCTTGTAAGACAATTTGCTTTCTTTTCTTGTTATTGTCATTTTTACGACTGTAGTTACTGCATATATTACCTACACTGATTTGATCAAAGTACTTTAAACTCGCACATTTTCTCGTAATATATATTATATTTAATAACGGGTCTCACTAATACAGTCGTTGATTTTCTTATTTAATTGGACTTAGTGAGACAACATGTGAACTTTAATTGTGTTGTAACATTTAGTTAATATGAAGTTATTTTTAATTTATTAAAAAATTTTTAAACTTTTTTTTTAATTTATTTAAAATTTTTCTTATTCAATCCAAAGGGACCACCAGGTCACCAATTCTTAGGTGGACGGTTTCGTTTTCCGTGTCTAAGTTAAGGACTAGACCCTTATAGGGTGTACGGACCCCCGTTAATTCGGATACAGGGTTGATGACTCTGTCGTTGTCATCTTTTGGGTCCTCGGCGTTGTTTCTAGGTCACGTCGGTTTTAAAAATTTTTTTTTAATTAATTTATAATATTTATCCGTAAACTGAGTTCGTCGGTAAGAGTGGTCCCCGATGAAAGGGAAGGTTTCTGTACACAGTTACAGACCTGTGTAAAAACCGACAGTGTCCACCGTCCTTCGCCCCCTGTCCCCATCACGACCGTAGATCACCCGTCTTCGGTCGTTCCGACGGTTAGTTGGATGTTCCGTGTCTCGTCAGGGACGTTGTTCTTACATAAACCGAGTTGTACAACTGTCACGACTTCAACTCTTTGAGTCCGAATCCAGTAGAAGTAAGGTTTCTCAAATATACAAGTTCGACCGGAATTTTTCGAAAACTCCCTTGAGGGACACCTGGTCACCTGGGACACCTGAGGGGGTAGAGTGACGATTCCGGGCCCAAGTCAAAGACCAGTCCTTGGATTTTACGGTGTTTGGCACTTCGGTTTTTTATATAGAAACCCCTTAGAACAGTAGTCCTTTTATTCCCTAACGAATAAACTTCTCACCGGAATACAAACCCAAATATTCTCTAAAATTTCAAAGGAAGTAATTTGTTTATAAAAGTTAATCATTTAAATGGAATTTGAAATTTACTACTATCAACTAACGATCTAACTAGTTAGTTAGGTTTTAGACTTGTCGAAAGTGGTAGACGTGAAAGTGCCGAGTCCAGGTTCGGTGGTAGTACAGAGAGGACCGACACCGGGGAGTGACAAGGGGGACGAAGGTGACAGCGTGGAGAACATCAGACAAGAGTTGTGTAATCACGTCAACTCGGGTAATTTGCAGTAGTAGTCAGCCTAGTGTAGTAAGGAGACGAGTTTTGGGTGGTCACTGAAGGTGGAGTGAATCTCGTTTTCGACTTCAGAACCTGAAGGGACCACTAGGTCAATTCTTAGGTGGACGGTTACGTCCCTTGTACCCAAACAGGGGACCGGGTCCTTCTAGGGTGTGCGGAGTCCCGTTAATTCGAGCACACGACTTAGATGACTCGGACACAAGATCTCGGACGTACGAGATTGTTCTCCTTCTCGACGTTACTCTTCGGAGACGTGACGTCGATCTCTTTCGGGTGAGTGTCGTTGTTTCTGGGTCACGTCGGTTTTTTATTTATTTATTTTAATAGAAAAATTTTCGGTTTCAGGAAATTTTACGGGGGTTCCTGTATGTTCTGGACTTGAGTAGAGGTTGAAGAGTGGTGGGGGTAGGGGTTCAGTCTGGTGGAAACGACTAGAGGTCGTCATATCGTCCGCACACGGGTAGAGTTCAAAAAAGTGGACGGCAAGAGAGCCGGATCTTAAGAGGAGGGGGTCTGTGGGTCTCAATTCCAGAAATGAGTTTACGGTGAAGGAGTTATTCCGAAGGGGTCAATGAATTTGTTTAACGTCGGTAAGTGACTGTACGGGATCCGGGAGAATGGAACGATATAAAAAGAGATGTCGTGAATAGTGTAAATTGTGTAGCATATAAAGAGAACAAATGAAGCAAGTAATAGATACAGGGATTGATTCGACATTCAAGGAACTTTCGTCCCTAAACAAACAACTAATGTCATGACATAGGGTAATGGTCCTTGTGACGGACCGTGTAACGTCCACGAGGAACTAATTCAAATAACTTACTTACTTATTCCAATTTTTCTGTTACACTGAATAGGTTTCGTTGTATCGACCATCCACCTTGTCCATAATCTCAGGTCTATGTAATTTGAGATATATGGGGTGGGATTTGGGATCAAGTCAGGACGCGCCGAGGAAAAATTTTATTAAAATAAATAAAAAAATAAGCAACAACTGACACGGCTCGGAAGTGACGACGAGCCCACAAAGAGATCGACACCGTTCACCCCTGACGAGAGATCAACACCACGCACCCCAAGAGTGACGCCTCCGAGGAGACCTCGTGTCTGAGATCCGCACGTCCGAAGTCATCAACACCGTGCACCCTAGATCTCATGTCCGAGCCATCGACACCGTATGTCCGAATCAACGAGGTGCCGTACACCCTAGAAGGACCTGGTCCCTAGTTTGGGCACAGACGGAGTAACCGTCCGTCTAAGAAATGGTAACTCAGTGGTCCCTTCGGGACGTGTCGACAATATTTCCGAAACCACTGAAGTAAGAAGAGAGAGTTCGATAGGAAGTGAGTCTTACTACACTTGTGACAGAAAGACCCTTGTTAGGAAAAGAGTGGGTAGTCACCTCCTACACACTCCTTCTCGTAGTCTCTTTTCTCGTACCCAAGATCTTAGTTTATGTGAACTCAAGTTTTGGAACTGACGGTGGTTCAGAGACTTAAACCTTTTCGGTTGAATTGAGAAGTTTGAACAAAGTCTTAGACGTTTGACTCTTATAGTATTCATGAAGTGAGACAACACTTCTTATCCACTGGTTTTTGTCAATACTTCTAACTTTTTCTTCTCGTTTAATAAAAGTGTACGTTATACTAACTATCTTTTTAATTTCGATAAGGTACCCGTTTAATAATCTTAGTTATTTTCTGGAGTCATTCTAAAGACCTATATTTTAGTTATTATTTTTAGTAAATACAAGGTCTCAAAGAGACCACTAGGTCACCAATCCTGAACCACGAAAGCGACGACTCCGGTCCCAAGTCAAGGACCAGTCTTTTGAATCTAAGACGTTGGGTACTTCACACCGGGTTTTCTTTTGTTTTAGTTAGTACAAGGATATTTGTTCGTTATTTGTCTTTCACAGTGAAAAATTATGGGTTAAATACTATGGTTCTTTTGATAGAACCGGATTCTACACAGCTCAGAATAACCTCCTTTAATATTTTAATAACTTTTTATCGATTTACTCTTGATCTACGACTTTTTTAGTTTTTCCTTCAGTTTTATATGGATCTTTGTTTACTGTTACTTTTGTGTTAAGTTTTGGATACCCTACGTTATTTTCGTCATGATTCTCCTTTCAACTATGTTCGGATGGAGTTCTTTATTCTCTTTGTAGTTTATTTACTGTATTGGAATGTGGATTTCGTTGATCTTTTTCTTCTTGTTTTTTGGGTGTTTCAGTCATCTTCCTTTCTTTAGTATTTTTAGTCTCGTTTTTATTTACTTTTTCTTTAGTTCTTCTTGATCTACTTACCCATTTACGTTTTATGAGTAAGTGCCTTAGTAGTTATAGTATTTCTACATTCAAGAAGGGTTAATTTAGTTATTCAAGTCACGGTCAAGTTAGTTTTAGGTTTATCTATAATTAATTGATATACGATCCTCATGAAAGTGTTAGATATGTATAGTTTAGTGATACTACATGTGGAATTTATAGAATGTAAATGTAAACAGTTAGTATGGAGTTATTTCGACCCCATTTTTATTGTACATTTCGTGAGGTTTTTTTTTTTTTAGGGTTATCTCAACACGTTCCTTGAAATGTTCGACTAGGATTTTAAGGATTTTAAGGTCTACTTTTTCGTTTCTCGGTTCTGATCGGTTTTTTTAAAACTACGTGCGTTCTTGTGTCTGTATACTATCTTAAAGACGATAGATTACAACAACAACAAAAAGTCAACGATTCAGCACAGACTGAGAAACGTCGGGGTACCTGACGTCGTACGGTCCGAAGAGACAGGTAGTGATAGAGAGACTCAAATGAGTTTGACTACAGGTAACTCAGTCACTACGGTAGGTTGGTAGAGTAGGAAAACAACGGTAGAAGAGGAGAACGGGAGTCAAAAAGAGTCGTAGTGCCAGAAAAGGTTACTCAGTCAAGAAGTGTAGTCCACCGACTTCATAGCCTCGAAGTCGAAATCGTAGTCAGGAAGGTTACTTATAAGTCCTGACTAAAGGAAATCCTACCTGACCAAACGAGAAGAACGTCAGGTTCCCTGAGAGTTCTCAGAAGAGATGGTGGTCTCAAGTTTTCGTAGTTAAGAAGTCGTGAGTCGGAAAAAATACCAGGTTGAGAGTGTAGGTATATACTGATGACTTTTTGGTATCGAAACTGATATACCTGGAAACAGCCGTATCACTACAGAAACGGAAAATTTTATGACAGATCCTACTGGGTCTTCCTACCCTACCCCTCCCTCCACCCTCCCCCCAAGTCCTACCCCTTGTGTACATGTGGGCACCGTCTAAGTACAGTTCATACCGTTTTTAGTGATGTTATAACATTTCATTAATCGGAGGTTAAATGTATTTCACTTGTTTGATTTAAGGAAACGATTTTTTTATTTATTTATTTTGTGACGGATCCAAACTGTATCGATAAGAAGGTTCCTCGTTCGTAGAAAATTGTTCGGAATCATATTTCAATATCATCATTCTGTCCCACCATAATTGTTTCCCTGTTCGTCTATCTGTTTTCCTTATCTTATCTCTATGACCTTTCTCTCCAGTGTCTTTCTCTAGTCTTTGTACCTTTAAACTATATATACTGTCTCAACGATAATGTCTGGTCATTCTCATCTATGAACACGTTTAGTAACGATAGGTAAGCCCCCTTTTATGTTGTTTTAATCTACGGATGGAGTGTGGTATAGGTCTTAATTTGAAGATAACTGTATTTCTTGATTGATACTACTATTTTTTTGAAACATATCTCCTTTTATAGAAATACTCGATTCCCAGTCCCTTTAAAATGTCTAAACTAGTAATCAGTTCCTCAGTTCTAGGTGTACGGAGTGTCGGTTTTTCGGTCTCGTATTTTGTCTTTGTTATAACATTATTTAAGTTATTTCTGAAATTTTTGATGGGTGTAGTTTTTTTAGATATTTTTTTCTTTTTTAATTCTGTATCTTTAATAATTATAATATTGTTTCTTTTTTACGTATTTGCACTAGTAGATTTCAATTTTTGAGGTATGAAGTTTCCTATGATATTTTCATCATTTCGCTATTCAGTGTCTGACCCTCTTCTATAAATATAGTATACATAATTTCTTAAAAGTCCGTATTATACTATAATTAAGGATTTTTGCTCATTGAATTTCTTTTCGGGTTATCTTTTTTACCCATTTCTTTGTTCATCCGTCAAATGTTTTCTTTTTCGGACTTCCGATTCTTTGTATTTTTATACCAGTTTTCTATACCAGTTTTATACCAGTTTTTATACCAAAGTCTTTTTAGTCCTCGAGTTCAAATTTGTTTGGATGGTACAACCTTTTTTACTTTCAGACGGTTAAGGTCCATGACTCCTCCTACATCTTGTCACCTTTGGGAGTAATGTGGCTATCTTTCTTTACTGCTTACCGCGGTGGTAAAACCTTTAATTAAAGTATGATTTCAAATTGCACGTGTAAGAAGAATCCAAGTGTGACCTCTATAATTATAAACATACAAAGAGTTACATTAGGACATGTAGTCACATTAGGACATGTATACAATTTTACTTGTCTCGATGTACATTATTGGACCTATGATTTGTATGATTTGATTTTTTCGTTCGACGTCTTCCCACGCATATTGTACTATGACAAAGGTTCTGAAATTTGTAATAATAATAACCACCTGTGTCGTGTCTACGTAGTCATCGTAGTCACCTATTTCTGTCTAAGTCCAATACTAATGGAGACCCCTCTCTCCCTCCCTCGTCCCAATCATTCCTATGTGTCTTCCGAAGATAATATAGACGTTATAAGATCAATTGAGTCGTCATCCACGTGTCCTAAAACATTATACATAAATATTTATATGGGTTCGGACCCTAAACGCCTCTATTAAACCTCTTACTCTTCAGTTCTTTCACTATGTCCCCGAAGGGACCACCAAGTCACCAATTCTTAGGTGAACGGTTACGTCCCCTACATTCAAGCTAGGGACCAGGACCTTCTGGAGTATGTAGTTCCTCGTTGATTCGGGCATCCGGTATTGATGACTCGGACGCGAGGTCTCGGGTTGTAGAAGTCGTTGTCTTCGGCGGTTTTACTCTACCAGGGTCAAGGGTGGTGATTTCACCCGGGTGAGTCGTTCCTTCTGGGTCGCGTCGGTTTTATTAATTAATTTTCTTTTTTCTTCCACGGTGTAGCATATAGTTCTAAATGTTATTTCAATGTCATTAATTTTATCCTACCCCTTAAGGGACCACTAGGTCGCCAATCCTTGGCTCTCAAGTGACGGTACTCGGACCTAAATTATGAGGGAGTATCGAGTCAACCATTTCTTAGGCGGACGTTCCGACCTCTGGGGTCAAGCTAAGGACATAGCCCTCCTAGGGGACCTCTTTCCTATCCGATGGATGAGGTCATAAGACGGGACTTCTTAAGGTACCTGACATATGAGGTACCCCAGAGTTTCTCAGCCAGTGCTGACTCGCTGAAAGTGAAAGTTCCTTGATTCTAGACAGTTCAATCGGGGCGTTCACCATGACGGTTCTCTTTTTTTTTTTTTCCAATCTGTTTATCACGTTTACCCGTCTTATTTCTTAGTGACCTACCCCCTCTACTGATGTTTCGGTCTTGGGAGTCTCGGGCATTCAGTGACCCCGTCCTCCGAGTAGGCGAGAGGACCCCTACCGTCGGGACTACGAGCCGTCAGGGCTTCGGAGGTACTGAGGAGTAGTATCGGAGTCAAAGAGAGAGACTGAGAGAGTGAATGAGTGGGAGGGAGTTTGAAACGCTCCAACTTAGGGTAGAGACGGAAAATTGTGCCAAGGGACTCGGAGAAGTAGATACTTCGCCCTTACTGTGGAGGTTGGAGTAACACCTTAATCCAGACCTTTCCTGGCGCGGACCGGAGTGAGAGGAGTGAGGAGAAGGAGTAGAGGAGAGAGAGAGAGAGGGAGGAAACCAGTCCCGACTCAGGGTTCCCGAGGGAACAGAGGTCGGACCCGTGTTGAACCTGTCGTCACTCTTGACGAGGGGAAGGGGAGCGAACATTCTCCTCAGTGGAGTAGGACGCGACCTAGGACTTTCCTTCGGAGTCCCCACCCCGTCCCGGGGGTCCCCACTCTATTCCCCTCTTCTAAGTCCGGGTCCCCTGAGTTCCCTCGTCCAGATGGACTGTTAAATCCCGTTCTGTCCTGACTCCTACCTTCCTCGGGAGGCAAAAGGTCGGGGGTGACGAGTGGGACGATCTGACGGGGCAATTTTCTCTCCGACCCTTAAAGGACCTCTAGGGCACCAATCCGTGAAAGTGACGACTCCTGGGCCCAAGTTAGGGACAAACCCCTTCTCTTACTTTAGTCCACAAGACTCTTGTTCCTATTCTCCCTTCGTAAAGTGACACGCAAGAAAGAAAGTATAGATGACTTGAAAATTGACCGAGGAAACACTGAAGAAATATTGTTGAAAAATTTTTAAAACTATTTTTTCTCCACCTCAGACCGAAGTGTTGGGGTACTTGACATCGGGTGGTCTGAGGAGACAGGTACCTTAAGAGGTCCGTTCTTATGACCTCACCCATCGGTAAGGGAAGAGGTTTTCACTTTAACTATCAGTGAGTCTGAATGGATCTAGATTTAAGGTAACGACGGACGATCGACACCGTATAGTCCGTTCAAAGAATTGGAGAGACTTGTAGATACCTTTTTATCGATATTTTACTCCCAATATTATGTCATAGATAGATGAAGTATTTCCACCACCATCAAATCAACGATTCAGCACAGGCTGAGAACACTGGGGTGCCTGATATCGGACGGTCCGAGGAGAGAGGTACCCTAAAAGGTCCGTTCTTATGACCTCTCCCAACGGTAAAGGAAGAGGTCCCCTAGACGGGCTGGGTCCTTAACTTGGGTCCAGAGGACATAACGTTTCGACGATAAGAAATGCCTGCCTCGATACTCGCTTTGTAACATAATGAAGTATTTCCATAGTGTACTAATTTATTCTATCATGAGTCCTTTCGGTACTCGAACCATAGACTGGGGGCCATCCGTCCACTATTTACAATCGATCTAAAAATTATAGTCGAACACGTCTCAGGGTCCTAGCAGTCCTTCGTCGTGAGTCGGTCGGTCCTTTCCGCAGGGGGATCGGGTAGTACGAGGTACTGCACCGGTCCTGGGGGTCGAGACGAGGACCGACGGAGGAGGGACGGGGGCACGTGTTCGTCCCGGGTTCCACCCTCCACTCTTCACCCCTATCGTAACGACTGACCCGGGGTCGGGGACGGAATCGACTCGTCATGGTGGTTCCTGGAGCCCCGGGACAGACCCCTACACTCCACGAAGATCCTATACACAGACACTAACGTAACTAGAGACATATACACACGTACACAGATACACCTCATCCAATCAGACGACACTCACTTCTCACCCCTCAAAAGGACAGACCCGCAGAATACAGGACGTTCCCAAGTACACAACACACTTTCACTTTCACAATCAGCGAGTCAACAGAGACTGAGAACACTGGGGCACCTGACGTCGGGCGGTCCGAGGAGACAGGTACACCTAAGAGGTCCGTTCTTATGACCTCACCCAACGGTACGGGAGGAGGTCCCCTAGAAGGGCTGGGGTCCAGAAGACGTAACGTCCGTCTAAGAAAGGGTAGACTCGGTGGACCGTTCGGGAGTACACAATATACTCAGTCACGATGACATGTGCACACAGACATTCCTACATAAAGCAAGACCCCCATCTATATGTAGGGTGCTCCCTGACAACACAGTTGACACTGTCGCATAACACACAGCACTCCTCAGTGCCCGACTCAGTCGTCCACGATTCCCAGACAGCATACTACACACAAACACTTCCCGACACCTACCACAGACACACCCCTACTGTGGCACAAAAGATAGTTCACACACTCCTTTACGGTACAGACAACCACTGACACACACTATTTATAGATACTCCTCACTTTTTCCTACATACGAGACACTCACTATTCCCACAACTCACAGGTACTCCCCCACGACTCCCCTCCCTTTAGGCTGCACGCGGACTGGTCGGAGTTCCTAGGGTTCCTCGTCGGTCTGTTTCGTCGGTTTGGACTGGGAGAGGGGGTCCGGTGGTCGGAGAATGGACTCTTTGACGTCCTTGTCACCAGGTCCTCCACCGTTTCTCCGACTCCCCCTCAGCCCCCGGCGGCAGGACGGCCGAAGAGTCCCCTGAGTCCTTTACCCCGGCCCTTGACCCTCCTCCGTCTTCCGTCCGGGTCTGGGTCCACGTACTGAGTGAAATGCGAGGTTAGGGGTCCCTCGACACCATCTATTACCTAATCCCTTCCGGACCGAAGCCCGAGATGACCCACCCGTGTTCCGGTCCTTCGGTCCAGGAACCCACCCCGGGGTTGAGGTTCCAGTGGTCTTTATGGGTGTAGGGCGTCCCTCAGAAAGAGAGAGAGACGTGTAGTCGAGTCGGTTGTTGTGACCTGACCAGGTAGGCCACGTCTTGGCGAGACCCTCCTTCCCGATCCGGACCCGACCGTCTCCTCCTTCCTTGACCCGGGGAACAGAGTCCCCTTCTACCCGGGACTGTTTCCAGGGTCGGGACAGAGTCCTCGGGTCCGAAGTCACCCACGTCAGAGCTGAGGTCACTGGAGGTCCTACGATCTTTTCCGGGTTTCGAAGAGAGACTTCTATGGGGGCACACTCCCCTACGTGTCGGTCAGAACGGGTGTCCTTCGGTGTCAGATTACCCACACTGTTGGACGGGAGTTCACGAGGGTTGGTTCCTTCTCTGTCGGACGGGAGTCCCTAGGTCAAACAATCCCTTCTCCTTTAAGAAGAAGGACTTCGGTCGAGCAACATTCTCTTCTGTGTACAGACGGGAACACTCGGGGGTCAAACTCCCTTTTCTCTCTAGGAACGAGACACCTCACAGATCAGACCGGTACCGTTTCGTGGTGTCAAGACAGTTTCGGATCCTGAGACGGACCCGAGGTCGAAACGTGTAAGACACGACTCTCAATGAGAAATAGAGGTGGAAGTGCGGGGTGGGGTTGGACTGGAAGGCTTTATAGACTACCCCGAATCGTCCTTCGCTTCGACAGTCCGGTGTCTCTTTTCGTTTTGACTCTCCACCGTAAGAGTTTATGATTGAGATACTTAGATACTTTGATTCCAAACTGGCGACGGAGACCAGAAGTCGACCTCGGACGAGTCTGGAGTTAAAGGACCCAGTCATTGTCAGTGTGTATGAGGGAGGTAATAGGACTGTGTTTCGGACCATGCATTATCCTTGAGTCATTCACTTGGACAGGGGAATTTTTAGACATAAGCCCAGTTCTTCGTCGTGAATCTTAGCCGGTACCTTCTCGCTGACCAAGTTTTGATCCTCTCCTAATGTAGTTCCGACATATAACAGTGACACGAATAAATTGAAGATACGTCTCATGTAGTACCCTTTATGGTCCGACCTACTTAGTGTCCGACCTTAGTTCTAACGGTTCTGTTTATAGTTGTTGGAATCTATACACCTGCTATAGGGAAGAGAACGTCTTTCACTTCTCCTTGATTTCTTGGAAAACGACTCTCACTTTCTCTTCTCACTTTTTCGATCGAATTTTCAGTTGTAATTTTTTTTGTTTCTAGTACCGTAGGATAGGGTAGTGAAGTACCGTTTATCTTCCCCTTTTTCACCCTCGTCACTGTCTAAAAGAAAAGAACCCGAGGGTTTAGTGACGTCTGGGACAGACGTCGGTACTTTAATATTCTGTGAACGAGGAACCTTCTTTTCGATACTGATTGGATCTGTCGTAAAATTTTTCATTTCTGTAGCGAAACGGTTGAGGCATATAAGTTTCGATACCAAAAAGGTCATCAGTACATGTCTACACTCTCAACCTAGTATTTCTTCCGACTTATGGTTTCTTAACTACGAAAGTTTGACGCCACGACCTCTTCTGAGAACTCTCAGGGAACCTGTCCTTCCTCTAGTTTGGTCAGTTAGGATTTCCTTTAGTTGAAACTTATAAGTAATCTTCCTGACTTCGACTTCGAGGTTATAAAACCGGTGGACTACGCTTCTCGATTAAGTAACCTTTTCTGGGACTAACTACGACCCTTTCTAACTTCCGTTTTCCTCTTCCTCCACCGTTTACTACTCTACTAATCTATTGTAGTGACTGAGTCACCTGTACTTAAACTCGTTTGAGGTCCTCTGTCATCTCCTGTCTCCTCGGACCTTACGACGCCAGGTACCCAAGCGTTTCTCAGCCTGCGTTGAATCACTGACTTGTTATTCTTCACTGTTGGTGAAATAAATGGGTTCAAGGACGGACCACAACGATTAACCTTCAGTTTAGGTAAGAGGTATAGTCTGAGTTGACCTCTTTAACAATTTTTACTTTTCGTCAAAAATTGACAACTTTTTTTTCTTTTCGTCAAAGAGTCTAAGGTGAAGTTCTCACAAAGACTTAGTCGTCACGACCGATACCCTGGGTCCTTTACGTGAAAAAAAAAATAATCTCACTCCTCCCTGTTCCTGATGAAATAATAATAATAAAATAGAACCGATACGACCCGGAAGCACCACCGGACGCCTGAAGAGAGATTAAAGTCTCGTGCCCAATCTCGAATCCGAGTCACCGACAGTTCGTCCCCGAATCAACGAGGTCCCGTACGCCCTAGAATCAAATACCCGGGCCCTAGCTTTGGTACATGGGAAGCAACCCTCCGTCTAAGAATTGGTGACCTGGTAATCCCTTTAGTCTCTTTACTTAAAAATTGTTCGTGGGTCCACTAAGGTTCCATCCTTCCAACAACGTCTTGTCCGAACCTCCCTCCGACCTTCTTCGGTCCCTGATCCGTTCCTCTCCGGCTAATGGATTTCCGAAAACGATCGATCCAAATGAACGAGATTCAGTCTCCACATTCCGCTTCTAAAACTGTAGAGACCGTCTTTAGGTTCGAGAGAGGTGGGGTGATGGAGGGTTACCTGAGAGACGGGGACGAACTCAAAGGTTACGACCGACCTAATTGGGCCTTCGAACAATTTCTAGGTCATCAGACAGAGGAGGTGGGACTTAGGACTTAGGCTTAGAAGTCCCTTTGGTCTCTTACGAAAAATTGTTCAAAGGGTCCACTGGAGGTGGGAGACGAAAAGGTGGGTTGAGGACCTCGTCCTTGGTGGGAGGGCCTCCTCCCAAACCCCTCTTATGGGACGTGGGGCGACACGGTCCGTCACCTAAGAGTAGAGGAAGCGGGAATCCCGTCGTCTAAATTCTCTACTCCTTCGACTGCGAGTCTCTTCGAAGTTCCGAGGTCAGACGGACTGTGGTTTGTGTCCGGACAACGGACGTTCCAGACAGAGGAGGTAAACATTCCAGACAAGAGGTTATTTGTCTTAGAGTTATTTGTCTTAGAGTAAACTCAAGTACCTTGTCCCTGTGTCTTCCATAAAAATCGGAGTAAAATGTCTTCTCCTTCGATTTTGGGTCTCTTCCATTTTACTGACCGGTCCTAATGTTTCGGTTACTCCCTGTTTCGTTCCACTGGGACTCGGGGAAGACTCGAGAAAGGAGGTGTGAGTCCCGGTCTACAAGGGTGACAGGGGTTTGGGTGACCACTCTTCACGGCCACTGGAGGACGTTCCCCTCTCTAGTCCACCTACACGACCTACTTTCGCCCCGACTCCTCAGTGACTCCAAGGTGGGTCCCGTCCAGGTCTGGGTAGGTGTGTGTGTGTGTGTGAGAGAGAGAGAGTGTGTGTGAGAGTGTATGTGAGCGTGTGTGTGAGTGTGAGAGTGTATGTGTGTGTGTGTGTGAGAGAGTGTGTGTGTGTATGAGCGAGTGTGAGTGTGTGTGAGAGTATATGTGAGCGTGTGTGTGAGTGTATGAGTGTATGTGTGTATGAGTGTATGTGTGGGTGAGTGTGTGTGTAAGTGTGAGAATGTGTGAGAATGTGTGTGAGTGTGAGTATATGTGAGCGTGTGAGTGAGAGTGTATGTGTGTCTATGAGAGTGTATGTGTGTGTGAGAGTGTGTGTAAGTGTGAGCGAGTGTGTGAGAGTGTATGTGAGTGTGTGTGTGTGAGAGAGAGAGTGTGTGTGTGTGAGAGAGAGGTTGGACCTCAGGCACTCTCCCCGGTCTTCCACCACGGGTAGACACCGTCGGGGTCTGTCGGAGCCTCTCAGGTGTCGGCACCCTAACCCCACCCCCAAAAACTCACAGGTCTGCCTACGAAAGTCACCAATGAGGAGTAAAAAATACGTAAAAAGCCAAGGCGGCCCAGAAGTGACGACACGTGCCTGGGAGAAATCAACACCGTTGTTCAATGAGGAACAACTATGTGTCCGAAGAGTAGTGGCGCCGAAGAGAACGACGCCCTGTGTTCGAGACCTCGTACGCCCGAAGTCATTGACGTAGAACGTCCGAGGTCTCGCGCCTGAGTCATCAACCCTGTGTGTCCGAATCAATGGGCGTTGTCCACCCTAGAAGGGCCTAGTCCCTACTTTTGACGCAGGAGACGTGACCGTCGTCCTAAGGAATGGTGACCTGGTGGTCCCTTCAGGATGTGGAGCAAAATAAAAAATAAATAAATAAAATTGGTCGATAGGTAGAATGTATATATATATATATATATATAAAAAAAAAAAAAAATGAAATGTTATAACATAACCAAAACGGTATGTAACTGTACTTAGGCGGTACCCACATGTACACAAGGGGTAGGACTTGGGGGGAGGGCGGAGGGAGGGTCACGTGGTCGGGACTCGTGGGATAGTACGTTGCTTGGACCTGACCGTTAAGCAAAGTGTACACTATTAAATGTACAAAGTTACGGTAAGAGGGTATAGTAGGGCGGTAACGGGAGAGGGTGTCTCAGGTTTTCTGACAAGATATGTAGACACAGAGAAAACAACAGAGCGTATGTCCCAATAGCAATGGTAGAAAGATTTAAGGTATATATACGTAATCATAAGACATAACCACAAAAGGAAAGACCGAGTGAAGTGAGACATATTATCCGGGGTCAAAGTAGGTGGAGTAATCTTGACTAAGTTTACATAAGAAAAATTACCGACTCATTATAAGGTAACGATGTGGAGAAAAATTTCCCTGCCAAGAGTGAACTGTACACTACTTCGACTCCGGATTTACGGGCCCACGCTGGGGATTGACCGAGTCACATCCCACCGGGTGTCCGTGGTTCGTCACTCGACGTCCGGCCCTCTACCCGCCACGACCCTTGTGGAGAAACAATAAGTGTCGTTTGACGTCCTTCTTCGTAATTCACCAAGTAGATCGGAGAGTAAGAAAGACCTGGGACCGCACGGAGGTAGGTCGGAAAGGACGGACTCCTCGGGGGAGGTGATAAGTGCCTACTTCCCCGACCTGGTCAACGATGTCGGTACGGACCGGATTCATTGTATCGACCAAATCACGGATTGCGTGTGGAGAGAGAGTCCTTTTCAGTAGCAACTTTTCTAACGAGACTCGTTACCCTTACCCGACCCTGGTGACGACTGGAGGGTTCACCCAGACACCGATGGGACACGGTCTTCCCTTTACCTTTCCGCAATCAGGCAGACCCTTTTCTCCTACAGCACCGACTTTGGGTTTAAAGAATACTGAAAGACTAGAGAGACCAGAGTGGAGTGGGGTGAAGAGACGAGGTCCGTACTGTTTTCCCACAAGTCAAGGTACTTAAAAGATGTGAGAAGGGAGGCCCCGAAACGTGTGTGGCAAGGGAGACTACCTTTGTAGAAGGGGAGTTCAGGACAGGATTCGGTCAGTTAGACGGAAAAAAGGAAAGAACGGTTGTTCGGAAATGACCTTTATCATCCATAGGTCAGGGTTCCCGTGTGGGACCAGATACCCGACGGGTAGGAGGAAACGACAAAAGGGTCTAAATGTCAATCTCCACCGGTGTAACATGTGAAAACCCGGTTACTGTGGGGGTCCCCGTTCAAAACGAACGACCTACGGAAGACGAACCGTTGTCCACACTCGATACCACGACGGTGGTGGGTTCTACGACGTTGACATTCCACCACTCAGGACTCTCCTCTCCCCTCCGGTTCCTTCTCGGTCCGAGGAGCCACCGTGACGACTCCAGTACTTGTTGGCACCTTTGTCGGACGGCGGTCTGAAGACACTCTTCTGTCCGGGGTAAACACACGTTGAAGTTTTTCCAGTGAAGGAGGTCCTTCGTGAGGGCTGATGAATCTTGTCCTGGTTTCCAGGGGAGGAGCCTCTCACCTACGTGGCTTGGAAAGTACGGCCAAGTGGTGGGTATGCGAGGTCCTTCTACTCCAGTCACCGTTCCCGGGTACCGCAAGTGCAAAATAAGGATTCGGTCCTATAAACAACCCAAGTGTTCGTATGGACCTCGACTAGTGACTGTGTTGGAGGAACCCCTGTTTCTATCCCGGACCAGGAGTACTCGAATGTTTTCGGTCAACTTGACACTGGTGGTGTATTGGAGGTCCTTTCCCCACCCGTTCATGTGTGGGTAGGACCTCACTACCCCCCGCGAGTTCGATTCTCTGTTATGCCTACAAGGGTCGCGTCCCTCCGGTCGTAACGGAGTCTGTAGTGAGGCGTCCGACCGGTCGTGACGGAGTCTGTAGTGAGGCGTCCGACTGATTTGTCAAAGGAGAGAGGTAGGGGCAGCCCAAAATCAATTTTGGGGTGGGTCGGTGGGACCACCAGAGTAGTGGACGTCAAACCTGAGTCTACCTGAATCTTCCTGTCATTCTGTGGGTTCGAAGACGGGGGAGGGCATCTCTTCGTTCAGTCTTCAACCTCCTAGAGAGTTGTGATGTTCTGTAGCATGGAGCCACTAATGATTTTAAGAAATGACGTTTTGAAACACTTTCAGATCGAAGTTCAGTGGCTCAAAGATAGAAGTGTAAAGTCCACAGTTGAAAGAAAGACGTAACAGGGAGGGCTCCCGATCAGGACAGAGAGAGTCGGTCGTCCTGTGGTCTCATATATATGGTAACTGTCCTACGTAGGTACATGATAAAGTAAATTGGGAGTTTTCTTAGTCATAAAAGTAAAGTGTGTCTTTATTGTGACCGTTGTGGGCGACTCGTGATGCCATCGATGGAATATATTCGACATCGATTAGGAGGGTTCCCCGGTCACTAGATATAAGGGTAAACGTCCACGTTTTTTGATTCCAAGTCGTGCATTTACCAGCCTTCGGTCCAGACAGGTTTAGGTTTCGTGAGACACCGACCCGGTTCGGGTTGTTCTCTGGGTGGGCACCTTATTATTATGGACTCGTTATCATGTACCCACCAATCCCATATTTTTAAATAATGTGTATGTCTTATAATGGTGATTGTTTACGTCTGTCCGCTCCTGTGGTGCCATGCCCTACCTCGTGCCGATCGAGAAACCTTTCACTTGTCCAGCCCACCGAACCTCGGAGTACGGTGCGCCCAACCGGTCAGTCTACCCTTTCGTGTACGGCTTGAGGTCCCTGCAGCCCCGCAAGTCACTGGCGAGACCCACAGCCGCCGGAAGGGTAGACTAGACCCCGAAGCTTCCTGCGGTGCGGGTCTTCGTTCCTTGACTTCGCTCCCCCGAAGGATTCCACCGGGTCCGAACAGAGACTTCAGTGCCGTTGTGGTCACAGTCGTCACACAAATTAACCTACTAAAGGTGTTTGATGTGTGCTGCGAAGATTGGTCGTGTGAAGTCACTTCATGTTTTGTAATTCAATGTCCGACACCCTTCTCTTCCGTCGTGGAAGGCCAGGGTCAACCAGACCCCCCATTCTCAGCCCCCTCCAAAGAAAAATTTGGTTCGGGGGGTAAAGTTACATGTTTTCTTAATGAGACTAGCCATAATTTAACATAACTTTTGTTTTACCTGATTTTTCGTTTATGATGAGATACAACCCCACTTTTACCCTCCTTTCTTACTCAGGAAGTTTCGTCCTCCCTCTGTCAACCCCTTCCAAGACACCGGCACTGGGAACCGCCAGTGAGTGCGACGAGGTAAAAATGAAAACCACCAGAGTCCTTCCAGGCCAAAAAGAAGAGAAAGAAAGGAAAGCATAACCGAACCTTCAAAGCGGTCGACAGGTGCGCTGGTAGAGCTGAAAGGATTTGTGTTTTCCCCAGACTCCACTCCTTTGGTCAACCTCTTTCCTTCTCGATGTGGACGAGACGGTAGGGGGAACATACGGTTGGACCGGACCAGGAGACCTTATTAGTGTCATATTGTTTCGTCTCCAAAGGGGGGTGAAGGTACCCGGGTTCTTTCTCAGTTTGGTGGGGGTTCTTCCGTCCTCTTCGGTGTTCGACTTTTCCTCCTACTCTACTCATTTTGAGTACTGTTACTCCGATAGGAAACGACCCCTGGAGACCGGATTCATAAATCACGATAAAGATTATTGTCACGTACGATAAAGATTAGGAGTACATACCTACACTCTCAACCTGGTAATTTTTTTTCCGACTCGTGACTTCTTAACTACGAAAGTTTAACACGACTTCTCTTCGTGAGAACACCTCTTTCGACTTCGAGGTTATGAAACCGGTGGACACCGTTTCTCGACTGAGTGCTCTTTTATGGGACTACGATCCTTTCCAACTCCCGTCCTTCTCTACCCCTACTGTCTCCTACTCTACCAATCTACCGTAGTGGCTGAGTTACCTGTACTTGGACTCGTTCGAGACCCTCTATCACTTCCTGCCCCTCCGGACCACGCGACGTCAGGTACCCCAACATCTCAGTCTGTGCTGACTCGCTGACTCGTTGTCGTAAAGATTGGGAGTGGTTTGCGACGCCACACAGTACGGTGAAGTGTTTGTTTCTGTGGTCCCGAGTGTCCGACATAGGAAAAGAGTTTCGGTGGACAGACCGGTTGTCATGTCAGTGAGAAAGGGGGTGTGGGAGGAAGACGGGGGATTTTAAACCTGCCTCTACACTTTGGTCGTATTACGGACCGGCCGACACGACCCTCCTGGTGTCCTTAGGAAGGGGGAATGTCTCCCCGGAAGAGTAAAAGCGAGAGACGTGTGTACGCCACCCTGTCTTTGTTTCGGTCGTAGAGACCAATCGGTTAGGGATGGGACTTAGGATTTTCAATTGTCTTCTATTCTGGTTTACACCGAGTTGAGTCCTTTGGCCCGACTCGGAGACTACCTACTTGGTCCTACAGTTTCTCCTTAGTTCGGGTTTCAGAGAGACGTCCGTCCTGTGATCCCCAATGTTCTTGGAGCCCAAGATGAGTGTCTGGAGATTCACCCCGTGACGAGGTGCAAATAGGGATTTAATTTACACACTTGGTGACAGAACTCGGGTGAACCGTCGACACGGACAGTGTGGGGACGGTTGTTCGAGGTCTCGTCTCTCCGCCGACTCGGTCCTGAGCCAGGGGTTTCGGGGATGAGAAGGGGTGTGCGTGGTGGAGGGACTGTCAACCGGGGTCCGTCAGGACCCCGACGGGTCGTCAGTTCAAAGAGTCGACCCTTCGAAAGAGGGAGACCTTATTCTCAGGGAGTAGTGGAACCTTTAAATGGAGTTTTAAAAAGACGGTGAGGGAAAGAGCAAACCGAAAGAGAACTCGAAGTTAGAGAAGGAGGGCGACAGCGAAGGATCCTCCTTTTGGTTTGGTGTCCTAAATCTACCGTGAACCTCTGACACAATTGGTATGTTCAATCCGTAGAAGGGGTGTCTTCGGTCGTATGTTTCAGTCTGTTGAGGGATCCCAAGAGGACCTTTCCCGAGTCTCGTGAAGTGCTTACAGAGTAAGATTTTGTGCGTCTACTCTGGCACCGTCCCGACGCCCCGTTTTATGTCTGTGACGGCAATGTCTCTGTCTGTCTAGTCCAGTAGTTTCGGGTCGGTTGTGATTGACCTCCAAGACCCGAGTCTGGGACTGTTTCGGTAGGACTCTTGGGTCCGGTGGAATGAAGGTACTCACCGGTAGTGTCGTCGTTTTCAAGAGCAAGTTCTCCTAAAGACGTGTTTTGGGATAGGGGTTTGTTCGGTGAAGTGTGTTAGGGTTGATTGTTTTGGATCAATAACGACTTGTGGTTAGTTGTTATGTTTTATACATTTGATTTAATTGGAGTTCTAAAAAAAAAAAAAAACCAGTGTAACGAACCGAAGACCCTAGAATCAAGGGACTTGTCCCTAGCTTGGTTTAGGAGTCGTCACTTTTTGTCTCTCAAGATTGGTGGCTTGGTAGTCCCTTCGGGGTCGGAGCTCTAAAGACTACTCCTTCTGTTTAGTGTAAAATCCCGTTATTCATGTAACATTCTCTAGTGTGACATGTCATGATTTATGAGTGGTTTTAACGTCGGTGATAAGTGTGTTTTCCGAGACCGGAATCATTGACGGATGAGGTGAGGTCCTTTAGTCCTTCGTTTGTGTGAGTGAGAACTAATATTTGCGGGATTCCTGTTTGGATAAGTTATAAAGGGTCTTCAGACTGTCTTAAGGAATGGGACCACTAAGGTTTCAAAACGATAAAGTTCATGAATTTACTACATGACGTCTCATTAACGAAGTAGTCTTTTTAGGGGTTTCTGGTAGAACCAATTAGATCCATAAGTCTGTACCGAATTTGCTTATATGGTTATATATGGAAAGTACGTAGAGAAACCGAAGAGAGAGAAAGGAAAATTAAAGGTCGAGTCGTTTCTCAAAGTAACAGACAAACATATGACGAACAAACTTGATGTTTTTTTTCTTGTTTTCTTTTCATTTATAAAGTAGTCGTTAAACTTAATTTATAAAAAACTATCTCGGATCCTGTTTCCGTTTAATCTGGTTGTTCCTTTTTGACTACGACCGAGAGAGGACCCTCTACTTATTGTGTATGTAGATACTTGAGAAGGTGTACTCCTACTATGTCTCCTCGAAACGAGGCCATTTTTTCGTAGTCACTCCTTTTGTTTTCGTTGAGTTGGACGAATAGTCTTGGTGCCTTTAAAGTCTCCCGGGAAAGGTTGAACGTTTTTATTGGAGGTTAAAAAGAAAGATGTGTATAAAGTATTAATCGGACTCACTCCGGTGAACTCCGGATCAACATGGTGAACTCCCACGGTAGCTCGTCTGACCAGGGCCTTCAGAGAGCTGACTCCGTCTCGATGATCGATAGGGGTAGAAGTGGGGTAATAGAGAAGGGGGAAGAACGTGTTAGGGAATAGAGTTCCGTGTACCGGTGGGTCGTATTTACGGACGTAGAGGGTCCGAAGAGACATCGATCAACACCGGTACATTGACTTCAAAGTCGCTTACTCGACATTCTTCACTACGTCGATGAAAGACCTTACAAGAACCTCCCTCGTGTGTAGAAGGAAGGACGGGAGAGTAAGATTGGACGGCACGCACTCCCACTGGTGTAGAGGACCTGACGCTCTTACTTCAGCTGTGTGAGCCGTCTCGATGTCTTTCCTCCTGTGGCTCCGGAGTTTAGTGTGTCAGGTCGTCGGTACAGGGGTTTCTGCCGATGTGACCCCTCTCTTTCCCGTGGCTGAGTAAGTTTGGTGGTAGTAAACCCCATAGTCAACATACGTCAACTTGAACATAAGACTGAGTGTGTAACTGTCTTTGTCTATTGTGTTATAATATAAACATTGTGTTATATTTATGAAACATATAAAGTTATATGTTTCTTTATATTTTTTTTTGGGTAGTACGTCTAAAGTATCCCAAATATAGGATTTGAGTTTCTGTGATCTCGTTGTCCACTATATACCTCTTTTTCCCTTTATTTCCTTAGGAGTTTAATGATAGTGAAGACTTGTGACAATGGACGGTCCGTCACGAGTGCCTTTCGTTACGACTGTTTCAGGTCAGGGATTATTCCTGTTACTTTCTCCGCTGTCTTCGGTATACTTATAAAGTTATAAAAAATTTCAAGGACCTACTTGGTAAAGACCACTAAAATTGAAAAAGTATAAAGAGACGAAAAAGACTTAAAAGATAGTAATCGTACACAAGGAAATATTAGCCCCCTCGTCCCCCACCCCGCCCCTCCCCTTATTGATTTTTTTTCAATTCCAAGAATTGTTGTCTCTTCCTGGTTCCTTATATGTACTCAGAAGTCTTTTCTGATTTTTCGTATTTCTCTTCCCTTTCATCCCGACTCCTCTTTTTTTGATGTTATGACTTTACCTCATTTGGATGTTAAGTCGTCTTTTCTACCGGATTGTCAAGAGTTCTTCGTCACAACGGTGTGTCTTCTCCCCCGGTCGACGACTACCTTCCTCGACTATCCTTCGTCGGGATCGTCCTGTCGACGGGGAGACGCTTAGCAAATTCTATTCGCACACCCAGTTCAATGAACTGGATTGAACTCCGTTCTAATTCTACTGGACTGTAAAAAGTCCGATCACTCCGTTACTCTGTGTTTATATATTCATCTTAGAGAGAGAATTGGTTAGGGGTGACTTCTCGGGTGTCCTAGCTGGCTACGAACGGTAGAGGGACTTCGTATATGGACTTCGTGCTGCCCACGGGTGTCGACCCTCTGTCGACACGCGGGTCTCAGTGACACAGACGAGGGTTCGCCTGGTAGGGTCGACGTTGACGTGACACGAATCCGCTGAATTTTGTAGTGTCTTTACCTACTTACACCAGTATTTTTGTTTACGAACGACCACGCAAACAAACGACCGGGGAGGACTGACGTACCCGAAAAGAGATCGACACCGCTCGTCCCTGATGAGAGTTCGGCGCCACGTGCCGAAGAGTGACCCCACCGAAGAGAACAACGCCTCGTGTCCGAGGTCCGGTACGTCCGAAGTCCTCGGCGGCGCGCACCCGAGGCATTAACTCCGAAGACCCGAGATCTCGGGGTCGGAGTCATCGACACCGTGTGTACGAATCAATGAGGTTCCGGACACCCTAAAAGGGTCTAGTCCCTAGCTTGGGTACAGAGGACGTGACCGTCCACCTAAGAAATGGTGACTTGGTGGTCCCTTCGGGAACAACCAAGAAAATTTTGGTTCACCTTACGAAATCTTTTCTCAGTTTGTATTCTGAGATTTTTATTGACGACAACTTAAGTTCCATGTCCACTCCATAGACTTTTGTTGTTAGATCCTAAGACGAGAACCAGACGAAGTGTCCATGGAGTCACACGCTACAAGAAGTCCTCTTTAATTTTCGTCCTTGGTACCTGCTACGAAACTCACAAAATATTTCAGTTCACACTCGAGGTTGTTCGTCTGTGTAGGAGTTTCCTTTTCGGTATCAGGAGACAGGGGGTTTCTCTACCTAAAAAGTTTTCCGTCTTACGTACATGCACAATTGTAAAATTCCATTTGACGAAGGTCGTACGCGCGTAGTCAGAAGTGTGGAGGGAGAGAAATTGGGTCGCCGACACTTCGTAAGTGTGCTCTACCGCACCGGAAAGGGTAAAGCTTGGATGGTCGAGCCCCAGTAGGAGGAGGTGTAAACATCCGAAAGGAAGGAAGAAATTAACGAAAAAAGCGAGAAAGTGGATTTTTCTTAAAAAAAAGGTAGTTTTTTACTCGTGAATATGAAACTGTTATAGGTAATTCGACGTGTGTATACTACACACGTGGAAAGATGTCAACATTGTTTTTCAGACGTAACTTTTTTCTATTCGGGGACGGAGGGGAGGTTTGGTCGTTACGTTAGCTTCTTTTGCTCCTTGGCCCCAGGGAAGAGGTGGAGTAGATTTTAGGTTGTGGTCCCCTGTTTGTCCCCACGACAGGGGTTGAGTGTAGGGTCCGGTCTAGGTTTCTCAGAAACTGTGTCACTTGTCTAATACGTAAATAGAAAGTCCCCAGCACCAATGCACAAATATCGTTTCTTTCATCTAGACAGTTCAAAATTTCTTCGATGTCTTAAACGCCGTAGTTTATACTGACAAAAGACCGTAAAGATGTGGACGTAAGGCCCATTGCCAGTGGCCCTTTGGAGGAATTTGGTTGTTAAAAGTGTAGTAAAACCGGTGGTGACTCTAGGGGGGTCTTTTATTTATATAGGTAAGTGTATTCTTACCGTGAATGAGGTTATTTAATGGTAAGTCAGGTCGTTTTGTGGTTCACGGAAGGTTCGAGTCTTTCCGGGATGACGGTGGGACACCAGTCTGTCGGATTCTCACCACCGAAGAAATGTCCGTTTTATGTCTCCTTCCCATTGTTAATGTTATTAAGCACCTGTTTACCAGTCCAAGAAAGGACCCATAGATGGTCTTAAACCGGGAGCTTAAGGTCGCAGACTGGTTGTTCTGTGTCAATACCGTCAGACAGAGAAGAAAAATGAGTAAAGGAAGTAGATTTGACCGGAGTAGTGATACTGACCAATATGTCAACAATGTCTATGGTTTCGAGAAGTTTATTTTCCAGTGTAGATATAAGTAAGGGTTATCTTTGACGGGAATATTTTGTCGGAGTTCTCAAAACGGGGTCCACTTTTTAATTTTGTTTCTGGAAAGAATTCTATCGATCAATCTTTTATCAATTCTCTCAAAGAATTGTGAAGGGTGGTGAGTCCTCTAAATCCATAAATCCGTTTTTTTATTTCGGTCGATATTCACTTAAGTAAAGTCCACTCAGGAAGGGTTGGGACGATATTGCGTCTGTACATGGAAGAGGACAAAAAAATATTTTTACATGAGTGTACGGGAACGGTCTGAAAGAGTTCGGGGACAAAGTCGAGAAAGTGTCTCTGTTCCTATTGTCAGGTCCCGGTTCGTCGTCGTACCGACGAGATTACAAGGTGAGAGTCTTGTCCCGTGTCCCACCTCTTCTGTTTTTCTCGAAAGGTGTGTGCCCTCACGATCCCTTTGTCGACCCACGTCGCAGAACCGGTACGTGGGAGTCACGGTCCTCACTTCCGGTCGAAGTCCGTGTGTGACACGTACTGGTGTTGGTGGTGTTTCCTCGCCTCCGGTGTCCCCGTCAGCCCGGTCCGTCCGCAACGATACAGTTGTCATTGTAAATGGGAGGACGTCCCACGGGCTCCGTGTGGTTATGAAGGACATTTGTGTCGTCGTGATATTTATGAATGCCACACAAGGTGCATAAGAAAAGGACGGACTTAATGTAGGTCCCGGGAGAAGAAAACAAGGACTAGGTCATCGTTGAACATTCGAAACAGGTGTCGATTACGTTTTGTAACTTTAATTGACAAAGACGTTTGTGGGAGAGTTTCAGACTTGAGATGAGTCCGTCACGTTTACCTGAACACGGTAGATGTTCGTAAGGGATGAAACAATTTAATAAATGACAACAATGTGATTAAATTTTTGTATGTTGATGCCGTTACTGAAAGAAACTCTCGGAACCTTCTTTTAATTTATATGTGAGTTCCGATTAATGTGGTATAGATCTAAATTAAGTCACTAGTTTAAGAAGGTTAATAAAAAATACAAGTTTCCTTTTTTTCTTACTCGGATACGTCATTATCGGAAACAACCGTGTGTTTTCAAAATTGATTCGTTTCAATTCCGGATAAAGATTTGTCATTGTAAGACGAAACTTACTGTTGATAAGACTTTTGGTGTCGAAGAAGTGCTGGTCTTCTGTTTTGATGTTGTAAGAAAAGAACTAGGTCCTGATCCTTGTGAATCAGGAATCGTAACTGTGTTACAATGAGTGTTCGTCCATTTAAATGTTTATGGAAGTTTTCGGAAAACACGAGACAGTCGTAGTAGAACTAAAAACAGTCCTACGTGGTCATACCTATTGATATTAGTCTCTTTTCAATCAAAAAGTCATTCTCCTTGAAAATCATTGAGAAGTGGACGTGACGTGGAGAGATGTTGGTTTTCGAGATTCTATGATCCCGTTTTTGACAATCGGTCTTCGAAAAAAAAAAATTATTTACAGTATTTTACGGGTCTCCATAATGTGATCAGGAATTATTGTAAGTTAATAGGTGTCCATTTACGTGTGTCCACCTTTTGTCGATCGACTCTTGTTTATAGTCGGACCGTAGTACTTCTACGAGACTATTAAACCCACTCCCTTCCCTTTTTACTTTTCATGGTTCAAGGAAAATACAAAGAATGTACCTCGTGATGTCTCCTAATTTGTCCAGACTCTATAGTAGAGAAAGGACTTTCTTAAAGATTATACTTCGTCATAGAGAGTCAAGGCCGACACGAACTTGGAACACTTGTAAAAATCCTTATGTCCCGAGATGAAAGGTCGGACTCCGGAAGACTTACTCAGTGACCGTAGACATGAAAAATTTAGAGAAAATTTAGAGATATCTGACACATAGTGTCTGAAGGGTCCACCGAGTCACTATTTCTTAGACGGACGGTTACGTCGTCTGCGTTTTCTACACCCAAGGAAGGGGTCCAGCCCTTCTAGGAGACCTCATCCTTTGCCGTTGGGTGAGGTCATAAGAACGGACCTTTTAAGGTACCCGTCCCGTCGTACCGTCCGATGTCAGATGCCCCACCGTTTCTCAGTCCGTATCGACTCGTATCGTGTCGTTCTCTGACCCATAGTCTACTATAATATGTTTCCTTGACCACAACTAAACAATCCACACTGTCCGTCAATACGTTCTTTTACAGGAAAACCCCTCCCCTATATACATATGAATACTGACTAAGTGTGACAACATGTCGTCTTTGTGTTGTGACATTTCACTAATATGAGGGTTAATTTTTTCTTTTTTCTTTTACAGGAGAAATGAAACCACCCTATTGACGAAGTCATAAATCTACAATTCATAGTACCGCAGACATTAAATGTTAGGTCGGTTTTTATGTGTCGATGACTTCCTTTGATGACGTATGTCTACCACTTATATACCCGAGAGTAACAAAATAAGAAAAATTTTATATTAATTTTGAAGAATACTGATTTTTTAATTTTTGTTTTGGGAGGTGTCCACTGGGAAAGTCTGTCGGTCCCAATTCTTGGTGACTGGACAGTGACTGTCTGTCTTTGTCGAACTTGTGTTCCTAACCCGACCCTACCTTCGTTCACCCGGAGATTACGATTCGGTCGTGATGACCTCGGTCTTAGGACCCAAGGTTAAGGTTGACGTTAGGGGTTGGTCGACACTCTGGGACTCGTCAAGTGAATGAGGCGGAGTCAAAGGAGCAGATATTCACCCCGTTATGATATATGGAAATCTAGTGACCTAACAACATTTCTACTTTACTCTATTACGTTCATTTCTTGAATCGCATGGTTATGTGTATTTGTTATCGTGTATTTCTTCTGGATCAAATTGACGAATACGCACATTGGAGTAAGTTTAGGAATAATTGTTAGGGTTCCATCAGTGATCACGATGTACTTAAAATGTTTACTCCATTGTCCCGTGTCTTTTCAACTTACATTAAACGGTCTCGAGTGTCACGAACATTCTCCATGTCGGTTCTGACTTTGAGTTTAGTATGTCGAGGTCGTATCTGAGAATTGTTAATCCCGGATAATTGCTGATTTATTTTTTAGACTCAAGAAACATAACAATGTATTTATCAGATTTCCAAACTGATACTTAAACTTACGAATAAATTGACCCCTTTTGACGATTACATGATGTGATCTTTTGATCTTTAAAATCTTTTTCTCCGTTTGCGACTTGTATTCACGTCTCATCTTGAGTCCTTGGTTTTTTTTGATAGTTCAATATAGTACCCTTTACTGACCCACCCGTTTTTAATTTTTGTGGAACCGAATTATTATCTAGACTTCTGTTAATACTCAGTCGTTACCTTTCCGTTGCTGACATAACTTTTTGGTTAGTGTCCCTTGAGGGACCACCAGGTTACCAATTCTGAGATACGAAGATGTCGTCTCCCACGTTCAAACTAGTAACCACCCCCTTGATTCTACGACGTAGGAAGTGTCACACCGGTTTTTTTTGAAAAATTTTATTTCATGTATTTTCTACATTCAACTTCTTTTTTCTTTAAAATTTCCGTACTTTATATTTCTTTAAAATTAAAGGTTTCTGTAATCTCCTTCATACTAATAAGTCGAGTATCTCCTTTTCCCACCCCCAATGAGTCGACAGTTTTGACCTGACTTTCAGTTTCGCAATCAGCGAGTCAACACAAACTGAGAAACACTGGGCTACCTGACATCTTGTGGGTCGAGAAGACAGGTACCCTAAGAGGTTCGTTCTTATGACCTCACCCATCGGTAAGGGAAGAGGTCCCCTAGAAAGGTTGGGTCCCTAGTTTGGGTCCAGAGGATGCAACGTCCGTCTAAGAAATGGCAGACTAGGTTGTCTCTTCGGGGTCTGACCTTCCCACAAAATTTTCTGATGATGTTTGAGATGTCGGACTCAATGACTTATAATCTTTCTCGTTATTAGTCTCCAGAACCTAGAGGAAAGACTCTCTTGAAAGACTTTCGTGAGAAATATAATTTAGTCCATAGAAAACTCATAAGTATATCCAAGTGTTTTCTATCTTAATAACTCCTTACCCTAGAATTTTCATTTAGTGATGATACTTAGTAAATTGTACAAGAGAGGATCTCTCTACTAGGGGAATGGTTCGGTCCCCTAAACCATTCATGACATGTTATACTGAGGCACTTTCGAAAGATGCGATGGAACATGAAAGGGGAGAATTAATTCCCCAACCTCTCTAAGATAAACCTACATTTTAAGTAGGATAAGTATCCATTCGATACTAGTAAGTTAATAAATTCTAATTCAGTGACATTAAACAAAACTCTTAATGTTTTAAATTCATTTTTTTTTATTCAATTTTCAAGCGGGTTTTCAACAAATTGTCATTCAGGCTTCTTTTAGTGTACGAGTTGTGTAAAAGTTTTCCGAGTTCGAGATGGATAATGTCCTTATCTCATGGTATGGACGGCTTTGGAGAAAAAATAAAGAAGTAGACAGTGAAGTCCTAGATAGACTTCTTGGACCTTCTTAGTTTTAGTTTTGACATTTTCTCTAATTTTCTTAAATATCTAAATTCTCTACGGGTTATTAATATTAACTGTAGATTGTTAACAGTCGCAAGATCTTGTCAAGATTTTTCACAACTTCTTTGTCTTTACTCAATTGGACATTGTCTCATTGTCGATATCACAAAGTGCCAAGAGTTAATTAAGTCACCAATGAAAGTGAGGTAGTCTTTTTATTATTTAATGGGATATTGGTCATGTACGAAGGTCTGGTACTCTTTTTACGGAGGAGGAAGTAAGTGAGGAAAAGTAATTCATCTCGTGGGTGGGAGATGAATAGAAACGTTCACACCTCTTTCATATCGTTGAGTTGTTCCTTTATTAAACAAAAAGAATTTACTCCTTTTTGACAACTAAAAGTTTATTTCGTGGGGGGGGTGTTCTGATGGACTAAAAAAAAATTGTTGTCATTTTCTACAAATAGTCAAAAGTGTTAGTTGATTTATTTTCTATTAATGTTGACGTTCGGTATTACAATTGTAAATATTTTAATAATGTATGTTAAACCTCCGAATTCATCTCACTACACCATTCACCTCGACGTGCATGAACGTGTACACAAGTAGGTAGGTCCGTCAGACAGAAAACCAACCATGTAAATTAGGTAAATGTAAATTCCGTTAATAGTTATACATACTAGTGTAATGGTAAAAGATTTAGCAAACCCCAAATGAAACACATCCAGAAAAGGAAGAGAACACAAAGGACGGATCTCTTCAAGGAAATCGTAGACAACATTTCGACCAAATCACCACGACTTAAGAGAATTGAAAACTCACAAACCTTTCGAAAACTAAAGAGACAGTTTAGACTTGTTCTCAGAACGGTCCATCGTATAAGAACCAACCTTCAAGAAGGGAAAGTAGTGAAATTTATATAGGACTAACAAGTGGAGTTAAGTCTTTACGTTGAACCGAGGTACAATTTTAAATGTGTCAAGTTACCAAGAGTTGGATCTCACCTTTGGACTCTGGTGACGGACCCCGAGTGAGACCCTTTGAGACTAAGGTCGAGTCGTCTTGATCGCATGTCGCTTTGCCGTCCCTGTAGACAATAAAAAACGTGCTATGCCAAATTTTTGTTTAAAATAGTAAGAAGAGGTTGGGACCCATAGGACCACAACTGTAAAGAGTAGTTCCTAAGACTACGGTGGTGGTGTTGTATCTACGTAAGTTTGTAAATGTGTCATCGATGATGGACGACTTGTACGACGATATGGGAATCTTTACGTTTCTATTTATTCCCTTTTGTAAAAAATTTAATGGTATTTATGTCAAAAAATTTCTTCCCAAGTAATATTCTTTATGTTAATTTGGTCTACTAAAGTGTCAAATAAGGTATCTAAGTTGTATCGTAGATAAATAAATGAATCATAAGTTCCGTATTCCTTCCCGTCTCCCACTCTTCCAGACAACCTTTAAGTCTTCTCGTCCGGGGTATAGTCGCACTGACTTAGTCTTAGTTCTAAAGTTGTTCTAGGGGTCCACTAGACTTAGTATAATGTCGAACTCTAAGGACCAATCCTTTCTACTGTCTCCAGTCTTTATTCACACAAACTCCAATTGTCTTGACTACTAGTCAGTAATTTCCCCTATTTCTCTTTTTTTCTAGAACTTTACTTTTTATGATGGTTTCTTCAATTTTGACTTTTTATTAGACGGTTTGAATCAGTCTACGAATGTCCCAGAGTCTTTTTGAACTGTTGTTCATTACAGTTCTAAATATCGTTCGACAGGTTTGTAAGTTTGTCGGGTAGATGTCGTCGTCTCAATAACCATCCGTTCCTCCGACTTACTGGGGATATAAGTTCTCTGAAGACTTCCAATGATGTTCTCGTGTGGGTAAGAGTTTATAGTCCGTATGTTGACCCCTACTCCCTTTTCCTTTTAGAAATTTTGTTTCTGAAAAGTTCTTACTCACACGGGGTGGTATGGTGGGGTTCTCTCTTTCCTTAACCCTCACCCCCCTCAGTGAGTTTTCCTTTTTATGTCGATTTATTCTAAATGTCTGTTTCCCTCTATTGACGTGTGTGTGTTTATAAATCTCTTGGGATGGAAAGGACCAAGACTTTTTTTCCTTACGTAACCTTGTTTGTTTACCTTCAGCTCGTGTGGGTTTTTCCACAAGTCTACTTATACTTTCCTATCTTTAGTAGGGCGGAAGTGTTTTTTTCTTTCGGAGTTATTTCGATGTCAGATCTTGGTTAGTACGGTTTACATAAAGTATTTGGAACTGACCAAGGGACCAATTTTTGATTTTATCAATATCGGCTCCCAAAATCTCCGAAAAAAAATCCTGTTAATCTCAATAAACTCACACCTGAGATAGGGGCTACTACAAATGATTTAACGTCATTACACCAGAAAGGATCCACACCATTGTCACAACACCAATACACCTTTGCACAAGAACAAACCTCTTCTCCTTACGATTCTATGGATCCGTACTTCGTAGTTACAGATGTCGAAGGAAAGTCTACTAAACCGTTTTTACTTCTCCCATACATATTTATATCCCAAAGGGTCAGTGAGTCACCATTTCTTAGGTGGACGGTTACGTCCTCTGTGTCCAAGCTAGGGACCCAACTCTTCTAAGGACCTCTTCCTTCACCGTTGGACGAGGTCATAAGGACGGACCCTTTAGGGTACCTGTCTCTTCGGACCACCCGATGTTAGGTACCCCAGTGTTTTCTCCACCTGTACTAAATGGTTGATTTGTTGTTGTTTTTACATATTTATATGTGTATGGGTGTCTGTGTACGGTTTTCAATAAAAAGGTTCTGAGTCTAGTATCTATGTGACTAGTGACGTTGTACGTCAGTGACTCACGGAAGTTTCAATCGATTAGGTTGAGGAAAGGATAGAAATTCGTAACCTCCACGGTATACATCGGCACTTTGTATCATTTCTGTTGTCCGGATATGGTCGGGTTTGGAGAAACTTCGGTCAAATATGTAAGTTATGTTTAATATTCGTTGTGCCTAACGATCTATGACACGAGTGATGACAAGAGAACCTTAAATGCCAGGTGTTTCCTTCCTTGTCTGTTCAGTGTTCATTAAGAATGGTTTTACTATTTATGATACAGTCAGTCATACTGAGATTCCTGCGTTTGTCCAGACAAGTCTGAGAACCTTCTAAAAAGACTCGAGGTTGATACAGAGACCGAAACCCCTACGACGTTTCCTTTTAGGTGTCAGAACCTGGAGTCTCTCACTTATTTAGTAGTGTGTCTTTCCTTTTGCGAACTGACACCATAAATGTAGTTACATTCAAGGACTTGAGTTTGTTTCACGTTGAAAGTGGAAATCCTAGAAGACGAACTTTCTCTTTAGGTCAGAATCCAGTATAGACTTGAGAGACTGGACACTTATTACACGTTCAAGGTCTCAGGACACTCTGTTTATAGAAAGAAAGGTTTCACGGTTTGTTCTATTTGTCTTTTGTTTTCAGACGCCACGACGGAAGACCCCGAAATTTCAATTTATCTTTTTTCTTTGTACTTCTTCCGTCCTGAGTCGTCCTCGTGTCTAAGTAGATTCGAATACTTTCCTTCACCCCCTCCTTTGTAAGAATCTTACGTACTCTCTTTCTACGAGCGAATTATCGACTTCCAATCTTTATACAGGTTTATCCCTCGACGTGACTGCCGTCCTCCGCCCCCGTCCCTTACGGGACACCTAATCTTAAGGACATTATTCTGGGGAGTCGCAGGGAGAAGATGGACGACGAGTTATTTTACCATGTATCCTGCTGATGAGTGTAAAGTTAAATGTCGGTTGTCCTGTCGATAATACTGTAGTGAAGAAGAATGGTCCTTTTCTGGTCAGACGAATGAAGATCTCTTTTCAGACTAAGTAAATCTACAGAGGTCAACAACGTACTTCTTTGTCTTCATAAAGGGATTTAACTTCTAAAAAAAGATTTACCTTCTAAAAAAAAAAAGGGGAGTTGTCTTTCTAAAGGATTTAAAGATCCTTATGGATTAGGACTGGATCCCGGTTTTCAGTTGAAATGTTCTTCTGTTACTCCCACCTCCCACCTACTTAATCCTTAAACCCTAATTGTCTATGTGTGAAGATATATATTTTGTCTATTTGTTGTTCCTGGATGATGATATGTCGTGTCCCTTGATATAAGTTATGGAACATTATTCGATTTTACCTTTTCTTAGACTTTTTCTTATATATAAATGTGTGTGTGTGCGTGTGTGTACTGACTTAGTGGAACGGTGTATAGACTTTGATCGTGTCGTGACGTACAGTGGACGTGAAGTTAAATTTTTCTACAGCTGTCACTGTAGGTGCGATGTGTCACCGGTCGTATAAACATTTTTTTTCTCTTTTCCGTTTTCAAGATTACCTGTCAGTACCTCAGGATGTCTGAATTTGTGGTGGAACGTGGAGGAGTTCACACGTCGGGATGGATAAGAAATGTGTAAGTGTGTGTGAAGGATGTCCTGTCCTCGACACCTCGTCCTTCAAGGTAATGACCGTCCTGTCGTTTTAGGATCGTAAGTACGATCAGGGTTGTCACAATGAGGAGTAGTTGGTGTAGAGGTGTCTTGTGTGCTTAATAGAATTGCTTATTTCCCCATTCGATATGTTAGTTCACTAGGGGAAAGTGTCATATGTGATAGAGTTAAATTTTATGTTGTCTTACCTATATGGCAGTTTAAGAAAGTAGTGGAAAGTTTATATAGTAGAAGGAGAGACAGGAGGGGTTTTAGTATTGATTTGCTAATTGCTAGTCAATTCAATTCGAATTAATTACTAATCAATACTAATTCAAAGTCGAAAAAGTAAAAGAAGAAGAGAAAGTTTATACAATTCACCCTGGTCCATTTCATCTGTAGGTGAAGCCCATCCTTCAGTTCTACCGGTTTCCTCTCGCAGTCAGATAGACCCTGTTTCTTCTGTTCTTGGGGTCCTCCTCACAGTCGGTCAGTGCACCGCGACCTTGGGTTCGACCCACTCTTCTCGTAGGTGTCTTCCCATCGAGCTGCCCTTCACGGTTTCACCCAACTTCTCCCGTAGAGATACCTGTCCGTCGGACGGGGTACCACAGTCTCGGATTCGTCCCACTCTGACGGTTGTGCCTACCCGTATCTCACGTCGTCGGGTTGTTCCTGTAGAGGTGCTTTGGGTTCGGATCGTGCCCCACACGTTCGGCTCCGTGGCGCTCCACCCACAGGTGCCTCCTCCCGTAGTTTCATTGTGTCGCCGGGTTGGCTCTGGTCCTCGGGTCCAAAATGACCGTGTCTCTCGACCTTGTACTCGTCTCACTTCTCCTGGAGGTACGTCCCTCACTGGACCTCATACTTCAGTCTTGGGTTCTTTCCACTGCTCCCACGAGGGTCTCCTTCCATCGGATTGTGCCCCACAGTTTCGGTCTCGTCCTGTCCTTCCTACGGACGGACCACCCCTCCTACGGCCTGGGTTCTTCCTACTTCTTTCGAGGACCGCCGACCTTCCGTCCGTGCCTTCCGTCTCGGTCCACTCTGGGTGTGGGTTCCACGTCCACTGGACCGTCACCTCAACTCTCAAGTCTCCATCCCTCTCCCCAAAGACGTATCGCTCCGTTGGACGCCAACCACACTCTCACTTCGTCCCTCTCCTCCCGTAAGTGTACTCCCTTCCCTACCCTCTAGTCTAAGTATGTCCCCGTAGTTAATTCATTTGTATATATAATCTCTGTCACCCTCCCGGAACCAATTCTTAAACGGAACGTTACGTCCTTTGTTCCCAAACTGGGGACTAGTCCCTTGATTCAAGGGTGTCCGGTTCCTTGCTGGTTCGGACGCACGGTGTTGATGGTTCGAACACACCGTGTCGATCCCTCGGGTGCGTTGCGTTGGTTTATAAGGTATGTTGCGTCCCTTCTAGGACACACGGTGTTGCTTCTGGGCTCCGTCGGTTTACGTGTTTATTTTATGGTCATGAAATTTTTTATTTGTATTGTCCTCGGTCTGACGATAGTCTCTTCCCTTGATACTTGTGACCTTCCTTTTGCAAGACCTTATTTGGGACACAACTACCCAACTTGAAAATACATTATGGACATACACACACGTGTGTGTCTGTGTGTTTGCGGAATCGGGATAGATGGTTGTCCCGGACCCTCATTACTGTTACCGTCGCCCGTACGAGTCGTGGGTTTGGAACTGAAGATTTTAAGTAAGAAGTAATTTTCCTTAAGTTCTCTAGGAGTTTCTTTACCAATTAAGTTCCGACCCAAGTCTCTTCATGTTCTCACGGATACTTAGTTTGTCACTAATTTTATTTTTTTTTTTCTGTTCGCGACCGAACTTTCATTGGACGACCAGTTTAGACCCTATAGACTCATAGTCTTATTTATTATGACTTAGTTTTGGGTGACTTATTTTATCCTTTGGGGTCCAGATGTGACTGTTTACTTATTTGGCTTTGGAGCTGTTCCTGTCATGTAAGTGTGTAAGAGTTTCACAAGGATCTTTCCCCTTTTTTCAATTAAAGTATTCGTTTGGATCGTCCGTGAAGAAATTCTCTAGTTGAATTATGGTAATCATTATCCGATTTAGTTTTAGTACAAGGTGAAATGTCCACTGTCTCTCTTACGTCACAGTGAAGACACGATAAGAACAGTTGTAACGTATTTGACTTAGATTGTTCTTCGGTGGTACTGTTCTTCAGACGTGTGAAGTGACTTGTTATCAGGGATGAGTGTCGATCTCTTTCTGGGAAACGTCGTTACTTCTGGGTCATGTTGGTTCATTTATTTATTATGAAAAAATTTTTTAGATATGAATTTTTTTTTTAAAAAAATTATTTGTCCACAAAAGAATCTACCTTAATATGTACTGATAAGAACGACAAACATATAAAGATTAAAAATATTCTTTATACTTAATGAAAATGGTAGTCCTTTACAAACTTCAATATTTAGATTCCTTTAAGTTTTCACATGTAGGAACAGATATACTAGTAAAAAACGAACAACTCAATAAAATAACACCACTTTGTCCTTTCAAAATTGTTTATTTAATTTAGTTTCTGGGATTTAAATGGTTCCGATCGATAAGGTAGCGTGGACTTTTATTTAGATATATATAGACGCAATGATTTTCTACTGTCGTTCGAGACGAGTGTTATTTCGGTGGGTTCAAGTTAAGGTTGATACGTATCATGGTTAATCCATACACAAACTTCATTCAGACGGGTGTCGATCCATTTTAAGGAATGACGTCCGGTGTAATTGTAGTCTGTCGAGTGGAGTTTGCCCAAGTTTAACTTCATCCTCCTTGGTCCCGCTCAGTTAGAAAGTTAGACTAAAAACCTACAATCTTGACTTAGAGAGAAGAGATAAACGAAGTGGATTTTATTTCCCTTATTTTTGGAGTAATCATTTCGAGTCATTACTTGATATTTAACAGTAGAGTTGTTCATTGAGTGGCTGTACCAGTCGTTTGTAAATAAACGCACAGATGTACAAGTTCCATGAAACGATTTGTGAAAGCCTTATTAATGTTGTCGATGGTTAATGACTGAATTATATGACACTTTAATGTTTTTGAAATGTCCACAACTAAGGAGAGTTGTTAGGGAATACCATCCATGGTGGTAATAGGTGTAAAAAGTCTATTGTTTGGATTCTCAAATCAGTTGACTGAACATTGGTGAGTTGAAAAAACATTGGTGAGTCTAAAAACGGGTTAGTGAATTCAATATTTGGTCTTAAAATTGGGGTTGTCAACCTGAGGTCTCGTCCCTCGTTCTTCTAAATTTTTATTTATACAGTGTCGATAATGGAAGTTTCTCAAAGATGAGATTACTACCTTCTACATGAGCACTTACAAGCTTGAATTAAGTGTTGAAAAATTCTTTCCTTTTTATGTTAATGTGACTTTATCTGTGATTTTTTTTATGTGGATTTTTCATACACCCTCCCTCGTTTATTGAGATGGAAAGATTGAGATTATCTTTTTAGGGACTGGACTTGTGTTATGGTTCCTCTTGTTCGTGGTCCGATCGGGGTCTTTTTGTAGGAACCACGGTGACAGTCTTGACTTTAAAATCAACCTTACTTGGAGACCGTATCATATATATGATAGAAATAAAGATACCGGTTTTGTCTCAACCTTTCCTAAAGTTATTGTCCTTTTCGATGAGGAAGAGTCGTGGAAGGGAGAATTGAGAACATTTTGTCGTGTGGTGAGGGGTGGAAGCTGCCATGAGAGAAAAAGGGTCAGAGTAAAAAGGAGTATCGTGAATGGTGATGGATTGTGATATAATATGTAGACAAGTAATAAGTCGGAAGAGACATTCTACTTTCGGGATACTTCTGCCCTAAGAAGAAAGACGACAGTTGATGGTAAAGAGGTTCCTCGATTTGTTATGTCCTGTTTCACGTATAGTCCACGAGTTATTTGTAATCAACTTACTACTAATTTACCAGGAGGAAATCTGTAAAAGAGAGTAATTTGTTTGGTACGGTCACTTATACATCTAATTTTTTTTTTCCACAGACGTCCCGTTCGAGATCGTGACGACCTCAAAGGATTCTCTACACCGAGTAAAGTTACCCCGGTGTTTTCCCTTTTAGTCTGTGGGTACTACAAACATGTCATGGATTATACTTTGGGTATCGGGTACTCGTATATTGAGTAAAGTACTTTTGGCAAGACAAGTATTAGTGTTCATCGATTCTACTCGCGTTTGATGTCGTTTTGTCAGTATTCAGTAACGGGGGTCCTCTTTTATAAGGCAGGGTGTTTTTTTTTTTTCAGTAGACACGTTATGTCGAGTGTTTATTTTGACTGTAATTTTAAATTTGTTTGGTCCTAACGAATTTTTTTTTTTTTGATTCTTTAATTTTGTTCAAAGGGATATTAACAAGTCATGGGTAATAACAATCAGTGAGTCAGCACAGACTGAGAAACGTTAGGGTACCTGACATCGGGCGGTCCGAGGAGACAGGTACCTTAAAAAGTCCGTTCTTATAACCTCTCAACGGCAAGAGAAGAGGTCCCTTGGCAGGGGCGGGTCCCAAGTTTGGGGCCAGAAGGTATATTGGTCGTCTAAGACCCGTCTAAGAAATGGTAGACTCGGTGGTCTTTTGTGACCATGGTCGTTTAATTGTGAAGTTTCACTTACTCTGTAAAACTTTCATCTGATATTTACCTGCATGATACAACAAAATTTTACATAATAAAGCCTCTTTGATGATACATTGTTTTCACTTCAGCGAGTCAGAACAGCCTGAGGTACCACATCGGACGGTCCGAGGAGGTAGGTACCCTAAAAGGCTCGTTCTTATGACCTCACCCAACGGTGAAGGAAGAGGTCCTCTAGAAGGGCTGAGTCCCTACCTTGGGCCCAGAGGGCGTGACGTCATTCTGAGAAATGTCAGACTCGGTGACGACGATGCAGCGAAGTCAGCACGTTGGGGTATCTGCCGTCGGGTGGTCCGAGGGGGCAGGGACCCTAAGAGGTCCGTTCTTGTGACCTCACCCAGCGGTAAAGGAAGAGGTTACGTCCTTTCACTTTTCGCTCTCACTTCAGTGAGTCAGCACAGGCTGAGAATCGCTGGGGTATCTGACGTCGGGTGGTCCGAGGAGGCGGGTACCCTAAAAGGTCCCTTCTCATGACCTCACCCCACGGTGACGGAAGGGGCAGACTCGGTGATCCCTTTGGCTTGATACATCGTTCGTGACGATGTTTATGGTCTCTATTTTCCACTTACATTGTGCCACGAATTGAAACTTATGTAGTGTCGGTCCACCGCTCGTTGAGGTAAGGAGTTTAGGTGTGGTTCGATTTCTTCAAGTGTAGGTCGGAACAAAAATTGAAAATGTTTCATCGAAGAAGAAATATAAAATACTTTGAAAGAAAATTGGGAGTAATTTTGAGCAAAATTATTATTTGAAGCAAGATGTTTGCACTTTTAACTAATCGTTTTAGTTACCGAACTTTCTTAACAGTGTCAGTGCAATTGTCGGTACGTTTTTAGGTTAGGCTCCAGGATACTGAGGTTCTCGGTAGGAAAGTAGTAAGTAAGTAGGTGAGTTGTTTATAAGTGACTCATTGATGATGCGTCATGGGCTACCTCTACGCTGTCATTTACTCCGAGTTTGGTTTGAATGAAGCCAGGATTGTACTATGGTTTGATAATAGACGAGATTCTGGAACTTGTTTAATAAAGTGGAGGGATTTGGAGTCCATACAGTAGACATTTTACCTCTGTCACGGATGTTCCGTACTACGTGTTACGGATCGCAAGAGCTTCCAGTCTTTATCGATGATGATTTTGAGTGATGTCTCCTGATTCTCCTCTCTCACGAAGGCAAAACTTATGTTAGCCCCTGGTTGGGCAAATTGGTCGGAGGTCCATCTGGGTGAGAGGGTCAGCGTCTTTCGTGGGCTGATGCGCTTGAACCCCTTGAGACGCGCGCGGGTTCGTGAAGCAACCGGTTTGAGCTGCGGAGGGGAGTCTGCAGTCTGGGGGCGGGGGAAAATCAAAAGGTCCCCTAGGGGGGACGTCCTAGTCTTCCTCTGCGTGTGTGTGGGGCTCAGGGGGTGGAGGGTTTTCCGGTCTGTCCTCCCCGGCGGGTTGCCAGGTCCGGTCCTCCTAGTGACGGAAGAGGGTGACCCTCCTATCGGGGCCCGCCCCAGCGGGGCCACGGCGGTAAGGAGTAAGGCACAAATGGAGTGACATCTTCCAGTATTTACGAAGGAGGCACGACGGAGGAGGTGGGCTTCGGGGCGAGAGAGGACCTCGGCGGTAAAGGGGCCGGGTCGCTGGTGCACTGAGAAGACGCGTCCGCGGTGGAGTGCACTAAGAATGTCCGGGCGGAGAGATTGGGGCCGGGAAAGGAACGCAGAGAATTTCCCCAGCGGCGGGTCGGTCTATGGAAATTTATTTGAAAATTTAACCCCAAGGGGTCCACCGCTATCACCATTTCTTGGGTGGTCGCCGTCCTCTGTATTCCTCTAGGGACCCAACTCTTCTAGGAGACCTCCTTCCGGACCGTTGGGTGAGGTCGTACGAACGGACCTCTTAGGGTACATGTCTTCTCGGACCGCCGGATGTCAATGCTTCTCATGTTGTGCTGACTCCGATGTCGGGTATGCCAGCGTTTCTCAGCCTCTGACTTCACTAAATCGTGCGTACGTGTCTACGGTATGTCAATTGGTAAAATTTCACTTGTTAAATCACCAGAAATCATATAAGGGTCATAACACATTAGTGGTGGACAGATCAAAGTTTTGTCAACGTAGCGGGGTTTTCCTGTGAATCATGGATTATTCGTCAAAGAAGGGTATGAACGGTTACAGAGATACCTGAATGAATACGACCTACAAAGTACATTTACGTCAGTATGTTGTACACTGGAAAACACAGACCGAAGAAAGTGAATCGTACAAAGGGACCAAGAAAGTTTTATATCGTGTGTAGTAATGAAGTAGTGAATGCCGACTTATCATAAGGTAGTATGCACATATGGTGTTAAGCAAATAAGTGAACAGTCAACTACCTGTAAACCCAACAAAGATAGAAAACCGATAACATTTTACCAAGACGATACTTCCACACTCATGGTCAAAAGATGACCCCCCTCCATACATGGATCTTTACTTTAACGACGACGACGACGACGACGATTCAGTGAAGTCACCACAGGCCGAGACACGTTGGGGTATCTGCCGTCGGGTGGTCCGACGGGGTAGGGACCCTAAGAGGTCCGTTCTTGTGACCTCACCCAACGGTAAAGGAAGAACTTCCGCACTTTCACTTCAGCAAGTCAGGACAGGCGGGGGGGAATCGCTGGGGTACCTGTCGTCGGGTGGTCCGAGGAGGCGGGTACCCTATAAGGTCCGTTCTCATGACCTCACCCCACGGTAACGGAAGAGGGACTTTAACGACTCAGTATACTATTAAGATATGAATTGGAAAACTCGTTGCCGGTTCGACAAAAAGCTTCACCGACTTGGTAAAATGTTAGGGTGATCGTTACATCCTCCCAATGTTAAATAGGTGTAGGAGTGGTTACGAACAACAAAAGGTACAAAAAATTAACGTCGGTGGGATTACGGAGATACCTAGAAAACGTGTTTGAGTAGTTCTGGAAGGTGACCTACGGGTGGGTCCTCTATTAGTTTTTTGTGACTCTTGGTCTTCGTCTCAAAGACTTTGTCTACGACACGACACACGAATCAGTGAATCAGAGGAGACTGAGAAACGTTGGGGTCCCTGATATCTGGTGACCGGAGGAGACAGGTACCTCTAAGAGGTCCGTTCTTATGACGTCACCCAACGGCCTGGGAGGAGGTCCCCTAGAAGGGTTGGGTCCCTAGTCACATCCCTAGGAAGTAATGTCCACCTGAAAAATGGTAGACTCGGTGGTCCCTTCGGGAGACTTTGTCCTTACCGTGACTTCATAGATCTCTGTGTGTGTCAATAATAGTGATTCATCACCCGAACACGCACTAATAATAAAGATCGGAAGACGAAAGTACGAAAAAGTTCAAAACACTTTACTTGTAAACTTTTACACGGGACGTCGGTAAAGGAGGGTACATTCAGTATGTTTGGTCCCGACCATAAAAAGGTCTCTTTTCCACTAGTGATTTTTGTGAACTTGTTTTAGTGTCTTTCGTCTCTTCTATAAAAATATTAGTACTTACTCTAGACCGGGTTTAGAGAGTTGATTTCCTCTTTTTTTGACCTGGGTCACCCTCTTTTACTGTATCCCGTTTCCGATACTTGATGATAATAGAACTACTGTAAACAATCTACCGATTGCCTTCTGGTTCCATTACAGAAGGGATCTGCGGATGGATACGAGAAGAGTTGAACTAACGTGGTGTGACGTTTTCAGGACAATAGTTCAGATAAAAACTATTGTGTAGTTATGTAGAGCGTTTATAATTAAGTCATTACTGAACTGTTGAAGCATTTGAGCTTCCGCGTTTTTCTGTTTTTCTTGTTTTGTCACTCGATAACTATCTTGCTGCCTCCCGTCTCTTCAAAAGAGACTCGACTTCAAAATCTGAACTCTCACTTTACAGTCACGTTGTTGTCGTTTCTTTGGTATCTAAGTATGTAGTTTTTTTTTTTTTTTTTTTTTAGGGGTGTTGAGATTTACTGATTCATTCCCGTGGGACCTGCAGTCGTAGTACCTGTCTCGGCGGGTGAGGCGGGGGGCGGGGGAATAATGGGTAGAATAACTACGATCATCAGGTCTTTTTACTTTCGAAGGAAACCCACAAATTGTTATTGCACTCTCATCCTTACCACTCCACCCCCACCCGCGGTGCGGATCAAGACTATCTAGGGTTCTCGGCTTTGGAACCGATGACGGAGAGACAAAGTGGAAAAGGGGTTAGAGGAGGTAATAAAAAGAGGTCAGGAGACTGGGACCTCGGGAACGATTCCCAACCGATTCTTACCTGGGCGGGGCAACGACCTAAGCAGTGTTTGATGTCCTTGGGGCGGAGAGGGAGATTACTAAGCGATGAGGACCGAAGTAGGGCGGAGAGGTCGCTTTGCTAACCGACGGACCGGTCGCCCGTCAATCGCGGACGCCTCTTCGACGCGGATTCCTCTTCGACTTGAAGTCCAGTGACCTCCCCACGAAGTGACTGACGTTACCGTCGGTGCCGCAACCGCCGCGCATGGGCCGTCCGGCAGACCTCGCAGACCCGTTACGTTCCGGCTCCGAAACCGAGCCTTAGCCATGCGGTCGCCGTCCCAGGCGACGGGGTCGGGACTCGCGCCTAAGGAGGAGAGGGAGGGCGGGCGCAGACATGGTTACGGGGGCAGAGAGAGGCGTCCCTCTGTCACAATCCAGGTCACGCCCGCGCCAGGCCCTGCGGCCACCCCGGAAGCCTTTTTCTCTCGTCCGGCTTCTCCTCGCTATGAAGGCCACTCCGGGACCCCTGGGGCTCAGGTCGGGATCTAGGAAGTGCCGGAAGGTCGGGGAGAAGTTAACAGTCAACGAGGGTGCGTAGGGAGGGACCGCAGGACGCCGCAGGGTAGGTGTGGGCTGGGGTGGGGTGGGGTAGAGTGGGAGGGTCTTTCTGGATTGTTCGGGGACTTGGACAAATTGTGGGTTACGAACTCCCGGGCTGACAGCGGTGGACACCCGAGGGCCACCGGACGGTTTAGGGTGCCGGGGGTATAGGTTCAGTAAAGGTGGACGCCCAGACGTCTGGAGCTGAATAGAGAAGGAATCAGTAGATGGCAAAGGTGGGTACCTCAAGAAGGGCGTAGCACGTCTTACGGGAGGTCTAAGGAGGGTCTCGTAGATCTAGGCTGCCAAGGTGATAGACGTCTGAGTGACTCGGACTGAGAGAGTCGGGAGTAGGGTCCGGAATCGAACGGTCGGGGCGTTCCTACTTAAGGGACTAGGAAGTCTGGGAGTCGGTAAAGATCTGGGAAGACGAAGACGTCGAGCGCAGTCGCTCACCCTAGCATCGTCGTACACCGTCGACGTGCACCAAACCTGTGGACAGGGGGAAAAAGAACCTCTGAACCGGGCGAGTCGGGTCGGGTCGGGTCGGGTCGGGTCGGGTCGGGTCGGGTCGGAAATCCTCGTACCTAACCCGACCCGGACAGATGGGACAAATGGTCGGAGCTCAATAGAATATGACTGAACATAGGTGTCACCCCTCGTCGCACCTTGATTAGATAGAAGACGAGAGGAACCGGATAGAAAAGACGGGAGAGAACGAGTGCTAATTCCTAATAGCGGTACCGTGGACAGTATGGTCTCTCTATTCCACGTCGGGAATCTCTGGTAGATTAACCAGAGGGTGTAAAATGTAAATACCTTTTGTCTTCGGACATATATCGGTTCGGTTGTAAACTTAGCAGGTAAGAACTCTGGATTTAACCTGAGTTCTCTGGTGAAAATAAAAAGGAGGGGAAGTAAAACCGGAAATGTCTCCCGGAACGTCAGGAGTCCGTTTCTGTCGGGATCTATTTGACACCATCCTGTGTATATAAACAGGAAATTGATACGAGGAAATATAGAGGGGTGGAGGAAAACGAGAAAAGGGGGGGTCTTTCCCTAAGACAAGAGACCCACCAATGAGAGTATTCAGGAAGTCCATCCCTGAATTCAGTGTGGAGAGACCTCAAAAGATGACTTAGACTTTCCTGAGGAAGTAATCGCGTCCTTAAAGTCCGTGATCGTGGTCCTGTTACCTTAGTAAAAACCGGTAGAGGACATTTACAACATAGAATCCTACCTCAGCAGCAAGTGTCACCCCGAACTTCTCCCATCTTCTCCTACCACTCGGTCTGAGGACACCCCAACCCTACGGAAAAACGAAATCCACAAAGTCCACGAATCTCTAGAGAAACCCCACTTCTTAACCCTAATTTGGTTCTCGGTGAGACAGGACATCTCGAGCACGATTTCTTGTCGACCGGCGGAACTTCTTTGTGGTACTTTTACTCTAGAGAGTAGTACGTTTCCTCTAACTCGCGGACGTCTTTCTTTAACTCGCCGTATTCGTCAGCTAGTTCTCTGATTTTGTCTCACTTCTACTACTGATTCAGGTGGTCAAGAGGTGTCTTACCGTGGATAATGACGGGTGAAGATACATCTGTATCAAGACCAAATTGGTTTTCGTTAGACACACAAAGGTTTTATAATATTATTTAACAGTAATCACTTGACACAGATTACAAAAACAGACTTTTCCCCATTCCCCTGTGTGATAACCCGGTGATTTTACTTAGTCTTCTGTCCCATGGACGTCATCCCTTGAACCTCGGTTTCGTGTCACACTACTCACGACACGTCGTCTCCGTCCTTTGTCGTACTGTCCCTCTTGTCTTTCAGGGAGAAGGGGCAGTCTGTGATCCGTTCTCCGTTGCCTCTCTCGAAGGATTCCCTATCTACAGTTGCATATGCCAGTTCTCGTCGGACCTTTTGTCCTCACCAACGAAGTCAAGTCAAATCAGCAAGTCAACACAGGCTGAGAAACGCTGGGGTACTTGGTGTCGTGCGGTCCGGAGGGACAGGTAGTGGTTGAAGGCCTCAACTGGGTTTGAGTACAACTAACTCAACCACTACGGTAGGTTGGTAGAGTAGGAGAATAAGTAGGGGAGGAGGAGGACGGGAGTCAGAAAGGGTCGTAGTCCCAGAAAAGGTTACACAGTCGAGAAGCGTAGTCCACCGGTTTCATAACCTCAAAGTCGAAGTTGGAGTCAGGAAGGTTACTTGTGGGTCCTGACTAGGGGAAATCCTACCTGAAATTTTCAACATTAAGTTCCGTGGTAGTCATTATGGTAAAACGTAAATATTTTACCTAATCTGTTGAGGCACACTTGATTAATGGGAACAAGATTAATAGGAGTACGTCTAACTCTTCCGACCTTAATCTTTAGTGCAGTGAAACCGTAGGTCTACAAATCTGAGGATTAGACAATTGTCGTGTCTTAGTCTTAATAGTGACTTCAATGTAAAACGAAACGACTCGTAGGAGAACGAAATCTGAAATTCCGGAACTAAGAATATGTTTGATAAACACATTGAGAATATCTGTTTTTACGTTTTTTGTTGAAGTTCACTGTATACCCGGTAACCGTTCTATAAAAGTTAAGTGGTCAAGTTATCATCTAGTAAACGGGGTCTTAACACTACAGTAAACAAAATTCTGTCTACTGAAAAACAAATGTGTTTTCCGGAATCCTGGTAACTCACTATTGTAGAACCTGTTCAGCAACTGGGACAGGAACGTCTGGTCTGTGAACTACCGACAAAGGTTTTGAATTGGTATCACGACGACTACCTTTCAAATAAAGATCTATGAGAACTCCATACTCACGACTCTAAGATCACCGGTCGTTGTTTTACTGCAATTTCTACTCCATGTTCTTTACCAGTATAATTGAGTGTATGGAAAAATTTTAAAATTTTGTGACGTTTTAAACTTTAAAATTTTTGACCAACTCCTTGTGTATTGTAGAGGGTAAAACCTGAAAACACTGGTTTTTTTTTTTTTTTTTTTTTTTACCGTGTGTTTTAGAACCCTTAAGAGACCACCAGGTCACCAATCCTGAGACGAAAGTGACGGTACCCGGACCTCAAGCTAAGGACCTTTATTCTAGGGTGTACAGGGTTCCGGTTTGTCCGTTTCTTTTTTTTTTAACTTCTAATATCACAAAACACTGAAGAATATTAGTTATGAAAGGAATAACCCTTACTACAAGGATTCAACTCAGGAGTTGTCGTCACATAGTAGATGAGAACAGGATACAAAATTTACTTTTAGTCAGATTACTACTAACTTAGTTTCTCAACTTTGAAATTTCACTTCTGTTCCTTAGTACTCAAGTTAAAAAAAAAAACGGAGTGGACCGTTGTACACCTTGAAGGGGAACTCCCTAGTTGGACTTTGGGGACGTCACATTGAGGTCACCAATTTTGACTCGAAGTTGAGTTTTTTTCAAAAACCTCGACGGATTAAATTTTGATGGACTCGAAATATTTTTACCATTGAGTACTAGAAAAACAATCCTGTATGGACACCAATCAAAAGGATAGTACGATATCATTGTCTTTCTATATTGAGACAAAATTTTATGAAATTTTTAAAATTTGTTTATATACAATTTTAGGATTCTATTAAATACACTATACTTGGTCAATGGTGACTGTGTTGTGTCCGGTACTCTAATTGGTTTCTGGGTCTTCGTGGGAGTCCACCAAGAATCTTAAACTCTTTATGATGTCGTTCCCTAAGAATTTCTTCGGTGTTTCGTCGTCGTCGTCGTAGTGGACCCTTGAACAATCTTTGCTTCTAAGGGTCCGGTGTAGGGTCTGGACGACTTTGACTCCCACCTTAGGTCGTTACAGTAATTTGTTCTAGGGGGTCCACTAAGACTACACGGGACTTCAAACTCCTGGTAAGATTTAAGATTACTTTAAACGACTGTAAGAACTCGTGTCCCGTGAAAATTATTAGTAGTCTGTATCCGTTGTATACACAGTTGTATCCGTCTAATAATTCATGTTACTTCTATTGATATATAAAGTATAAAATTTATAATATAGATAAACCAACACGTTCCAGAATCAACGTCGTACAACCCAGATCTAGGGACTGATCCCTATCTTGGGCCCGAGGGACGAAACCCCGTATTTCAGAGTCGGTGACCTCGTGGTCCTTTCAGAGATTATCTCAAGAATTATACTTACGATAAAATCCTGAAAAATTTTTTACATAATTCTTAATAAGACATGTTTTGTATAATCGTAAAAGTTTGTATCGTAAGGTGTCTTATGTTAAACCTTTTACGATGTGACCAAATAACGTAATCAATTTTAGAAAAAACAAATGTTCATTGTCTTTGGTCGTGACCGACCGAATACCTCCTCTTTTTGTCATTAAATGACCTTCTTGTCCGATAACGGAGTGTCTTAGAGTTCTGGACTTGTTTGTTTTGAGTCCTTTCCGTCCCCGGTCTCTTCGGGACTTTTCATGTCCTCTAGACAGATTCATCGAAAGATTGGTGGACACAGTCTTTGTAATTTTTTTTAAAAAAAAGGATACCTTAAAATGTACTCTAATAAATTGTTAATAAATTATTAACGTGTTGATAAATACCTCGTGAAATATTAATAAATGAGTAATTTAGAGTACTATAAAGACCATTTATCCAAGTATGTGGTATTCGAATTAAAATATTGGTTTCATTGTTTTCGTCCCTTAACCCTTATTGATAGAGTTCCAGTGTGTTCGTTCAAACACGACTCGTTCCTGAACTGAAGTCTTGAGGACAAGGGTGTCAGAACTTAACGTCACCAAGTCGATGGGCAATCGAGGGAGGAGTTGCACCTTGTCCAACACCCACCACCCAGAACGGTCCTGGTAACCCCTACTGGGTCCCAATAAGGTGATAAAAGTTTATACGTAACGACGTATAAGATACCTAAGGTCAAAGTATGAAGATTTTACATAAGTAAATTAAAAGTTATATTTTTAATATAAATCATAGATGATGTACGACCTGTGAACAATTTGTGACCCTTAAGTTGATGTTTTATTAAGGGTGCCTCCAGGAATACCTTGGGTGTCGGATAACCGTTTCAGTTCACCAATTTGTTGTTACAGTAAAATTACCTCACTCAAATCTTACAACCCCCTCCGGCACCCTGTCCGTTAGTTACGACTGGACCCTCTCTGTATTGTCGTCGGTCCATTTGTCCTCTCTGACCGTAACTTCTGACTCACTGTCGTAGACCGTAACTCTCTCCAGGAACCGAGGACCCCCAGCTGTTATCAAATCGGAAAGATAGACGACGAGCCTCCCTGACACCGCCCCTACCCCTCCACCCTCACATCATTCAAGACACTGAGACGGGTCCCGACTCGACCGGTGGACATTCGACTGAGTCAGTGACACAGGGTGAACAGTCAAGAAAGAAAGAAGAAAGGTAGGAGAGAGGGAGGAAACGAGGAAAGGGAGAAGAAAAATTCATGTCAGGAAAGGATCTCGTCTTTTGTGGATTTGGTGAAAATGGGAACTCCTTAGAAGTTGGAGTTTGTGGTCTTTCCTTGTTTTTCGAACCCTCGTCCGTTTCCTTGTTTCTTCATGTTCCTCTGCATACGGTTGCGAAGTGTGCGACCCGGTGGGTCGTGTTAGAGCGTTAATCGTCTACGGTGTCCAAGGGGGAACGAGTAGTAGGAAAAATAATTGAAGTCTATTTTAAGTGTACTGTATTTTAATTAGTAATTGGTAAATTTCACATTTTAAGTCCCCGTAAATCATATAAGTGTTACAATACGTTTGTAACGGAGATAAATCAAGTTCTGTAAAAGTAGTGGGGTCTTCCTTTAAGGCATGGGTAATTCGACAGTGAGAGGTAAAGGGAGAGCTGGGTCGGGGACCGTTGGCGATCGGACGAAAGACAGAGGTATCTGAACCGATAAGACTTAGTTGTACGTTTACCTTACCATGTTATACATTGTAAAACACAGATCGAAGAGAGTGAATCTCATTCCAAAAGTTCCGGGTAGACACATTGTACCAAATTTGAAAACACATAAATAAAAACTGACGTGACCCAGAAGCTCCGACGTGCACCACTCGTCCCCGAGATCAACGTCACGGCTCCAAAGAATGACGCTACCGCAGGGAACCGAGATCCCGTGTGCCCGAATCAGCGGGACGTCGTGTACCTTAGAAGGGTTTGGTCCTTACCTTGGATACAGTGGACGTAACCGTTCACATAAGAATTGGTGATCTGATGGTCCCTTCAGGGTAAGGTAAAAAATTTTTAATAAATAAAAATTAACTTCCTATTAAGGAAATGTCATAACACAACCAAAAGACGGTTTACAGTTGTACTTGGTAGGTATTCAAATGTATACAGGGGAGGGAGAACTTGGAGGGACGGTGGAGGGAGGGGTAGGGTGTGGAGGTAAGGTAACAAATTATCGTCTTATTATAAGGTAACACACCGATATAGTGTGAAAACTGATATGTAAGTAGTTGACTACCTGTAAGCGGAACGAAGGTGGAAAACCGACAACACTTATCACGACGATTTTTATAAGGATATGTTCATAAATAAACCTGGGGACAAAAGTCAAGAAAACCTATTTATGGATCCGCACTGTGTCGACCTAGTATCTCATTGAGATATAAATTGGATGACTCCTTGACGGTTAGACAAAAACGTGTCGTCGTAAAACGTAAGGGTGGTCGTTACATGCCTTTAGGTCAAAGAAGTATGGGAGTGACTGTGAACAATGTGCACTAAAAAAACTAAGATCGATAGGATTACACCCATTTCACCATCGAGCAGTACCAAAACTAAACGTAAAGAGACTACTGGTTATTATAACTCGTAGAAAAACACACGAATAACCGGTGAACAGACAGAAGAAACTTATTTGTAGGGAAGTTCAGGACACGGATAAAACTTAACCTAACAGAAGAACAGTAATTCAAAGGTCTTAAAAAATTTAATTAATTAAGTAAACTGACGTGGTCCAGAATCAAAGTCGTGTGTCCTAGAAATCAACACCGTACGTCTGAGAATCAACACCTTACACCCTACACCGAGGGACTGGTTCCCACCTTGGGTCCGGGGGACGTAACCCTCGAACCTCAGAATCGGTGACCTGGTGGTTCCTTCGGGGGTCTTAAGAAATATATACTACCGACGACGACGACGACGACGACGTAGTGAAGTCAGCACAGGCTGAGACACACTGGGGTATCTGTCGTCGGGTGATCCGAGGAGACAGGGACCCTAAGAGGTCCGTTCTTGTGATCTCACCCGACGGTAAAGGAAGAGGTTACGTACTTTCACTTTTCACGTTCACTTCAGCGAGTCGGGACAGGCTGAGAAGCTTTGGGGTACCTGACGTCGGATGGTCCGAGGAGGCAGGTACCCTAAAAGGTCCGTTCTCATGACCTCACCCCATGGTGACGGAAGAGGCTATATACTACCGACGACGATGACGACGATTCAACGAAGTCAGCACAGGCTGAGACACACTGGGGTCTCTGCCGTCGGGTGATCCGAGGGGGAAGGGACCCTAAGAGGTCCGTTCTTGTGTCCTCACCCAACGGTAAAGGAAGAGGATGATCTGGAATTGACCTGAAGGGACCACCGAGTCTGTCATTTCGTAGAACGGATGTTACACCCTCTGGGCCCAAGTTAGGGACCCAGTCCTTCTATAGGACCTCTTCCTTTACCATTGGGTGAGGTCATAAGAACGGACCTTTTGGGGTACCTACCTCTTCGGACCATCCGATGTCAGGCCCACGTCTCAGGCTGTCCTGACTCACTGAAGTGAAAGTGAAAGTCTGGAATAATCGATATATTAAACGTTTTAAAAGAGGGTGAGACACTAAAATCTACTCCAGTACTCTCACCCTGGGAATGTTACTCTAATCTCGGGAAGATTCTTCTCTGTAGTCTGTCGAACGAATGAGTGAGAGACGGTAGACACCTGTAGCTCTTCCGTCGGTAAACGTTCGGCCCTGCTCTCGCGAGTCTTGGGTTGTACGACCATGGAATAGAACCTGAAGGTCTGAGGTCTAAGACTGTTTTGTTTAAAACAAGAAGTTTGAATGGGTCAGATGCTATAAAACAATACCGTCGGACTGGATTCTATCCGTAGTTTTTATAAGTGTCTTTATTTGAAACTTTTCAAAAATGTCAATCGTAGTTCTCTTTATATGAACAAGTGTCAGAAACTGAGTACTTAAACGAGGATCTTTGAATTGGATCCTCTGATTAGTCCTTATATTACGTTATAGAACATACATTCTCAAAGTAGAGTGAAACTGTATTTTATAACTTTTTACAGATCGTTATCTATAATTACTTACACTGTACACTTGTAAGATGTTGGTAATTTTTAATACAACATCCCCTTAAGGGACCACCAAGGCACCGATTTCGAGTTGAGAAAGACGGTGTTCTGTAGTTCTTGGAAGTACTTTTGTAGTTCTCGAAGTAAATTTTTTTTTAATGATTTTTTTTCTTTTGGATAGTCATTTTAGTGCAATAATACTTGAAATTTGTTTAATTCAAATTTCTTGTAAATTAAAAACTTTTAGTAGTACTTAATATCATTCATCGTTTTCGTCCGAGGTAGCGGTATGTATTAAAAATACGATAAATCAACAAGTTAGCACAGCCTAAGAAACGTTAGGGTACCTGACATCGGACGGTCCGAAGAGACAGGTGTCCTAAAGAGTCCGTTCTTATGACCTCACCCAACGGTAAAGGAAGAGGTCCCCTAGGAGGACTGTGTCCTAGGTTGGGTTCCGAGAACCCAGAGGACGTAACCATCCGTCTAAGAAATGGTGACTTGGTGGACCCTTCACGTGTATTAAATATATGACATTTATATTTGTATCAAATTTCTTAATCATATATTATCATTGTAATATAAATATATATTATTTATATACGTTTTTATTTTCGGTTACACAATTGTAACTTAGAGAGAACCATCATCCTAATCTTAAAGTTTCCCTAAGAGAGATGGTGGAGGGGGGGGGTTGAAGTCAAGAGACTTTCATAGAAAATAAAAAATTCAATGTTTACATGATGTAGAACCGAAAATTCGCTAATAATTTATTCACATCACATATTTCAGAAAATTAAAGAGATAATAGGGAAATGGAGTCTCCATTGACCTAGGATTGTCAAACAACGTTTGACGTGGATAAAGGTCTGAAAACAACGGAGACACATTAGTGGCTGTATAGATGCTGTAGTAAGACTTACATAGTGACACGTAAACAAAAAACAAAGAAACGAAATTGGATTGTAATTTAAGTCGTGTAGAAAAGTAAAGTGCATCTCGTGGATGTTATGTCGCATATCGATAGAGGAAGACGAAGACACGCCGTAATACGAAGGACACATCTGGTTAGACAAATAATGAAAGTGGTCAGGAGAAACTACTTGTAAAACCAACAAAGATCCAAATGTCAAAGTGTTACTTGTCCTCATTATGGCCAAATCCCATCTTTCGCAGTTTTTGGAAAAAAATTTCCCCCCCTCCCCTATAGTAAAGCCCAATAAAGAAAACATCGAAATAGGAAAAGACATGAAAGGTCATAAGACGTTATTATATACAATGTATTAAACCTTTCCTTTTTGTACTTGATTTTGGTTTTCAACTAATTGTCTTCTTTTCGTTTCTTCCCACTTTTTTTCTTTACCTTTCGAATGCCGCATCAGGAGAGGGGAGGGGACCCCCGCCCTAGCCTGCCTCCCCCCCGCCCGGCGGCGTGAGGCGTGGTTAGTCTCTGGTCAACTAATCGCTCTTCTTAAACCTCTGGGAGGTGCGGGTCGTTAGTCCGAGCCCCAATACGAAGGGAGTCGCCGGACCTTTGGTCGGACCCGGATAGGGCTCACGGCGACGCCCGACGATGACCGACGGTCTGTCGGGGCGGGTGGAAGGACGAGTAACCGTCGGTGCCAGAAGTAATCCTCTCGGACAACGACTCGTTTTTCTTCATCCGCGGCGTCGAAACCGAGCCTTCTCTGATAATCTGGCGTTTCCATGACCCGCGAGAACCCAGTTTTTTCGTTGTACTGATTGGAAGAAAATAAGTCAGGGACGATTTACGGTTCGAAGCACGAGGTCTCAAAATTTACATTAACAGTACTGGTGAAAGAACTTGTGGGCTGATCCATGAAATTTTATTCTTGTCAAATCAAGTCAGCGAGTCAGCACAGGCTGAGAAACGCTGGCGTACTTGACGTCGTGCGGTCCGAAAGGACAGGTAATGGTTGAGGGGCTTCGGATGAGTTTGAGTACAAGTACCTCAACCACTACGGTAGATAGAGTAGGAGACAGCAGGGGAAGAGGAGGACGGAAGTCAGAAAGGGTCGTAGTCCCAGAAAAGATCACTCAGTCAAGAAACGTAGACCACCGGTTCCATAACTTCGAAGTCGAAGTCGTAGTCAGGAAGGTTACTTATAAGTCCTGACTGAAGGAAATCCTAAGTGACCAAACTGGAGGAACGTCAGTTTCCCTGAGAGTTCGCAGAAGAGGTTGTGGTGTCAATTCATGATAAATTTACTAGTAATGACAAATAACTCGTGGATTAGAAGTAGTTCGGACCGACTCTTTGAGTATACGTAATTGAGAATAGGTGTGTTATTTGGGACTTCCATTTGCAATATCGAGGTAAAATGCTTTGTCCTTTGTTCAAGTCTCTCCACTTCACTGAACTGGTACAAGGGTGTCGAGATTTCACAACCTTGATCTGGGAAGTTAAGACTGTAGGACGAAGGTTCATGTTGACACCCTCCCCTCCCCACCTATTGTTTTCCGAAGACTCCCATCCTTCTCCACCTTTCCCTACCACCGTTCCGAGACCCCGTGACGAGGTCACTATCCGGAGTCCCACTAACAGACGCTTACCTTATATATGTCGGAGGCCCGGACCTCCTGTCCCCCTCTCTCCCACTCGTTTTGAGGTCAAGCTTCTGTGAAGAGAGACCTTCACCCTCCGAGAACCCCGTCAGACATCCACCGGGATTAACCCCCGGACCTAGGGTTCCAAGATTTAAGACGAGAGACTGGTCGAAGAACCCTCTGGAAACCGCTTACGGAATAGAGACCTGAAGTCCTAAGGACGGATATTCCACTCTCTCATTCAGTTCTATTGTACTTCACTTAAACCCGTTCCCCGTCTCCTTTCGACCCACCAGAGGCCCTTCAGACCAAGGACGACCGTCGTTCCCTTAGGAGTATCAGAATTGACAACGGACCGGAGAAAATTCCTAGACTGTTAAGACCCTTGAGTTTTTAGATGGAAAAAGGGGTCGGTCAAGACTCGATATTGTCTCAGGACGGACGTCCCACGCGACTCCCGAGTGTCGGATGACTTGGTTTGACCTCGAGTCTAAAACAAAATAAAAAATTTTCCCTCTTAAAACAAAAATTAAATAACCCCAAAAGCCCGGCGTAGAACTACTTGAAGGAGGTGGCTCCTAGTAGAGCGTGGGGGAGGTCACCTTCGCCGTCTTACAATTGGTGACCTGACGGTCCCTTTAGGTTCTCCCCACGTAAAAAACTTTAGACTTCTAAAGACAGGAGTCCTATGTTAGTTCAATGGACTTAATATACATTACGGGTTGTGATCAAGAAGAGTGTGAAGGAGACCTCTCAATCTCGATAAAAGTTAAGGAAACAAAAGGTCTACTTCTTTATCTAGGATTCTCTAACTTTTTTTTTTAGTGAAACCTAGTGTACCGATTTTTGATCTTGGGATCAACGGACTAAGGACCCGTCCCGAGAAGCCTCTCCCAACCAAGACGAAAGTTCTCAGACACCGACAAGACGGGGGATTACGTGTTAAGGACCCCTGTTACAGTTAAAACCAACATACCGAACTGTCGAGTCCTGGACAGTCGGTCTTCCGGGAGGGAGTCGTGGATCGTCTTACGGACGACTTACTCATTAATTTACTTACTTACACACTTACTCGGTGTCTCTAACTCAGACGAAACCAAAACAGTTTATTCAGTGGGCCTCAACCTAAAGAAAGGACTTTAAGGGAGTTCCGTCTTTACTATAAGATTTTACCTTCCCCTCCCACACCGTTTGTTATTCTCGAGTCTTTTAATATAGACTCAACTATTTAGTATCGGGGTCTAGACCAGTCCCATATTTTTATAAGATAGTATAACGTAAACCCTAATCTTTTAATTAAATACTTCTTACTTAAGTCTTGTCTACTCTTAAGGTAATCCCAATTTTAGACACTCTCCCAGACTTCGATTTCCTCGGAGTCTTTGTAAAGTTTATCGTAGATCTACATGGAAGTCCTGACCTTACACTGACTCCTTATTTTCTTTCGAAACTGGTTAGTCACCGGAGTTGTCTCGACTACGTTCTCACCTCTCTTCCCGTTGTCTTCCACCTAGAAAGGACTTGGTTTTTATACTCGGTACCCCCTCCCCTCCTTGTTTGAACCGTCATAGTGGACCCGACCTTCGAAGTCACGACCTAAAGGTTCAGGCCGTGTCAAGGACTATGTGTGATCTACCAGTCATTTACAAATCACTTACTTTCTCACTCCCTTCTTCGGACTCGGGGTTGGTCGTGCAAGCGACACCTCCACCAAATCACTAAGTAGAAAAGTGACCGAGGCAAAACGAGTCTAAGGTTGATCGGATTGATGAAAGACTACTATTAAACCGAAAAGTACCATATTTCTCCAAGACCGGATAGTTAATACTCGGTGAATTGTTAATACAAAGAGTGAGGGTTAATTATATAACCTTAAGACGAAATGCGTAGTCAAGGAACACGGTCGGACGAAGAATGTATAAGTCCAGAAAGTAACCACTACGTCACCTCAAAGACGAAACCTCAGTAAGGACAGATCTAAACTTAAGAATGAGTTATATAATGATTCGACAGACTGTAAACGGTTGTGTGGAGAGTTCGGAGTCATAGGAGTAGACAGTCTACCCCCGTATTACGGATGAAGTACTATAACACCACTCTTAATGTACTCTATTGTCTACTTAGGACCTGATAGGAACCTCGAGTCATTCATCATCATAGACACAAGGAAGGTTCGAAAGGAAGTTTCCTCTAACCCAGTGTTTTAGAGTAAGTTAACTCTTATAGTCAGAGAAAACGAAAAGTGTTTAAATGACTGAAACATTCACTTCGGAACCCTTACTAAATCAGCAAAGGAACTTCCAAGATTTCTCAGTAAGATGTCTCCTACCGTTGAGTATGAGTAATTATATCTTCATCAAGGGTTCCTGAGTGACTACGACGTCGCGGTTATGAAACCGGTGGTCTACACTTCTTGACTGAGTATACTTTTCTGGGACTACGACCCTTTCTAACTTCCGTCCTCTTCCCCTGTTGACTCCTGTTCTACTAATCTACCGTAGTGGATGAGTTACCTGTACTGAAACTCGTCCGAGGCCCTCAACCACTACCTATCCTTTCGGACCGTACGACGTCAGGTACCCCAACGTTTCTCAGCCTGTACTGACTCGTTGACTTGACTTGACGCCTGAGTGATGTACGATCACCCTCTGTCTTTGTAATTCTGTGTCAAGGACGGAAGTCCCTCAAGACTGTGTCAGACCACGTCAGTTTTCTTCTGTAATACACTGGGACTGTGTTTCAAAATGAAAAGATTCAAACCCAAAGGAGTGAAACGTTTACACCAGTCATTGTAAGATGACGACCAACGTCTCTTCCCCATTCTGTACGTTTATACTATTGTTCTGACGTAGTTTAAACTTCTGGTTACCATGTTTTTACATCTTTGTTACACAACTCCTCAATTTGTCACCATCTCGAATAAATGTCGAGTCAACCTTTTTCGTTATGAAAGATACGACGACGACGACGACGATTCAGTGAAGTCAACACAGACTAAGACACGTTGGGGTATCCACCGTCGGGTGGTCCGAGGGGGTAGGGATCCTAAGAGGTCCGTTCTTGTGACCTCACCCAACGGTAAAGGAAGAGGTTATGTACTTTCACTTTTCACTTTCACTTCAGCGAGTCAGCACAGACTGAGAAGTTTTGGGGTCCCTGACGTCGGGTGGTCCGAGGAGGCAGGTACCCTAAAAGGTCCGTTCTCATGTCTCCTTCACCGTAAAATTTCGAAAGTAAGTCTGGTGTCAATGATTATTTCCGTAATTAACGACCCGATCTCAAGTCACCGGTCTCTAAACGTCTCTCTTTCCGAACTTCTAGTTTGTTCCTTGTACTTCCACCGTCCACTAATCCAATCTTTTCTATATAGCTCCGTCTAGAACCGTCTATAACTTACGGTCATATCCCCAACCTGGAAGTAAGACACTGACTACTTTATGGACATTTCAATTAGATTTGTAAACTGTAATGTCTCATATAAAATTTTCATTTTCGACTTGGACTGTATAAACTCTTCCCACTGAATCTCTCCTTAAGTTATTCCTTCTAAATCAGTTGTTCCCGTACAATAACCGTCCTATAAAACAATCCACCGTGTTCCGTCTTCTGTTGCTACAGTTCTACACCTGGGACGGGAGTTCCTCGAATATTAGTTTTGAGTACAGGTGTCTTTTCATGTTGTGTTCCATCTGACATTATTCACAATATTGTCTCGGGGTCGGGTTCCCAGAGTCGAACCGACTCTTACTCCAATTAAATGGAGAGGGTTCTCAGACTGGTTCAGTCCGAACCCTTCGGAGTCTCCCCGACAACCTCCAGTAAGTCAGGTGAACTCGAGGACGACCCTAAGAGATAGGGACCATTTGTAATTGAAACTTTCTTTTTCACCTCGAGACTTCTTTTTGACAGTTCTCCGACACCCTTCATTTATCTTCTTCCACTTCAGTCGAAACTCCACGACCATCTTCGCTGAAGAGGGTTTACCTCTCAACTTCCGGTCCTTTACCTACTCTACCCCTCCCTCTCACACGGACCCCTCTCCTTTCTACTTTTGTCTTTGATCCCCTTGTGGGTGCAAGGTCCTCCACCCTCCTCTTTCTTCTCAGTCTCTTCCTCACCGGTCTCTCTCTTCCACCCCCACCCCCTGTCATCTTATGGAACAGTGTTTCAAAAATCTTCTCCCCCCTCTCTTCCGTTCCACCCTCCGGGGTTCCCTCGTCTTATCCCCTTTGACGTCGTTGTCCCAAACTCCAATCTGTACTTCAACGGTGCCTCTAAGGTTACTTACTTCCGAAGAGGTCTCTGAGGTCTTTATTCGACCTAAGGGACACAGACCATGTAAGATTCCACCTCGGAAGGGCCTCCGGTCTTCTTGTCCCGACACACGAGGCTAGAGGTTTCTAGCCCGACAGTCGAGACATTAATCGTGATGGAGAGGATTGGGCTTGGTCAGGGAGGTCCTTGGCTTTTCGACTTCTTATATGAACCCTCCCTAAAGTGTGGGTACACAAAGACCGGGTCGGGCCACTTCAGGGCAAAGTAGTACGTCGAAATCACTGAGACGCCCCGACAGTGAGAGTAGACCATAACGGTTGTAAGACTGATTTCGGAGAACGTTTTCAAACGTCGTAAGCGGCCTCCGACTGATGTCGAGGGTCTTAAGGGGCCCTCGAAGGGCCACGGCTAACCGACTCGGGGTCCGAGGACTCCCCCACAAGGGGGCGGAGGGGCCCTTTGTCCGTAGACTAACCGACGCCACGTCCCCGAAAACACAGGGGCGGGAAGGGGTCCCTGGCGTCGCCCGTCTCGCCAAGACGACCACAGTCTAGGACCGTTCGCGACCGTCAAGGCTCCGCCTCTACGACTCCTCGCGACCCGAGCGATCGTCGCGACCGGTGACGCCTGAGGGCTCCTCGAGGCCTGGCACTTTTAGGAACGCGTCGCCGGTTAGGGCTCCGGTAAGTGGGGAGGTCTTCGGTCTGTTCGCCTCTCAGGTCGCGTCGCCTCCGACAAGGGCCTAGGACCCGAAAGCCTCGCAAGACCTTGGGGCTCTCTGTGGGGGCGCCCGAGATCTTCGAGGGTGTCGCCGGGGGTCAGGGCCGAAGGGCGCGCGCAGACAGACTTTCGGGGAGCCCACGTGCCCGCCAGCGGCTCGGCGCAGACCCAGGACCGCGTGTGGTACTAGCAACGCCTGAGGCTCACGGCGCGCCTCGACTTCCCGATGGACGGGCCCCGACCTCTCCATTCGTCGCTCGCTCGCTGCGGTGAGAAGGGAGCTTGGGTCTCGGCGCAGGTTCGAAGCCCAACAACGCTCGACTCAGACACTCGGCGGGGGAGCCGGCCTCCTCCCCCTTACCTCGCGCATTGGACCTCACCCCAACGTAGTTGGCCGTCGGAGCCGGGGGAGACGGAGGCGGAGGAGGGGGGAGGGGCCTCGGCCCCCCGCCCCTACCCCATCCCTAACATCTCGGGAGGCGCCGAGGGAGTCTGAGGGACGGTCTCTCTCCCCTCGGAAGAGCTCCAATAGAACCCAAACCCGGGAGCAGATCCCTCACAAGTTCAGGTCCGTTTAGGGCCGCGCAGCCGGCCTGGTGAGGAGGAGGGGCGGGGGAAGGCGTCCAGGGAAGGAGATCCGACCCCGATCTCCTTGGCAAAGATCCATTATACACATGGCCGAGGTCACGGGGGCGAGCCACTACCCTCATGAACCACGACCGGGTGCTTCCAGCTGGGGCAGGGAGCGGGGGTGGACGTGGGGGCTAAACGTGACTCCCGCGGCCTCGAGGCCCCGGAACCGCCTAACGGCCCATACGGCGCCACTTTCGAGCGCCTCCCCTTTTTAGGACAGGCGCCGAGGGCTTCGGTTCGCGGCTAAACCGACACGGGATGATTGACTAGACTTCAGGGTCTTCAAAACAAAACGTCTCTGACGGAAATGTCATTCCGACCCTTATGCCGACGTGGGTTAGACTGTGGGAGGACGGGGTAATGGTGGTGGTGCCTGGTACTTGTAGAACAAATAATGCGTGGATGACCTACCGTCCGAGGCCAAGACGGAAAAGAGACTCAGGAGTCCTGAATTTGATCGTCTTATACTCGATATGACAATGGGGAGGAGATCCTCTACTCCTTTAACTCCGGGTCCTCCCCGACACCTCTCCGAAGGAACCGAGTGGGACGTTTCGTCGAGTAAGAAACCGACACCATACAAATCCTAAAGGGTCACACCAACCGAGTCGTCCCTCAAAACGAACAAAGAAACCAAAGGTCCGGACCTCGGACCACGTCCACAGAATGACCCCAACCCCCAGTCTGGACACGATCAGGACTTGACACTAGGACCCTTATTTACCGACGTGAAAAGACTCGTCGAACCAAAGAACCCCAGGAGCCAAAAGACAATCGAACAGTGGGGTGGGGGGGGTGGGGGGGTGGGGACCAAATCCTCGCGTTCACTTCCTTCCTTTTGACGAGGACGGAGAAGAGTCGACACACTGAAACTGGTTCAGTAGAATGAGAGACTCAGTCAAAGGAAGAAACACTTTTTTTTTTTTTTCTTTATTAAAAGAAATAACTCTCGTGGACCCGTGATCTCGTCCGCACAGGGGCCAAGTACAGGGGGTCGGGAGGATGAAAGAACGAGACACTGGAACCGGTTCCCTAGGGAAGAGACTAGTCGTCGAAGGAAGGTAGCCCAAACCGGGACATAGGCTCCCTAACAACCCTCTCAATTGACTCTTCTGTACGTTTCCGGTCACGTGTCACGGACCTCGTATCGTTGATTCAGGACGCAGTTTGTGCGATCCATAACAATCTTACACCGGTGTCGTACATAAAGGGGAAGGGGTCTCACAGAGAACGTTCCCCCACAGACTCGGGCGGGGAGGAAGGACTCCGCTTACAACCGAGTAGAGAGAAACCCTGTCGCAGACCCTTCACTATACCCCTCTTTTCGCTCGAGGTCCACCTGACCCGGGTGAGGCTCCCGCCCCGGAAATCTACCTTCGAACGATCGACAGTTGTTGTCTTCCCCACCCCCTTAACCATTACAGTCTAGGGGAAGACGTATAAGAAGAGAGAGTTCTTTTCTCCTGGAACCCTTCTACAGACAAAATTCGTCTTAGAAAATCTTCTGTCATCCCACGACTTGAATGTCTCAGGACACGGGTTCGGGATTCCCTTCGACCTGTTCATGTATGTTCCTTACATGTCAGGGGAGTTGAGAGTATGACACTGGGTGTTCAGTTCCGGAAGTCTGTGAAGTGAGATCATGACAATCACATAAGAGTCTCGGGAGGACTCGAGAACTTTGTAGTGACGAAGTTCCTTTCAGAAAGGAAGGGGTGGAGACGTATGGACGAAGGACAGGGGGAAGAAGTAACGTTCTCGACAATAGGGTCAATATCACATCGTCAACACATTAGTCCGTAAAGAACAGACACATGGAACGATCTGACCTTTGTGACATCCGGGGTAGTGGTCGTGACAAGAATCGTGGATTATTCACGAGCATTGATAAACGGGAACAACCGAATCGACTGGGAACACTTGACACGTGTCCGAAACTTCAGTCTAGACTCGAACGGACAGACCTTGTCCAGAGGTTTTCTCGGAGTCACTCGACAGAGACTTCTTCCCTAGTCAAGTCAAGTCAGCGAGTCAACACAGACTGAGAAACACTGGGGTACCTGACATCGTGCGGTCCGAAGGAACAGGTAATAGTTGAGGACCTCGAACGAGTTTGAGTACAGGTACCTCAGCCACTACGGCAGGTTAGTAGAGTAGGAGACAGTAGGGGAAGAGGAACACGGAAGTTAGAAAGGGTCGTAGTCCCAGAAGAGGTTACTCAACCGAGAAACGTAGTCCATCGGTTTCTTAACCTCGAAGTCGAAGTCGTAGTCAGGAAGGTTACTTATAAGTCCTGACTAAAGGAAATCCTAACTTCTTCCCTATTCTTCTGGATAAAGGGAGGTCCACCAACACTCTTTAGTCGGTCTAGTACCACCCCTCTACTCAAATACCGTGGTGAGTGTGTACGGAGAGGGTTTCCTCCTGAGACTGAGGGAGAGTTCACATTTGGGTCCGTTCATAGAACTTAAGTAGTCGGGTGCCCCTCCCCTCAGAGATGGGTACGGGTCGACCGTCTCATTGGAGTTTCCTCAGACATTAAGTCAGGACCACTACCGTCCGGATGGTCCTTATTTCCGACTCCGACTAGGCCCACCGTGTGACTTGGGAACGTTCGGTCTGACTCGACTTAAGTTTAGAACTCAACCGGTGAACAGTCGACACCGAATTGGAAACCTTGAAATTAGAAAGGAACACACGTCTTCTCTGGGGATGAGGGTGAGGGCTTGAATACTTTAATTTACATTGGTCACACGATCACAGTCTCAATTATACTTTCCCTTAACATTCAACTGGACATTTAGTCCTCGGTCCGTGCCTCACGACTTCACTAACTAGGAGAGGAATGTTGGTAGGACTACGGTAGAGTCAACTCACTGGAGGGTCGATTGACTGGAGTCACAAGAGCGACGGGAGCCACCAGGAGAGTCAACTTTGAGTGACCAAAAAAAGAGACGGGGTGGTATCGACACAACGGAATCCACCCAGTGGACGGGGTGAGAGCAGAGGGGAAGAAGTAGGTATATCAGTCCCTTCCCTAGAACGGAAATAGTCCACACACTTGTACCTAGGACTCGGTGTACACCGATAAATTTAAATCTATTTAATCTAAAATAACTTAAATTTTGTCAAAAAATCGACGTGAGCAGCGTAAAGTTTACGAGCCGGCGACATACACTTTCACAATCAGCGAGTCAACACAGGCTGAGAAACGCTGGGGCACCTGACATTGGGTGGTCCGAGGAGACAGGTGCCCTAATACGTCCGTTTGTATGACCTCACCCATCAACGAGGGAAAAGGTCCCCTAAAAGGGTTGGGTCCCTAACTTCAGTCCAGAGGACACAATATCCGTCTAAGAAATGGTAGACTCGGTCGTGTCTGCGGTGGTTCTTTCACTGCACCCCGATGGTAGAAATAACCTGTCACGTCTACTTGTTATAGGTAGTGATGTCTTTCAAGATAACCTGAACGACACGATTCATGACCCCAGTGTTGTCCCTTGAACTAGGTCCCGTACGAGAGTTCCATACTTTGTTGCGTCCTATTGATCCCGACAATGACCCTGTCACCTAGGGGACCTGTACACCTGTCCCTCTTCCTCGGAGAGTGAGGACCACTTGGGGTCTCCGTTTCGGAACCCCGGTGACTCTGGAACTCTTCAAATGTCTTACCCTTATCAAAGACGTCAACTCCTTTAGACTAAACATAGGATTGGGACGATGGAGAAAGGACCGACTCACTGGACTGGAGAGACTTGGAATAAGGGGTAGACATTTTACCCTTGAGGAGTTCACGTGTACTTTATTTCCGAATCGGGTACCGTTAGTCACAACAATGGATGGTAATAATAACTGAAGGATGGGGTCCTTTATCCCTTCCCGACCAAACCTCCACAGTAAAGAACCGCCACCCGGAGACGAGACAGGTGAAGGAGAGTCCAAACCCCACAGACCCAACCCCTTCGTTCGTCTCATAACCTTGAGATCTAATCTTAGATGAGTCAGAACGGAAGTCCCGAAACTTGAAAGGTGATGGAAACGGACCTTACGACCAAGGGATATAGAGATATCCGGGAAATGTCCGGGTAGTTGAGTAAATGTATAAACTATAAATCTATGGTCGAATTTCCAACAGAGGAGTCACCGAAGGGGACAGATCCTGACCTTATGACGTGTATGAAGAGGTGGGGTAATATGTGAGAATATAACGAGAAAATGAGATATCTTAGACACTAAACTTTAAGATAAGCAGTAAACAAATTAACAGAAAGAGGAAACTTAAATGTGAGAGGATCTTAAATGTGAGACCATGAGAACGACGGATATTACATCAGTATTTTTTATAAACAGTTCCCTGAAGGGACCACCAGGTCACCGATTCTGAGGTACGAGGACTACGTCCCCCCGGACCAAATTAGGGGACCAATCCCTTGATCTAGGGCGTACGGTGTTGATGTCTAAGGACTACGACCTCGATTCTGGGTCACGTGGGTTTATTTATTTATTTATCAAATTTTTAAAAAGAAAGCTTACTTGTTTAATTAAGACCAAGATAGACCTTTCGTGAAACGTGTCACGGAATATGAACTCTTTCGTTAGTTACTTACCTCACTTTGTTACCGGGAGGGACCGTTTAATACGGTCCAGGGTGGGTTAATTCAATCTTAACGACCCGGAACCGTAACCATAAAAAAAATTTTTGAAGAGTTTCCCTAAGATGGACATGTCGAACCCAACTCTTCGGGAACAAACTTTATTGTTACTCCAATTACTAGCGACTGAACGATTCACGAACGACACTATCTCCAAGACTCCATTCCGGAGGTATCCGTAATAGAAGTAATTTAGGGGTACTGATGGGTCACTTTCATCCATGATAATAATGGGGTATTAAACCTCTCCTTTGACTCCGAGTGTAACGATCGTCTATTATCCCCTACCTCAACAGAAAACTCGGGTCCGTAAAACACAGTTGTCAGGGATAGAAAATTCCCATGAGACGAAATAACAGGTTTAGTAATAGTAGTAGAAGTGACTCCGGCTATTGCAACCATCTAGGCCTGGATAGTGCATTTCTAGGTATCCGGAGTCAAAGAAGGAAACTCTCGAGGACCCCGTCTGAAATCTCTCCCTCCCCGAAGGGCTTTGACAAGAGACCGGGAGGGATGGATCATGGGACCACCCGGGAGGGACAGGGGGGTCGGGGCGGGCTGGGGGGGTCAAGGAAGGACGGGAAGGGGTGGTGTGGACCGACACCAAAAGACAGACAGGAATCCAGCGGACTCCCCCTCCGGGTCAAACACCTCAGTCGTTAGGAATAGAGGGTCTGTCTCGACAATCCGAAAAAGAGAAACCACTCCCTCCTCCTTTCGACTTTGTCCTCACGAACCCCTAACACGACCAAAGATTCGGTCTGAACCTGGTCGGACCAGACCATCTAGGGTCTTCATACCCAACGTTTCCTGGACTCGTCAGTCGGGTTGACGGAAGAAACAGGTTCTAATTTCGAGTCTCTCAGATTCACTGAAAGAGCCTCAGTGTGTCGTTCAATCACCGTTGTCCTAACCATGAGTATGGCCCCTGAAAACATGGGAACAAGAAAGGAAACACCAGAAAGTCTCGGGGTCTCGAGACGGAGGGAGTCCCCCGAAAAGTCAAGTCGGGGAGTCAGGAGAGGTGGAAAAACGTTGGCGTACGTGACTTCGTGTGATCCGAAGGGACAGGTAGTGGTTGACGGCCTCGGACGAGTTTGAGTACAGGTAACTCAGCCACTACGGTAGGTTGGTAGAGCAAGAGACAGCAGGGGAAGAAGAGGGTGGAAGTTAGGAAGGGTCGTAGTCCCAGAAAAGTTTACTCAGTCAAGAAGTGTAGTCCACCGGTTTCATAATCTCGAAGCCGAAGTCGAAGTCAGGAAGGTTACACACACACTACCCCACCGAAAATCGATACACTTTTTCTTCCAAGCGAATAGGAATCAGAGACCTGTGGACCCCTAATTGTGATTCAGATCTAACCATACTCCTCCCCACTCAATCCCGCTGTAGTAGAGACAAGTCACTCCTATACTGAGACCGAACCTATTTGACAAAGATTTCGGTCACGACTCTGTTGGGGACGGGGGTTGGGGACGGCGGGTCCATAGTTTTGTTTACTCATTTATTTTAACCACTAAAGGTATCTCCGGGGATGTGGGTGCAGTTCTATGTCGACGACGGTAGTCGTAACGGAAGGTACACCGAGACCAAAGAAGTAAGTGTCTGATCACACTTAATGGACCGAGACGAGAAGTGTTTTACATTAGACCTTTATGCCTCTGGATTTAGTCTATTAATCTTCCACTACGAAAGTCTTCGTTTTCGTGACCCTTAACACCCCAGTGTCTACTCCCAGTCTTCTTCCACGAGTCTGGGACCTTTTACCTCAATTAAGGTGTTTTCCACACTGGGGACTCTCCCTAGACTCGGTGATTGATAGACCTTCCGTTGTCCTCCACCTCCGTCCTAAAATTCGGTCAACTACTCTAAACGTGAGCTCTTTCAAATGAGACCGATAACTGTCAAACGGGAACAATCATTGGTGGTGTCAGTACATGAATGATCTAGACGAAGACCAGGGACTTCACCCCAACGCCCACCTACGAAATAAATAAGTAAGTAAGACAACAGAACCCTCTCCTACCTCTTCCCCGGTCCCGACACCTCCGTCCGTCTGGTAACCACTCCGTCACCCACCACCAGGTCTGTTCCCAGTTACCACAGATGATCCACCACCACCTACTTTTTTACTGTCACTTCGATATAGTATCCTTAGATCCTCCGAACCATTGGACCAAAGTCCTATATTTGTTCCCTCAAAGAGTATGTTCAAGAGGTCCCCATGGTTTTCCACCGGAGGACCCTTTCACGTTGTGACACCGACATATTAAAGGAAACGGGTCGGGGACGTTGAGTCATCCCCCTGAGGACCCAGGGAAGGGTCAAGGACTTCTTGAGTCGGACACCCCACTCGAGAGAACGAACAAATGGGAAAGAGGTGGGTGGTTCGACGAGAGATAGAGGTGGACTGAGGACCACGTGGTCTTTTCACTAAGATTTTGAGTGACACCCCTAAAGGAACCACCAGGTCACCGATTCTGAGGTGTGAGGGTTACATCCCCCGGGTCCAAGCTAGGGACCAGTCCCTTGACTAGGGTATACGGTGTCGCTTCTAGTTTTTAGAGTACACGGAGTTGACTCTGGCCCGTATTGGTTTATTTATTTATAAATTTTTATTTTAATTTCGAGTCACACCGGGGAGGAATAACACCATTCCTCTCTCTTGATAGAAGAATCAGGAGGGAAAATGGAGACTGACTGGTACTACACAAAGGAAGTTCCTCGTCTCTCTCTCGGCGCAGGCTGCTCCGGGGGCTCCCGGGTCGCGGAAGTAAGGTCATCTCCTCCATTCGAACCGTCCCCAATCCTAACAACAACCAGGGACCCTCCTTTCCTGTACCCCGTGACTCACCCACCCACCCCAAAAGACCAGAGAACTTAACGTCGAAACTTTGATGGGGAAGTCCAACGACTGAGTAAATTAGGTGTTTTGTCGAGACGAGCTTCGTCCGTAGAGTCGGGGTAAAATGACCCTTCTTTGTTCGAGGTTCTCTATTTTACGATTGTTGTGTCGATCCATTACTTGTTTGAACACCAAAGGTCTTGTTCTGAACAAAAAGGAATTCTTCCGCCTTGATAGACATCAATAGAAGAGTGGGAACTTACATGTATATAATTTCACAAAAAAAAAAAGATTGAAGTTCACATTACCTACAAGTAATAAAATTTTAAGGGTCACAAAGTCTTTTGAAGTCAAAGAACATTAGGGTTGGGGTGACTCTATTAGTGACAATTGGTAAACGGTGACAAAAGGTCTGAAGAAAAGTAAACCTCGGTTCCAGTATCAAACATTGTACTAAAACAATCACAACAAGTAAACTCCTCAACCAAAAAAAAAGAGTAACCAACAATACAAAACAATAAAGTGTATTATGTAGTCTCTGTAGAAAGTAGATGACTCAGTCTAGTACATAAGTAAATAAATTGTCCACAGACAACTTACTAATTAGACAGTCCGTGACAAGATCCACGGCCCCTATGTCTGTTTGTTTTGAGGAACGGTAGTGTTTTGACGGTAAGGTCACCCCCCAAACACCACCCCTCTTGAAGTTTTGTGTGTGTGTCTGTTTAATTTTTTATTAGCAAAGGAAGAAAAGGAAACCGGAAGTGACTTGTTTCTGTTTGTAAAGGAACAGGAGGAACGGAAGGATTTACACATCCGGTTTATCAATTGCTCGACAATTGTTTACAGACTGGAAAGGTCAAGGAAAGTGGGAAACACTTACCTACTTTCGTGTGTCGGTGGACGACATCGGGTCTTACAATTTGAGTCTATAAGAATAGAAAAAAAAAAGTAACTATTTATTGATGAGAAGAAGACATTCTCTCCTTTCTTTATCAGAAACTTGAATTAACCCTTAACTTAGGACCAAGAAGTAAATAGTCTAGACATTGGAACTCGGTTCTTACTTTGGAGAGCCCCGGAACTAAGAGAGTACACAGCCACCCCCTTTTATTATGATAAGTGGAGTGTCCTTCAACCCTTCTTGACTACTCTATTATATCTGTCCCTTTCGAGGTTCGAGTCTGGGCCGCACCTCTTTCGTGAGTTCTTTACACTTGACAAAACGTAGACGAAGGTTACTGACGTGTCGAAACGTGGTAATGATGGTTCCCGGGTCCAAGTTAGGGACCAACCCCTTGATTCTAGGGTGTTCGGTGCACCGCACCGGTTTTTTTTTTTTCTTCGAGATACTTTCATCCTCTTCGACATAAGATTAGAGACACGGACTCAGAAAGATAGATTTGAACCTCTTTTATTCAGAGATTAAAGTATCAATACTCCCAATTTACTTAGTTATATATATTACACAAACTTATCGTTCGTAACATATTCATAGCTGATGATAACATATTTCACAGGTTATTCATAAAATAATTAGTGAATTACTTTATAGAAAAGGAGGCGACTAGAGGAAAAACAACCTGTACCACCAACAGAAGTCAAAGAACGATAATTTTAGTGTTACTTACGTCACTTATACAACCAAAGAGACCACCCCTCCCGTACTCCCTCAGTGGGAAAGGAGTGCAAACGAACCGTCCAGGACGTCCTCCCTCGGCTCTCGGAGCTCGTCGTGGACCCCGACCTCCGTGACTACAGGAGCCCCGCCCACCTGTTGGACCGGCACCACTACCCGGACGTGGGACTGATGAAATGGTCGAAGACCGCGGACGTGATGGACGACGACGTGTGCCTACCCGGGGACCGGTTAAGGACCGCGGTAATGTAGCGGTAGTACCACTCGACCAGACTCGGACTGAAAGTATCCCCACCCACGTCGGGAGTCTAGAGAAACGACCCCCGAACTAAGGTGTTTGTCCTCTTCTCCTCCGAGTCTCGTCTCGGGATCGAAATAGACTGGGAGGTAGCTTAAAATCTCAAAAAATTCATCCTTTAAATTAAAAATAATTTAAAAAAAAATACAGTCTCCTAGTAACAAAATGTTACAACAAAATCAAAGTTCACATGTCGTTTCACTAAATCTATATGTAAATAGGTAAGTTTTTCTGTGACAAAGTGAGTCCTGGTGGGTTGGTCGCCGTTTCGACCCCAATCTTGGATTCAAAGGACGGAGAGTCCGTTGTCACTCCGAATACTGCAAAGGGAGGTACCCCACGGGTGGGGCTCGTCCCGTGTCCTTCTTATCCCACTGGACCCGAGACAGGTGGTGGAGGTCCGACGACGGGCGGTGGTCACAAGGATGGACCACCCGAGGGTGTACCGGCTCAAGGACGTCTGACCGCCACTGGGACTCACCGACGAACCGGAGGTGGCGCGGGGACTCTTTGACGCGTTCGAGTCGCTCTAGTTGTTCGACGACCGGGTAGCCGGTACCGAGTAGTGGTTCCTCGTGTAGGTCCACGTCACCCGTCCCTCCGCCCAGGGGTCCCCTCGCACCCCGACCCTACCCCGAACCGTCCGTCGGGCCCCGTTTCGTTGACTCGTTCAGACCGGAACGGAAAAGAGAGGTCCGGAACGACTTCTGCCCGCTCGTGTCGACCAGGGACCGGCTCGAATAGGTCCGGGACCAGGACGAGTGTGTGACGGTGAGCGACCGGAGGAAGCACAAGCCGACACCGTAGGAGGGACTCCCCCTGGGACTCCCGTCGGGGCGAGGGGTCCGGGGAAGTGGGGGGTCACTCGTCTCGTGCGGGGGATCGTCCCTGAGCGACTTGGTGAGGCCCCATTCAGTACCCGAACTCAGAACGANCCCCCCCCCCCCCCCCCCCCGGCCCCCAGGGAGGGACGGACGTCGACGAAGGAATAGTGTGGGACCCTCTGGAATCTTTTCATAAAAGAAAAGAAAACAAAAAAAAAATTCCACATAAATAAATAAAAACCGACGTGACCTAGAAGGAACGACATGGCCCCGAAAGAAATCAACGTCGGTCATCCCCGATGAGAAACAGTGTCAAACGTCCGTGACCTCACGTTCGAGTCATCAACATCACGTGTCCGAATCAACGGGACGTCGGACATCTTAGAAGGGTCTAGTCCCTAGCTTGGGCACGTGGGACGTAACCGTCCGTCTAGGAATTGGTGGCTTGGTGGACCCTTCGGGGTTCAGTAAACCAAGACTTTGAGTCAAAGGAATACACCTTCTACTCTTATTTCTGAGGAAGAAGTAATTCCCAACACTCGGACTCTACTTTATTGGTACACTGATCGGAGTCGTACCTTGGGGAACCCGAGTTTCGTCGACTGAAAGTTGTGACATTGTTATGTTTCCAACGGAGAATAAGACATTTCACCGGAACAAACACACATAAAATTTTTATGTCTATGAAATTTTTCGGGAAAGAACACTCCCCTCGACTGGGAGTCTCTTCTGGACAGACAGATATCGACGAATTTGTAATGAAGGTCTTCGTGTCCGGTGCACTCGACAGGTCATGTGTCTTCCGGGACGTACACTCTTTCTACACACCCCAAAGACCTCAGTTCCCTCTTCCCCGCCTACCAGTGACGGCCCAGTTAGGATGTCCCGAAACTCCGACGGGCGCTACACCTTCGAGACTACCTTGCGTACTCCGTCGACGTCCTCTCGGACGACGCCCTACTCCCGCGGAGCGTCCTCCTCTACCTCTCGGCGAAACTCGACCTCTTCAGTCTCTCGGATGACCACTGGGGGAGTCCATGTCCCAGTGTCCGTAGGTTCAAGTCCTCGACGGGGGAGGAACGTGGGAGAGACGACCCTTCGACCGTGGAAGTACAATGACGTGGAGTCATCGGTGTGGGGTCGGTGGTGAAGGTTCTTCAAGTACCCGAGACCCCAGTCCGGACCCAAACTTAGGACCGGAGGATCGGAAAGAAGAAAGAAAAACCGGTCCGGTACATCATACGTCCTAGAATCCCTAGAATCAAGGGACTGGTCCGTACCTTGGGTACGAGGGACGTTACTTTCCGTCTAAGAGTTGGAGACCCGGTGGTCCCTTCAGGGACAATCGAAGGGACCGTCACACTGGTGACTATTCAGTGAACGACAGAGTCCAGGGTCAGAGGAGGAGGTACTCCCTAAGTACACATCCCTTTACTCTGTTGTCTTCGTTTCACGACTCGTGTCTCGGACCGGGTCCCATTCGCCGAGGTATTCATCGGTGACAACAATCCTAACGACAATAATAATACCCCCGGAATCGGGGACCTGGTACCCAGACTAAATGGTGGAGGGGGTCCGGACCGAGGACGGCTTCAAGACCAAGGTGAGTGACACCGCTCCCCGTAAGAACCCGGGGGGATAATGTGCAAGGGGTCGTGGGGGAGGGGTGACTACTAATTACTCCCCACCTCCGGAGACACGAGGTACGGAACCGAAGTGACACTGGAGAAAGACTGTAGGAGTCACCTGTAGGACCTTGGGAGACGTTTGGGTCTATACGACACGAAGCACCTTCTGGGGTGAAAGCCTATACTCCTGAAATGGGCCGCTCCCTGAGTCCGTGGGGGGTGGAAGGCACGGGTCCATCCAAAGGGGATGACCAGAATCGTAACGAAAAAATTTTAATTAATTAATAAAAAAAATCTGGCGAGACCCAGAAGTGACGACACATGTACGAAAGAAATCAACACCACTCGTCCCCGATGAGACAACACCACACTCCCGAAGAGTAACGGCTCGTGTCCGACATCTCGGGTCCGAGTCATTAACACCAAGTCCCCGAACCAACTGGGTATCGTACACCCTAGAAGGGTCTGGTCCCTAGCCTGGGTACAGGGGACGAAACCTCCCACCTAAGATTCGGTGACTTTGAGGTCCCTTCAGGGTCGTAACGAAATGTTTGTTCGTCCTTACCCATTAAGGTACTTTCTTTACCCTCTGGGACTTCCACTTTTCTGGGTCGGCCCAGGATTCGAGTCCCCTAGAACTGGTGTCCTTCCTTCAGTAGTGGTTCAACGTAGGAGGAGTCGAAGAGTTCAGGTCTGGTTCGTCGCCCAATCTAAACACCCCCACCTCTCTCCGTGATACCTCTATAGTCGACACGACGTCTTCTACCGCAGAGAGACCGGTCGGAGTCCGGGGTTCCTAAGATGAGTGACTGACTGGGGAAAGGTGCAAAGAGTCCTAATATGGACCCTTCTGGTACCGATAAGTGACTAGGTCGCCGAGATGGGACTCCCACCTGTCGACGACCTACTCTTCAAGGTCCGTCGGATATCAGAGTGGATATTGTGGTAGCGGTACGTGTCACCTCATCTATGGAGGTACGAGGCGTCCCGGTAGACCTTAATGTAGGTGACGCAGAAACCGTAGTCCATTCACTTTCAGGGGAGTAGGTCCGTACCACATGGTGTTCGGGAGATAGGCTCGAGTGTTAACAAAGGAAAAAGAGAAACAGAAAGAAAGGGAAAGAAGGACGGATATGATAAGAAGTTTAGTTTATATAAGGAACCGACTAATATTTTCTATTATCGGTAGGAGTCAAGAATTTTCCGAAATTAAGGTGGGGGTCCTTATTGATCCCTCTAAAATGTGTGTGTGTGTGTGTGTGTGTGTGTGTGCATATGAATGTATGTATGTGTGTATATATGTATGTTTCTCTCAATACAAACATAAAGGTAAGATTCATCGTCAAGAAGAGAGTATTATTTCTTTTTGTTGTCTTTACGGGTTACCACTTTAAACTAAAAATCATTTAAATCTTTTTTTCTCTATTACTTTTCTTCTTTTATTTTTAGTAAGTACTAGGGTGGACGAGAATGATAACAGTCCATAACCGAACCAGTTTCTCAAGTAAACCTAAAAAGGCAGTTGTTGAATACCTTTTTGGACTTACGTAAAAAACCGATTGGGTTATAAAGTGACGCACCCGACTCGACACGAAATAACCGGTTAGAGGGCGACCGGTTGGAGAAAGTGTTCAGAGGTTAGGTCCTCTTCGGTTCCTACTACCCGTAGAATCCCACATATACACCGTGTGGCACCGGAGGGAACCACGGGTCGAGGGTCCAGGTCCGACGAGGTGAGACGTTGTACCGGGAACGAGGATTTGGAAACAAATGGTTTAGAAGGGAGATCAGATTTTGGTCAGAAGGAGTAGGTGTGACTAGGCACTACTGAGTGGCGGAGCGACCTGACCCCTCCTTGTCTTATCGAAGATCTGAACAGTGGTTGAACGAGAAACTGAAACTTGTTCGACTAACGGAAGGTGTCCGAAGTCAAACGGGTAGTCATTTTACTGATGGTTGAGGAAAAAGGGAAAGGGAGAAGGAAGAGGTCCCATTTGTAAGTGTGACTAGAGGACGGGGTAGAGGGTACATACCGGAATCGATATTTCACCACTGATACTCGCACCTCCGTCCGTCTCGACCCAAACTTAAGGTAAGGGTCGACACACTGGACCCTGAAGTGAAGAGACTTGGAGTAACATATCATGTTTTGATATTATCAAAACATAGGTCAGGACATGACTTCAAAGCTCCTACGACACTTACATACAGGTGTACCAGTCACGTCGCACGAGTCGGAGACACGTAAGGGAACGCTCAGGTCACCGGACACTATATACTGTAATCGACGAAAAGATTCTCCTTGGTTCGAAGATCGACGAAGGATGGAAGACGGAAAAGAACGACGAGAGACAGGGGGAAGACGTCTCACCCCGACCCCCTCTCCTCAAGACACCCTCGTCTCCACACTCACTAAGAAAGACCCAGAAAGGTAGGTCTATACTACTGATACTGATGCCCCTCCACTTGGTCGAGGACCTCGCCTTGGAGTTCCAGATATAGTTCTGCCACCGGACGATAGGCCTCTTCTGGTGGGCTTCTTACATGTTGGTGAAGACCTCCGTGAAGGCGGTGAGTCTCTTCCACGCCGAGTACCCCCTCCTTGTCCTACCTTCGGACACCTCCTCCGCTCCCGAGCCCTGGTAACTCCAGGACTGGGTCCCTAGGTTGGACACAGAGAAGTACAGAGGACGTAGCCGTCCGTCTAAGAAATGGTGCTCGCGGGGGACCCTTCGGGTAAATGAGTGGACATTTTACCCACAGGAGTCACCGTCGGTCTTCCTGGACCCAAGTTTAGTATTGTGACAGTGAACCCTCGACACACTGGAACCCGTCCAGTAAAACGAAGAGACTCGAACAATAGAACTGTTATTTTTAAATTTTTGACGGACATAAAGTTCCAGTGACCCTCCTACTTCACTCTTTTACTTCCATTTGGAGACTAGGGTTTATTTACGAGTCTCCATCGACAACAAAAATCGAAACCCCCTATTTCTCCAATTAGTACTAGCCCTATTTATACGAACTTTAAGAGGGTGTCAGGAACGTGGTTCAATGAGTCTCGGAATCCTTTCCCTTCCTACTTTACCCACCAGTCCCTACTACCGTGAGACCGTCCCTTCCCCTACCACTCCTCACTGTAGTCAACGGTTGTTCGGGAGCAGACACGGGGGTCCAGGTGCACTTGAACGATGACGACCTCCGGGCGTACGTTCGGCGGGACGAGATACGGGAAGCGCGGTAGTGGGCAATGTACTGGACTGAGTGCACGTTCTAGACGCGGACTTTGTCGACTGACACCCCCCGTAGGAAGAGTGACGTTCCTGAAGAGACAAACCTCTGTCTGGGATTAGAGAATGACAGGGTATGGGTGGATGGGATGAGACCCCCACCCGGACCCCACACTGCACGTCGGAGGGGTCGGTGTGGGAGGAAGAGTGACCTTACCTGTCCTGGTAACGTGACTGAGACCATAGAGTCGAGACGGGGACTCCGCAGCCCCCGACCTTCTCCTGGTATCGCCTAAGGGTCCACGGTCGGGGAAGATTGGCGGGAATGGGAGTCTCCGGTTCCCGTGTCCTTCCTTTTACCTGACTCGCACCTGAACACACGGTCGTCCGCCCCCGGGTCCGTCGTGTTCATGAAACCGGAAGGACCGGACCCTTCAGGGACCGACCGGGGGTCCCTCTCCCCGTTTGTGGAGGTCCCTGACTGTGAGGTTCGTCGAAGTGGAGAGGAGGTCGAGGGAGGAGGTGTTCTAAAGTAATGGAGGGTGGACGGTAAGTGGGTAGTTACACTTTTAGTCCCAGTGTCGGCCAGACACGTAGACCGAGGGGTCTTCGGGCAAGACAGGTCGTCGGGTGCCTGGGGAACGAGGGACCAGTGCGGTCAGGATCAAGTTAAGGGAACTGAGGGAAACGGGAGAATGGGAAAAGAGGTGGTGGACCACCTCACTCCGGGGTCCTCTCTCTGGTTCGTGTAGTTCGTTCATCTAATAGAGATCTCAAGCTTCAGAGACAACCAGTGAAACGGAAGTCTACTCCTCCCTCATAATATACTATTTAAGAGACACAAAACCAAAATGCACCCACTCCAAGAAACGACGGGTGGGGATCTCGGAGTCCGTCACAGACTCCCGTCCTCACAAAGGGGTCTCGACTGGATGGACCGCCTCCGACCGTGGGGTACGACAGAGTAGAGGGGACCGGGACGGTGTCTGTAAACGGTTTTTTCACTCGGAAAGGTCCACCAAGGTCCCTGAGTCCCTTTGTCCGTCCTCTGGGGTTCAAAGAACACATCCGGGACAGTGCCGGTCCACTCGGGGTAAAGGTGTCAATGTCTGACTCCCCATCCTGGTGTAAAACACTATAGACCCGGAAGTGAGTCCAAGACTCGGGTCGGACGGTCGTGGGTCGACGTGTGTAACGTCCTAGGGCTCCCGGAGACCCCTAAAATGTGTGTGTGTGTGTGTGTGTGTGTGTGTGTGTGTGAGACGGACGTCAGTCAGACAGGCCCGATGGACGGTTCCTGGAAGGGTGGGGGTAGGGTAAAAGACAGGGAAGAGCCAACGAAAATCCACCTAGGGAACCTCCGTCTTCGTCGGTTCCTGACTAGGGTCCGTGAGACATCGTTTGTTTGACACTTAAGACTGAAGGGAACGGGAAGAAGGTCAGCATCCACGGAGGGGAGGCTAGTCGACCCTCCTCTGACTTCTTTCCGTTCCCGGTTCTACGACGACGAAGACTGGGAGGAGAGACCCCGTCCCGTCCTCTCCTCGGACCAAGTAACACGGTGTAAAGTATGGGCACGTCCGTACCCACTCGCTGACCGTGGGGAAAGGCCGGAGTTTCGGGAGGGATGTCACTTCGACCCGTCCTCCTTTCTCCGGGGTCGTAACCCCAAACCTAAGATCTCCCCTGCACTACTGGCCGTCACAGCTCACGTCTTTAGAAACGGAAACGATGGTAAAGACATACTACTCTTTATTTTCAAGTGGTTCCAAAACAAAACATGAAGAACAATTACCCGACAAAAAGGTAAAGGACCCCCAGTACCAAGTGGAGAATCGTATTTGTCCCTCGACGCTAACGTAGTCCCTGGACTGGATCGTCGGGCATGGGACGACTCGTGAACACGGGCCACTGGCGTCCCAACCCTCACCAACCGTGAGTTTCAGATGAAAACAGGGAACCCACAGGTCGGGGCGGTGGGGAGACACCGACCGGACCACGACACTTTATTATTACCGACACAATAAAAAGAGTGAGTCGGACCGGGACCCGACCCATGAACCTCCAGTAAAGAGACTTAGACGTCGTTTTAGAAAGTTCTCTTAACTCTGAGTACCCAGTTCACCGTAATGACTCCGGTACAGTCCAGTCACTTTCTCGGTCCTAAGGTCGACCCCAGTTGGACTAACACTTCGGTACCGTAAAGTGGAACGACAAAAGGGTGATGGCTCTAGGACGACTCCGTCTTCCTCCTATACACTCTTAAATAACCCCCTGGGAGACAAAGAGGACGGGACAGTGAAGTAAGAAAGACCAAAGAGTGGGGAAGGGAGCGAGGGAGGGGTCTTGGTTCCTCTGTCCGTACTCCTCAATTACACTGAGGTTCAACATGGTTACGGTAAATCATTATCGACACACTGGAACCAGTTAGTAGAATCGAAGAGACCCGTAGTCCTTGAGGTCGTTTGAATAGTCTTTTTGGTGTAACACTGATTCTCAATTCTGGCGAGGACGACCAAAGGGTGAAGGAGAATTACGACGGCAGTGTTTTACTTTTGGTCCAGAGGAAGTCCTTCGGAGGGGACTAACTGAAGGGACATTGGGAAAGGAGGGAAGTAGAAAATTTTTAAGCACATAAAATTTTTTATAAATAAACCGACACGGTTCAGAATAAACGTCGTACGTCCTAGAAATCAACACCGTACTTTTGAGAGTCGACACCGTACAGCCTAGATCAAGGGACTGGTCCCTGACTTGGGGGGACAGGGGACGGAATCCTCGTGTCTCAGAATCGGTGACTTGGTGATCCCTCCAAGGGAAATTTAAACAAAAATTAACTCCCTATTAATGAAATATAATCACAACACAACCAAAGACGACATGTTGTTGCACTTAGTCGATATACAGATGTGCATAGGGGAGGAAGGTAGGGTGGGGAGATCCAGTAGTGTCTCGTGACTCGACTCGACGAACACGATACGTCGTCGAAGGGAGATAAAATGTCCACCATCATATATAGGGACGAAGTAAAAACGTTACAAGGATATGTGCAAAAGAAGAAAGCTGTCAGTAGACTCTCCTACCCTCTCTTTTATTCAGTCTGAACCTCATGTCTTGAATCTAAGACCAGGACTGGATAGTAAATAATAGGGACCCTCCCCTTCCCAATTAATCAAAGTGCCACAGAGTTCAAACGTGTTTTTTGGTCCCGTTTTGCAAAAGAAAAGGTCCATCGTAATAACGCACTGACAACGGATGACATTAGCGAGGTAGACGTATCGTTGGGACACTCTTTCCTCGCCACCAGGGTAAAATGTCTACACCTCTTCCTTGGAGCTCAATGTCGGATTCTTATACTATCTTGGTCCAAGTTTAAGGTTGGGACTGTGAATTACAACATGGTATTCGTTCAATGAAGTCAAGAGAGAGGAGTTCAAGAATTAGATCCGTTGTCTTAATTATATGGATCCTAGTGTCCTCCCAACACACCTAATTTATTACGTACCTTTCGTGGATCGTGTCAAGTCCATGGAGCTTGATTCAGTAAGGCATAAGTCTATGGACAAGTCGTAGTGTCTTGTCTCTGTCTTAAACATGGGATCAGTCAGACTGAGGTTTCGTAATGAAATCAGGGGTCTGGGGGAATCCGGGAGTCAGACGTAGAGATTTTTAGTACAAGTTCAACTAAACGGACATCTTAACTTTTGAGAACCGAGGTCTAACCTAGTTTACTTAGACAAAATTTGAAGACGTCGGACGTCAGGTCCTGGACCCGTACAAATGGGTCCAGCCTCAAGCCCCTTTGAAAGACCATCGAATTAAAAACCAACCAGACCGAAAACTTCTGGTAATTCTCATCAATCTTTGTCCTCGACCTACTCAGAGGAAACGACGACGACGACGACGACGATTCTGCGAAGTCAGCACAGGTTGAGATACACTGGGGTATCTGCCGTCGGGTGGTCCGAGGGGGCAGGGACCCTAAGAGGTCCATTCTTGTGACCTCACCCAACGGTAACGGAAGAGGTCTCAGAGGAGATCGTCTAAAGTGGTCTCGGGACCCTGTTCACCTTACCTCTTCACCGAGTGTTTTAAAAACGCGGAGTCTTAGAGGATCTCCCAGTCACAAATCTCCATCTCGAGTCTTTAAACGTCAAAATTGTCGAAGGGACGACAAGACTACGGTTCGAGTAAGAAAGAAAGTTATTGTCTGCCACACGTGGATTATACATTTACGGGACCCGTGTCTCATCATCTTTTCTGTTCGTACCGAGGACGGAAGAACGTTAAATAATAGATCACCTCCTCTGTCTATAATCTAGTAATGTGTTGATTAACAAAGTTAATATTAACGTTAGCCGTGGAGTTTTCCTCTCTAAGTTCCACGACAGTCTCATAAAAGTTGGATCGTAGTCTTCGAAAAGAAGGTTCCTTCATACAACCCAAAGACGTCTTTACTTGTGTGTAGGTTCTCCTCGCTAAAGGGTGGATGACTTCGTGGAAGAACCTTGGGTTTCAGAGGTACCTTGTCAATCTTGTGACGATTGGATGTAAGAAGAGATTACCTACGACAACACACGTTGTGTCTGACACCGTCCGTACGGAAGGATGTGCGGTGTGAGACAACCCTCTCACCTAACGACTCACGGAAAGACCCTTGACGGGACTCAACTTCCCTCGTTGGTTCAAGTACCAATACAGGGTGGTCCGTCAGATCAGACGGAGGTTCCGGACCATCTACCCTCTCCTCATATGCTTCCAGACTGGAGAAACGGAGATAAACTTTGTTGAGTTCCTAACGGGGTCGAGATGACGACGGAAGCACTAGTCGACTCCAGGCACAACGACGACGTGAACGTCAGGTTTAAGACAGACTAAGCTTAGGGGTTATTTGGACACGTTGAAACGTAGAGTCTCAGACGAGTGGTTCCATGAATCGGATTCTGTGTGAATAACGTCTACCACTTTCATTTCTGGTCTCCCCTCTTTAAAGAACGAACACCAGAGTGTTCGGACTTGGAAATCTAGGAGAAGTCTCAAACACTGGCGGGAGACAGTCTCAGGATGTCGAAGGACAGAGTCGAAAGAAAAGGGTTCCGACCTCCGCTGTCGACGTTACGACTGTCCCGGTGTTTTCTAGGAGAGAGGGTAGGGGTGACGGTTGCGACCTCTGGAACCTGTTCAATGAACGGTAGAGATCCCCTTACAATTCATGTGAGTGACGGACTCACAGGATGGAAGAGAATTCGGTGGGGCACAGTACCGGGACCAAGACTCTTTTTGGTACAGAGTCGACCTTCTCGAAGAAAGGGGAAGAGAGACTTAGTGGAGATTGGAGTTACAACAAAGGGTAAGTCCCTTGGGAACTCGAAGACAGGGTTAAGGTTCAAAGATTTGAGTGGAGGGTTCCTCCTCGGGGAAAAGATTCAAGTACGGGTGTAGTAGTCCACGAATGTGACAACGTCTGTGACGACCTACCACCGCCATATCACCACTTACTGTCTCTGTGTCAGGGTCGGGAGGTCCTGGAATTTTGGGTCACAATTTCTACTTGTAGGGTGTTCATGAAACTACTCAGGACCCTTCTTTTTTTGGTTTTACGTGTCCCTCGGTACTCTTGTGCGTCGTCCCCTTACAGGTATGAGTCCTACCCTCAAGGGTCTCTTTGTGAAGCCTGTACTTCCTACTCTTTCCTGGTCAGTTCCTACTCTCCTCTCTTTCCCCCACCTTGGTTTTTGCTAAAGACCGACCCTGAAGGGACCACCAGGTCACCGATTCTGAGACGTAAGGGTTCCGTTTCTCTCCCGGTCCCAAGTTAGGGACCAACCTCCTGATCTAAGGTGTTCGGTATCGTTTTCTAGGGTGTACTGAGTTGCTTCTTCTAAGGTGTACGGCGTTGATTCTGGACCGTGTCGGTTTATTTACTTATTCATAAGAAAATAATTTTTTTTTTTTTCTAAAGACCGTCTCCTTTACCGTACTTTCTAAATTTTGTCCTTCCGTCGGACCGTCCCCGTCTCTCTCGTCTCTCTTATACTCCTTCCCCTTCCATTCCTCTTTCGGGTCCCGTCCGTCAGTATAATTCTTAAAACTTGAAATAGGATAACCGTTCCCCTTCAGAAGTCTCTAGAACGATAAATGCTGTTTTATCTGTGACACCCGACTTACAAGCACAGGGAGATCTTAAGTATACAACTTTGAGATTTAGGGTCACACCACAATAGACTTCTGTCCCGGAAACCCTCCATTAATACAGTGCGGAGAACTACCCTAATGACGGGAAGACTCTTCTCTGTCCTCCCTCGAACGAGAGAGAGGGAGAGAGGTGACACACTTCTGTATCGTTCCTGCTGCCAAGAGTAGTTGTTGACCAGACCGATCATGGAACTGGAACTTGAAGGGTCGGAGAGTCAAGTCAAGTCAAGTCAGTGAGTCAGCACAGGTTGAGAAACGTTGGGGTACCTACCGTCGTGCAGGAGGGTCGGAGATCTTGACACTTTTTATTCACAGACAACAAATACAGTGAGTCAGATTCTAATAAAAACACTATCATCGGACTTAATTTTGTTATCCACCGGAAATAATCTTCTTCCTCATCTCTTCCAGTACTCTGAATCCTGACGGACGTACGACCCAGGAGGTAGTCACTAAGTGTTCGTACTGGAGTAAAGAAAGAGGGGTGTCGGGACATCTCATCTCGGACCATAACAGAGGGAAAATGTCCACCTGCATTACCTTTACTTCCGAAAGGTCCACCGTGATCACCATTTCTTGCGTGGACGGGTCCGTCCTCTACACTCTCTGAGCCCAAACTAGGGACCCAGCCCTTCTAGGGGACCTCCTCCCGTACCGTTGGGTGAGGTGATAAGAATGGACCTCCTAGGGTACCTGTCTTCTCGGACCTCCCGATGACAGGTATCCTAGTGTTCTCGACCTGTACCGACTACGTTAGATCGTGTAGTATGTACTACCTTTACTCTGAGTTTTCAGGGGACTCAGTTTTTTTCGAAGAGACCAAGGGGTAGAGGTGGGAGTCATATGTAGAAGGAGGAAACTGGATTTGAATCGTTCACGAAGACAAAAGGCTTCCGTAAAAAAAGGATTATAATATTGGTACTGTACCGAGTCATTGGAGGGGTGAACTGGTGTTCGGGACACTTCCGTCTCCTATAAACAGATCGTACAAAAGCCGAACTATAGGTCCCGGATCTCATCCTGGACCGTACACCAGTCCTGACTTTTTTTATTTTATCCACACCTTATATACAAACATAGGTCGTCCTACCCGAGTTGACCATTTCTTAGGTCGACGCTACACCTCTGGATCCAAGTCAGGGACCCAACCCTTCTAGGGGACTTCTTCCCTTACCGAGGGGTGAGGTCATAAGACCGGACCTCTTAGGGTACCTGCCTCCTCGGACCGTCCGATGTCAGGTACCCCAACGTTTCTCAGTCTGCCGACTCGCTGACTCGCGTCGTGTAGGACCAGATCCTACGGACCAGATCACGACCGAGACCCGTCGTCACAAGGTCTTTATTGTTGGGGGGGCACAAAACTTGAACCGGAACCGAGGCCCACAAACAGACAATGCGGAGGTCGAGAGTCTGAGAGTCGCAGTCAGACCACAGTCCGTTTCTCGGACCTGAAACCTTGCGACTTCTACTCCGACTTTGGGTTCACGTTCAGGTAGGCCTTACTCCGTCTTCTATTCATTTGTCTTGGTCAATGGATATACCGGAAACTATTGAAATAAATTAAAATAGTAGATATTTTATTCTTATAATGGTAGTTTTTACTAATCACAGTCCTAGTTTTCTCTTTTACAAGTGTCTCACGCACAAATCAAGTAAATCAAGGAGGGAAGGTACCTTATGTCCCCAATCTAGTTACAGTAAGAGAGTCTACTTAACGAAGATAAAGGAGTAGACACTTTACCTTCAACACTTTACTTTCTACTATACCTTAAGGGTACTGGATCCTACGAAGGGAGGGTCTGGACACACCCCGATCGAAGAAGATTTGGAAGACAGGAGTGGAAATTGTAGTAGAGCAGTTCTCCAGACTGGACTAGGAACAAAGAGTTGGATTGAGGTGGGGAAAGGAGAAGTCGTAGAAAGTATTAGGAATAACACAGAACGGACAGAGGAACGAGCGACAACATAGAGGTGACAGACGGTGTCTGTCACGATCGTATTTACGAGTTATTTATATACAACGAACGTAATTTATGGATAACTAATGAATAAGTGGTTGGTCCCTGACAAGAGTCGTTAGGATTGGTGTCGGGACTCTGTAGTCGTCCCGTCCCTAAAGTAAGTAAAATGTCGACACCTTCGACTCCAGATCGTTATATATATAGGGACCACTAGGTCACTGATTGTGAGATGCAAGGGTCACACCCCCCGGACCCAAACTAGGGACCAGTCCTTTGATCTAGAGTGTACGAGATTGATTTCTGGGACGTACGGTGTTGGTTCTGGGTGGTGTCGGTTTATTTATAAAATTTTTTATATAACGGGTCCTTAAAGAGTTGGTATAGTGGTCCTCAAGATTGAGAAACTGGACACGACAGAGGTGAGTGGGAAGGTTACCTCTTCCTCTTAACCTTCGGGTCCTTAACCTTCGACATTCTAAATCCAATTCTAAAGGAAGGACTCCGAGTCAAAAGGGTTGAGATGTTACCCATCTTCCATCTTCTTAGGAACGGGATTGATCACCAATTCCACTTTCAGTCTACTCTATCACTCGACTTTCGTACATTATTTGACTTCGTGATATGAACAAGTACCCCATAAAAAATATAATTATACGTCTTAGTTATGACTGAAGTTTTTACTTAGTAACATCCGACCTTTCCGGTCCCTTGAAAGGACCTTCACCACTGTAAAGTCGATCCGGAATTTCTATCCATTCTAAACCCACACACCCCGCCCCCCCTTCGAGTCTCAACTTCAGTGTCTGGTTGGTTTCGTTCCGAACGGTCCAAGAGATTCAAAATGAAAAGGGGGAAACTCCAACCGCAAGAAGAGATTTTAAAAAGGAAAGTTTATTTTGAGTGACTTCATATTAAACGTACGTTATTTTACGTATACAAGATTTACGTGTCAAGGTACTCAAAACTCTGGACGCATTAATGAGTTTACGATGTATTGATTGGGTTTATCCTTTTCCTCAGACAGTTCCGACATATAACAGTGGGACGAATAAATTGAAGATACGTCTCATGTAGTACTCTTTGCGACCCGACCTTCTTCGTGTTCGACCTTAGTTCTAACGACCCTCTTTATAGTTATTGGAGTCTATACGTCTACTGTGGTGGGAATACCGCCTTTCACTTCTTCTTGATTTCTCGGAGAACTACTTTCACTCTCTCCTCTCATTTTTTCGACCGAATTTCGAGTTGTAAGTCTTTTGATTCCAGTACCGTAGACCAGGGTGAAGTACCGTCTATCTACCCCTTTGTCACCTTTGTTACAGTCTGAAATAAAAAGACCCGAGGTTTTAGTGACGTCTACCACTAACGTCGTTATTTTAATTTTCTTTAAATTAAATTAATTAAATTAATTTCCTTTCAATACTGATTGGATCTGTCGTATAATTTTTCGTCTCTGTAATGAAACGGTTGTTTCCAGGTGGATCAGTTCCGATACCAAATGGGTCACGTACATACCTACACTCTCAACCTGATATTTCTTTCGACTCACGTCTTCTTAACTACGAAAACTTGACACCACAACCTCTTCTGAGAACTCTCAGGGAACCTGACGTTCCTCTAGGTTGGTCAGGTAAGATTTCCTCTAGTCAGGACCCACAAGTAACCTTCCTGACTACAACTCCGACTTTGAGGTTATGAAACCGGTGGACTACACTTCTCGACTGAGTAACCTTTTCTGGGACTACACCCTTTCTAACTTCCGTCTTCCTCTTCCCCTGTTGTCTCCTACTCTGCCAACCTACCGTAGTGGTTGAGTTACCTGTACCCAAACCCACCTGAGGTCCTCAACCATTACCTGTCCCTCCGGACCGCACGACGTCACGTACCCCAGTGTTTCTCGACCTGTGCTGACTCGCTGACTTGACTTGACTTGACTTGGGTTTGGTTTAAGGGAACAGAGGGGTACGTCACTCAGGGGTCAGGGGGAAGAGCACAGGGGTCTGTAGATGAGACGAAAGACGGTGATGTCCAATCAAACAACAACAACAAGAAAAAAATTGTGAGAAAGGGGGGTGGTTGTAAAATGCCGTTTAAAACGTTGTAAAACTTTCAGACTTTCTTAAATGTCACTTTGACATATGGGTGGTGGATCTAAGATGTTACTTGTAAAACGACATCAACAAATTAGTGTATATGAGATCGGTAGGACGATAACTAAGTTGAATAGAGACTATTTAAATTTTTATTCAATGTTTATAACTTTGTAACGTGGGGTTAGTGAAGCTGTACGTTTTGAAAATGGATCTTAAACAACTGGACTTTGTGTCCAGTCCACTCAAGTTAAGTCAAGGCAAGTCAGAGAGTCAGTACAGACTGAGCAACACTCGGGTACTTGGTATCGCGTGGTCCGGAGGGACAGGTAGTGGTTGAGGGTCTCAAATGGGTTTGGGTACAGGTAACTCAGCTACTACGGTAGGTTGGTAGAGTAGGAGACAGCAGGGGAAGAGGAGGACGGGAGTTAGAAAGGGTCTTAGTCTCAGAAAAGGTTGCTCAGTCAAGAAGTGTAGACCATCGGTTTCATAACCGCAAAGTCGAAGTCGTAGTCAAGAAGGTTACTTATAAGTCCTGACTAAAGGAAATCCTACCTGACCAGCCTAGAGGAACGTCAGGTTCCGTGAGAGTTCTCAGAAGAGCTTGTGGTGTCAAGTTTTCGTAGTTAAGAAACGGTGAGTCGAAAGAGATATCAGGTTGAGAGTGTAGGTATGTACTGATGACCTTTTGGTATCGGAACTGATCTACCTGGAACCAACCGGTCCATTTGTCAATAAAAATGGTCGTTTTGTCCAAATAAGCCCTCGTCATTTCTTGACGTTGAGTTCTGTACGTTGACACCACTTGGTGAACGCGTAGACACAACAACAATTAGTGAGTGAAAACATAATCATTTAGTGTTTCAAAACGTAAGTTTTTAATCTTGTTTTTTCTTTTACGTTGTTTTTCATAATGAAGTGGTCCGAATCCTGTTATAAAAGTAAGATCCGTAAACGATTACTTGTATCGTCAGTAATCTATTAGCCGACGGGACCACCGAGTCTACCATTTCTTAGACGGACACTACGTCCTCTGGGCCCAAGTTAAGAACTCAGTCTTTCTAAGGGACCTCTTCCTTTACCGTTGGGTGAAGTCATAAGAACGGACCTCTTAAGGTACCTGTCTCCTCGGACCACCCGATGTCAGGTACCCCAGCGTTTCTCAACCTGTACTGACACGTCGATCGTGAAAGTTACCATCTTTTCTTAATCGTTATTAGTATTAAATAGGTAAATGACTTCTGTTCAACTCGTGACTAAATTTTGATACGGATGTTTAAATGTTCTCCATGTCTATACGAATGAATGTATATTCCGTTATAAAATTTAAATTAAATTTATACAAATTTCAGTAACAATTTTCTTTCTTAATCCCTCGTTATCAGTAATAGGTTAAAAAGACTAGAGAAGGAAATTAAAGTACTATGTGTTTAATTCTCACTTAGGCCCTGAAGGGATCACCAGGTCACCAATTCTAAGGTGTGAAGGTAGGAACCAACCCCTTCAAGGTGTACGGTATACCACACCAGTCTTTTTTCCTTTTCTTACTGAGACTTTAAACTTTCTCTACAGTTGAATTCCTTCTTTACCCCACTTTGCTATTTTCAAAACAAAGTTCAAGAGCAACTTATCCTTCTGTCGATAATATAGTTTCTCTTTCATTTAGTAGTCCTCTTCACAAATGAGATTTAAATCTATCACTATTTGGAATTATGGACCGGGTACAATAACCCGATTTGATATCCTTGAAAAATTTTTACTCTAAATTATACCCCTAATCTGTATATTAATATCGAATTTCCTCTTATTTCGACTTTTTTCTACGACTCCATTGGGTCTCTGACTTCTGACATCTTTCTTCAATGTTGGAGAGTCCTCTTGTTTTCCGGTTTCCACCCCACAATGATCTTGTAACCGCGAGCCTCCTCTCTACTGGTGTGTTGACTGTCGTTGAGAAAAATTTTTTGTAAAAATTTTATATAAATAAATTAATAAACCAACGAAGTCCAGAATAAACGACGTGTACCCTAGAAGCAACGTTACACTCCCGAAGAGAGATCAATACGGTACCTGAATCAAACGGGGTGTCTTAGACTCTTAGAGTCGAGGGGTTGGTTTGGGCACAGGACACGTAACGTTCCGTCTAAGAATTGGTAATCTGGTGGTCCAATCAGGGATAAAAAATAAAAAAATTTAAATAAAATAACTTCATATCAACTAAATGTTATAAAACAATTAAAGACGACATGTCGTTTCACTAAGTCAATATGTGTATGAATATGTAAAATAGTATAAGAAAAGGTAACACCAAATAGTGTCCTAAAACTGGGATCAAGGGACACGATGTGTCATCCTGGAACGACAAATATGAAAGGTCAAACGGAGACGATTAGGGTTCGAGGGTTAGGTAGGGAGGACGTGAGGGGAGGGGGAACCGTTGGCGTTCAGACAAGAGACACAGACACTCAGACAAAGACAAAACATCTGCAAGTAGACACAATATAAGATCTAAGGTGACACTGAGTCTACCATTTCTTAGACGGACGTTACGCCCTCTGGACCCAAACTAGGAACCCAACCCTTCTAGGGGACCTCTTTCCTTTCCGGTGGGTGAGGTCATAAGACCGGACCTCTTAAGGTACCTGATATATCAGGTACCTCAGTGTTTCTCAGCCTGTGCTGACTCTCTGAAAGTGTGAGTGTGATCTAAGGTGTATATTCACTATAGAATACCATAAACAGAAAGAGAAAGACTGACAGAAGTAACTCACACTATTAGAAATCCAGGTAGGTACAACGACTTTTACTGTAATAAAGTAATCAAAAATACCGACTCGTCATGTCGTTGAGAATTTTTTTTTTACGATAAATTTCACACTTTTTAGTGGTTTCATATATTCTTTCCTTTGCTCTAATAGAAGAGTGACAAGATTAGTGTAGTTTGTCCACACTTCTGTAGACCAGTCAGGGGTCGAATGACTAGTTCAATATGTCAGTGGTGTTAGAACTACACCTTTTAAAATTAGGGGGAGTTTTAAAGGATCTCAGGGAACAGTAGTCAGGGAAGGAGGTTAGGGCAGGGGATTCTTGGTGACCAATCGAAACAGTGATATTAAAACTAAAAAGATCTTAAAGTATATTTACCTCATTCACAAGTACCACATTAGAAACCCCCGACTGAATAAAATCAATCGTATTACGAAAACTCTGAGTAGTACAACAACTCACATAGTCATCAAGTAAGAAAAGATAACGGTTTATCTTATAATAACGTACCTATATGTCTTTAAACAGATGGGTGAGTGGTCAATTACCTATAAACTCAACAAACATTACAACCGAGAATACTTATTTCGACGATAAATACCCCCGTATCCAAAAATAAAGAAAATCCATTTTTGTATCCTCACTTTAAAACACCTGTATATCATTTACATATAATCAAAATATTCTTTAAAGGTTTAGTAAAAGGTTTCCCCGACACTTTCAACAAGTCAGTACAGACTAAGAGACCCTAGGGCACCTGACATCGGACGGTCCGAGGAGACAGGTACCTTAAGAGGTCCGGCCCTATGACCTCTCCTATCGTCAAGGAAAGAGGTCCCCTAGAAGCGTTGGGTCCTTAACTTGGGTGTAGAGGGCGTAACGTCCGTCTAAGAAATGAGAGACTCGGTACTCCCTTCGGGTCTTATGACCTCACACATCGCATAGAGAAGAGGTCGACTAGAAGGGTTGGGTCCTTAGTTTGACCCTAGAGGACGTAACGTCCGTCTAAGAAATGATCGACTCGATTAAGGTAGTTGTTGTATCTTCCCAAGAGTAACGAGACGTAGGAACAGTTGTGGACCATAACAGTTGGAAAAAGTGAAGTCAGTAAGAGGATCCATACATAACCATAGAGTACTCAAAAATTAAACACAAAGACACTACTGATTCCTACAACTCGTAGAAACTACATGAATGACCGCAAAACATATAGAACACATAGACAACGTCACAGAAAATTTTAGAAAGCCAGTATAAGAAATAACACAATAAAAGAATAATAATTCATAAACATATAAGATCTATGAGATTTAAATAGGAAAGAGTCTATATATTTAACGTGTATAAAAGAAAGTCGAGTACCGAACGGAAAAGTAAGGGATATTTTCACCTTCTGAATTTAAAACTACCTTAAGTTATATAGTTAAAAAAATATAAAACACGAAAAACACAAAATAGATTCCCTAGAAACGGATTGGGTTGTCGTGTGTACATAAAAGGACACAAATAAGGGGGTTTTCATAATAAGAATTGTAAATAACAAGTAAAGTATAATCAAAAATACATATCACACTCCATTATCATCCTCAAGTAAAAAAAGGGAAGTTTATAGGTCAACAAGGTCGTGGTAAACAATTTTTCTAATAGGAAAGAAGTAAATTAATAGAACAATGAAAACTACTTTTAGTTAACTGATTTGTATTATATAACAAGTGATAAACTATTACATATAAAGGATATTCATTTGAGGGAAGGAAGTAATTCAATCTGTCCTTTTTCTGTTTCTTTACAAAAGACTAGTAAAATCTTTTTAGTCTTTTATGTCTATTTCTCTATATTCTTTTATCTTCAACAATCATTAGGTGGGGACAATGATGGTCCGAAGAGACCACCGAGTTTGTCATTTCTTAGATAGACGTTACGTCCTCTGGGTCCAAGTTAGGGACCCAGTCCTTCTAGGGGACCTCTTCCTTTACCGTTGGGTAAGGGCATAAGAACGGACCTCTTAAGGTACCTGTCTCCTCGGACCACCCGATGTCAGGTACCCTAGTGTCTCAGTCTACACTGACTCGCTGATTGAAAGTGAAAAAAAGCCTTTCATGACAAAACCCAAAAAAACGTCTTAAACAGAAAATCTAAATAGGACTACGAAAACTGACACCACAACCTTTTCTGAGAAATCTAAGGGAACCTGACTTTCCTCTAGTTTGGTCAGTTAGGATTTCCTTTAGTCAGGACTTATAAGTAACCTTCCTGACAACGACTTCCACTTCGAGGTTATGAAACCGGTGGACTCCGTGTCTCGAGTGAGTGACCTTTTCTGGGACTACGACCCTTTCTATCTTCTGTCCTCCTCTTCCCCTACTGTCTCTACCAACCTACCGTAGTGACTGAGTTACCTGTACTCAAACTCGGTCGAGGCCCTCTACCATTTCCTGTCGGACCGCACGACGTCAGGTACCCTAGCGTTTCTCAGTCTGTGTTGACTCGTTGACTTGTCGTTGTGGTTAGAAGATCTAGTAGGAAGATACAAATTTATACGATTGTTTTACCGTTGTATAATTTGTCAGACGAAAAAATTTTTGTCAGACCAAATGTTAGACAAAAGGGGAAAGGAGTCATATAGTACCGCAGATAAGCTCGTTTAGTAAAAGTAGCACCTTACTAAAACGAGGGCCCTGCAAACCGTTTGAGACCTCTGTACAAAGTCAACAGTGTTCACCCGTCCACGATGATCGTAGACCATCTGTCTTCTGTCCGTACGACGGGATGTTCCGTGTCCCGGCAGGAAATGTTATGTAGGTCAGGTCTTTTTAGTCGCCAGAGTTCTGACTCTCTAAGACTTACTTTATTACATGCATTACACACGTTATGTTGTGAACCGTGTATAGTTGACGAGTTATTTACTTTTTGTTTATTGAAATCCCTTTTTTTTTAAAGGTCTTTGTCCTTATACTTAAACCATCTAGGTTTAACGGGTGCCAGGGAAAGGGTTTATAGATCGATGTTCCAACAATCCTTGACTCCTCCGAGTGTTACTTCTTCACCAAAATAGAGGTGTTTAAGGAAGCTTTGGTTTTTCATTCCTTATACAGGTTCTATCTTCTGGGCTCTGGAACCTGAAACCCGAGGAGATAACCCCTCCTCCTCCTCTGTCGAGGGTGTGAAGGGGAGGGGGCGGTCCATTACAGAAGGAACCGGCACCCATTACAGAAGGAACCGGCACCCATTACAGAAGGAACCGGCACAAGGTCAACAAAAGACCTAACCACGTTTCTGGAAACCCGACAAGGTCTAGGTCCTAAATGTCAGGTACTCGAGGAGGGTCAAATGTCCTCACGACCCTTCTGTATAAGATCCAGTCGTCCTTCTAGGGTACCAGACTACTGTGTTTGGCGTCAGGTCTCCTTTCGCGTCGGTTTGGTCTTACACTCAGTTAAGTTGTCTCGGCTCGTAAACCGATGTAAGTAACGTGAGGATGACACGAGGTCCTTGACAAAAAGAGGTTACGCCTTCCGACAAACCTCATCACCAATCCTCGTATCGGATAAATCTTTTCGTAAAAACTCAGGGTCCAGACGGTCGTGGTCCATAAACTGGAAATATTCCGTATAATACTATACGTACCATATAGACAAGTTATTTAATACATGCTCACAAAGTCCATAGTGTTTTTCGACCTTTCATTCCTGGTGGCAGAAGGGATAAAATGCTTTCTTATTCAGTTTCGAGTTTCTCTCCTTCCCGAAACAGATTACAGTGTCCTGTTTAATTCACCGTCTCCTGACGACACTGTCTGAAATTCCTTTATCTTTACATTCCCCTTGGTGACTGACTTTGGTGGGTGGGACCGGTCCATGGTGTCATTGGTAAACGTACTCAATAAAACACTGTTCCCTAGGACCATTCCTTGTGTCTTGATTGATCGGTGGTGGTTGGCCTTCTTAAGTTCTTTCAAGTTTTCCTGTGTCTTTCTATGTTCGGGTACACAGGAGGGTCTTAGGAAGAACGACCTTGGGTAGAACCGACTCACTACATATATGGTGGTCCTTCTGGACCTTACTCTTACTAACCCGTCTCTGTTGGGCCTTTGATTAGGGTAGTGGTCTTTTGGACTCTGACGCTCGGTGTCCGTCTCGTCAAGAAGGCCCAAGGGAATGGGATACCGAAAAGTACCTTGTGGGGAAGGGTTATTTTTGAGACCGAAACTATTGTACATAGAGGAACGTGTTAAATAAAGGTTCACAATCTGCTCTCGGGTGGGAGTCCGGGACCTTCCCAGGGCGAAAGGTCGTTGTCTTTCTACTTTTTCTACATCAGTAAAAGAAGTTCTTTGAATCTCAGAGTATTCCCTCCATTTCTACCCATTTTCAGATTAAGGTTCGTTTCTCTGTAACTTTCTCCACAACTTTACTTTCAGCGAGTCAACACAGGCTGAGACGTTGGGGTACCTGACATTATGTCAGGTACCTTAAGAGGTAAGATCTTACGAAACCACCCATCGGATAGGACAGAGGTCCCCTAGAAGGACTGGGTCCTTAACTTGGCTCCAGAGGACGTACCGTCCACCTAAGAAATAGTCGACTCGATGGTCCTTTCGGGGGCTCTCTCCACCATTATTCCTCGTAAGTCAACCTCATCCCGTTTCACCTCCAGTCCACTCCCGGTGGCCCTTGTGAAGTATCTGCTTTACCATCAATTCGACCACCAGAAACTTCTACTCATCCGAAGTTTCATCTACGGTTCTTAGAAGGAAGTCTCACTCCAGGACTCTTCATACCAACCCGGTATCCTACACACGGCTACCCCGTCTTTGTCTACTGGACCGACTCTCGTAATTATTTAATCCCATTCTGACAAACTACCTTTACCCGTATCTACTACAAGTTTTGTCAATTTTTGACCTTCCCCTATCCGTAGTCGACTAGTCTTACCTATCACTCAATATTTGTTCGGGGTATCTGTGTGACGACCCCTGTTTGACACATGGTACGACTCATAGGACCTTTCTTACAACCGTAAATGGGTGGGTCGGACGAAATGTGGAAAACCTTTGACGTACGAGGACAACATGAAATCTCTAAGTGAATAGGATGAGAGTAAGATATTTCGAGACCACCCCGGTTGAGGTAGAAATAAAGAGATCTACTCTCGTGTGTTACTTCAGACTAAATAGATTGGTTAATCTCGTGTTGTCACTGACGATGTTTCTACCTGTATATTGGGTTCGACCCGGTTACTCTTACGAGAGGTCGTGTAGACAACCTTGAGACCCCCCCTTTCCTCGACATAAAGTAGTCCCTTGGTCCTCTTTCCTTTTAGTTCAAATCTCTAACTTCTCTGTCTATCTGTGTCTCTATCTTAGTCTCTCTCTCTCTCTCCCTCCCTCCGTCTCTCTCTCTTTAAGAAAAAAATTCTAAAAAAACTACCTGGTAAAGATTTAAGAAATAACTTAAACAATGTGATAACGAAGACGAAATACAAAACCAAAAACCGCTCAGTACACCCTAGAATCGAGGGGTTGGTCCCTAGCTTGGGTGTAGGGGACGTAACCTTCCGTTTTAGAATTGGTGACCTGGAGGTCCCTTCAGGACTCTTTAAGAAATCCAAACACACACTCAGAGATTTACGTCTATACAGACGGCAGAAGTGGATAGGAGAAGTCAATGTCCCCCGACCAAAAAACCAGGGAACGTTGATCTTCTTGAGATTGACTATGTTAATATTCTTCAGAGTTTATAAGATTCCTTAAGATGTATCTGAGCTCTCTCAATACCTTCCCTCCTCTTTTGTTGGTCGTTCTGTCATTTCCTTCCGTTACTCTGTTGATGACTTCCTCCGAGGCATCCCCGCTTCTCGGAGTTTCACGTCTCTTTCCTTTCTCTCATGGATGGTCTACGGAGAAGAGTGACTTTCTCCCGTAGACTCAAGAACGGAACTCAATTCCTCTGTCTCTTAGGTTCTTTAACCAGACGGTAGTAGGTAACGAAAGAGAGACTCAGTCGTGAATTACAGGAAGACATTTAGACTAAAATTCGTACGGTTTTGTTTGATCTTTCCGAAGTAATCCAACGTCTAAGTCGGTAATTTTAGTACAATACCCGAATGGATCACGAATTCCCCAATTCTTAGACGGAACGTCACGTTTCCTACGGCCAATCTAGGGACCCAGGCCCTTCTAGGGTGTACGATACCTCGTTGGTTCGGGTACGCGGTGTTGATGGTTCGGGTTCACGACGTTCGTGACTTCGGGGACGAGTACCTCGGATGCGAGACGTTGTTCTCTTCGGGAGGGTCACTCTTTGGGTCCGTGGTGTTGTCTCATCGGGTGGACGATGTAGATCTCTTTCGGGCACGTTTCGTTACTTCTGTGTCACGTTGGTTTACTATTATTCTTTGTTCATCTTTTACTATTTGATTCGATACATAATATTGTATCTGGTGCATAATTTTTCGTCTCTGTAATGAAACGGTTGTCTTCAGATATATCCGTTTCGATACCAAAAAGGTGATCAGTACATACCTACACTCTCAACCTGGTATTTCTTTCGACTTCCGTCTTCTTGACTACAAAAACTTGACACTAACCTCTGAGAACTCTCAGGGAACCTGATATTCCTCTAGTTTGGTCAGAATTTCTTTTAGTTGGGACTTATCAGTGACCTTCCTGACTACGATTTCGACTTCGAGGAGTATTATGAAACCGGTGGAGTAAGTTTCTCGACTGAGTAATCTTTTCTGGGACTACGACCCTTTCTATCTTCCGTCCTCCTCCTCCCCTGCTGTCTCCTACGCTACCAACCTACCGTAGTGACTGAGTTACCTGTGCTCAAACTCGTTCGAGGTCCTCTACCATTTCCTGCCCCTTCGGACCTCACGACGGCAGGTACCCCAGTGTTACTCCGCCTGTGCTGACTCGCTGCCATGTTGTTGTTAACACAGATCTATGTCACGGACCTTGACACCGTTGGTATAAAGTTGGTACTTTCTCTTTTACGGTTGTCCGATTCTTACCTTTGTGACTCTCTACCTTTCTTGAACCCAGACACTACTTTAGAAACTTGGTGACTTTATTTACTAAGATCTCGAAGAGATGGAGTCCTGAAATATTATGCCCTCTCTTTAAAAAGAATTTGGTAGGGTACTTAAAAAATTCTATTAAAAACTCTACTTTAAGTGTATTGTGTGTTAATTGCTGAACTTAAGTTAGTGTAATGTACGGTGTCACCGTAAATCATGTCAGTGCTACAATATGTTGGTGGTGGAAGTTACAGTTTGATATGAGTAGTGAGGTCTCATTTTGTGAAAATGTGAGATATTTGTCAAAGTGGGCGGGAGGGAGGAAGGGAGTCGGGGACCCTTCGTGGTTAGACAAAAGACAGAGTCACCTAAATGGATAAGACTCACAAAGGATATTTACCTTAGTATGTTATATAATAAACCCCAGACCAGTTATATACTGGTAGCCAGTACGTCGCATTACGAAAAACTCTAAGTAAGTACGACATCGTACATAACGATGAAGTAAGGAAAAATGTCGACTTATTGTAACATAACGTGTATTCATACTATTAAACAAATAGGCCAATGAGTGACTCCTTATAAACCCGACAAAGGTGAAAACCGATAGCACTTACAACGATACTTGTATACAGATGCACGTGAACAAGCTTGCAAACAAAAGTTAATAAACCCCATATATAGATTCTCACCTTTAAGTTCCAGTACACCATTAAGATACAAAGTGAAAAACTCCTCGACGGTCCAATAAAGAGTGTCTCCGACTTGGTGTAACGTCAGGGTGGTCGTCACATGCTCCCAAAGGTTAAAGAGGTGCAAGAGTGGTCATGAACAATAAAGAGGGGGAAAAACAAAAACAAAAACGAAAGTAAATAAATAAACTGATGTCGGTAAGACCACATAAACTTTACTGTGAGGGAACTACAACGATTTTTGTGTTTAAGTGAACGTCGACTTTTGACTTTAACTCAGTCTCATCACCTTAATAAATTCGAGAATATCACATGGTCATGACATAAATTGTAAAATGTACGTGTTATAGTAAACAAAGATTTTTTTTTTTTTTAGATATTTTACTCATTTATGACTCCACCCTCTCCTTCTCATTGCATGAGATTCTGTCTCGACTATTTCCCACCTCCGTACTAAACTTATATCGCGGGTCCTAAAAAAATTAATTTTGAAAAGAATTTTTGTTTTGCTTTGTTCCTGAAGGGACCATCAGATAACCGATTCTGAGATGTGAGGGGTACGTTTCACGGGTCCAAGTTAGGGACCAGTCTCTTGATCTAGGGTGTACGGTGTTGGTTCGGTTTATTTATTTATTTTTATAAAAAATTTTCGGTCTAGTTTAATTTGAAAATTAAAAGTCTGTTAATATCTGTACGTCAAAATTCGATACGTTTTTCTAAGATACATGGGAAATGGGTTAAAGAGTGTTATCATTGTAGAACGTTTTGATATCGTGTGATAGTGATGTGACCATGTTAGTTCTGTGTCTTATAAGGTAGTGGTGTTCCTAAGAGTGTAACTGGAAAATATCGGTGTAGGTCAAGGGAGAACGGAGGTAGGGGAGGAATTGGGAACCGTACTTATTGCACTAAAATTAAAGATATGAAAAAAAAACCGGTGGGTTCGTCCTAGAATCACCCACCGGTTTTTCAAAGTCTGACTTTGGTGCGGGAGTAACCCTCGAACCTCAGAGTTTGCGACCTGGTGGTGACTTCAGACAGGTAAAGATATTAAAACAGTAAAGTTCTTACAATATGTTTACTTAACATGGTTCACATTGGAAGACTCTAGTCAAAAAGGGACGAATCGTATTAAGAGACTTTAAGGTAGTTCCAGTAACGCGCATAGTCATAGAAGAAAAGGAAAGTGACAACTCGTCAAGAGATTCGACTCACCATAAGGTATCTATGTTGCATCAAGTTGACAGGTGGATAAATTCCTGTAGACCCAACAAAGGTCAAAAATCGATGATGTTTATTTTGACCTCCCGAAAGGACCATCGAGTCGACCATTTCTTAGGTGGACATTACACCCTCTGGGCGGAAGATAGGAACCCAACCCTTCTAGGGGACTTCTTCCCTTGCCGATGGACGAGGTCATAAGACCGGACCGTTTAAGGTACCTGACACATCAGGTACCTCATCGTCTCAATCTGTGCTGACTCATTGAAAGTGAGTGAATTATTTCGACGAGATTTGTAAGTACATGTCCCGAAACAGAATTGTGTTCAGAAACAAAAAGACCCTATTTTTGTTTTCAAAAATTAACGACCCAACATACTATCAAAACACGAATCAAAAATTTTTTGACCGTTTGAGAAAAGGTCTCAAGCCTCCGGTCCTAAAATTATATTACGAATAAGATAACGGACATTTACTTAAAATCATTATGTGATTTAATTTATGTGATAATTTTTTTGTGTCATATTCAATAAAAAATTAATTTTTGTTATAAGTGTCCTGGAAATGTGTAACCTTGTGTATCCGATGACTCGACGACCAGACCCTCCCCGATTTCGTGAAACAGAAGAGGTCGTGCACCAGAAACCCCCGGGGGTCCACGGTCCCAGACATCTTGTACGAGACCCGAGTGTTCAAGTGTTCTTCGGGGACGAGACGGGACCACACCCACATTAAACGGTAAAAGACTTAGTCCCAGGAAAGTTCACATTCATTGTCTTTAGACGATTCAAAATTTGATTTTACCCCTGAGTCAATACTTCTATGTCCTTCATATCGACTAGTCACGTTTCCTAATCGCGATTCTTTACCATTCCAAGGAATCTAGGTTAGTCGGTCAGATCCCTGGTCAGGGGACCACGGTCGTACTAACGTCCGTTTGTTTTAGAAAATTCTAGAGGCCGAGTCCTCAGACACTGAACCCTACTTTAGGACCAAGATGGTGAATGTTCGTCAAACTGGAACCCGTTTAATGAGTCGAAGAGTCATGGAGTCAGAAGAATAGAGTCTTACCCCATTAGATGGAATAACCCAACTATTGCTCACCCCAGCGTTTCTCAGCCTGTGTTGATTCGCTGACTTGACTTGACTTGACTTGCTCCAAACTTCCTTAAATAGAGACATTTTACGAAATTTTTATCACGGACCGTATATCGGTCACGATTCCAATAAATGACATAGTAATGATAAGGTCATAATTCACTCTTCCGAGGATTTGATATCGTGTCACAGACCGTTCTCAAGTCGCATTCGAGAACCATAAAAGGAAAAATCAAAACCGACGAGACCTAGAAACAGCACCGTGGACCCGAGAGAGTGGTACCGTACACCCTAGAATCAAGAGGTTGGTCCCGAGTTTAGGTGTAAGGGACGTAACCTTCCGTTTAAGAGCTACTGACCTGGCGGTCCCTTCAGGGGAGAATCATAATAAAACTTGTTGAAATAACTCTATGTTAAGTGTATGGGACGACGACGATGACGACGATTCAACGAAGTGAGCACAGGCTGAGACACGCTGGGGTATCTGTCGTCGGGTGATTCCAGGAGACAGAGACCCTAAGAGGTCCGTTCTTGTGACCTCACCCAACGGTAAAGGAAGAGGTTACGTACTTTCACTTTTCGCTTTCCCTTCAGCGAGTCAACACGGGTACCTGACGTCGGGTGGTCCGAGGAGGTGGGTACCCTAAAAGGTCCGTTCTCATGACCTCACCCCACAGTAACGGAAGAGGAGTGTATGGGATACTCACATGTTAAGTTTTCAAAAATCGTACAAGTGTCAACGCGTTAGTAGTAGTGTTATTTATAATCTTGTAAAAGTAGGGGGGGGGTTTTTTTAGTGACGTAGTAGAGAATCGGAAGTGGGGAGTTGGGAGTATAGGACGGTCAGGACCCGTTGATGACTATATGAAAAACAGGAAGATTTACGCAGATAAAACAAATAAAGTACGTTTACCATGGGTATATTATGTATCAGGAAAACACTAAGCGAAGGAAGTGAGTCGTACAAAAGTTCCAACTAAGTGTAACATCGTACACTGTTATAAAATAAGGAAAAATAAATTTTTTTAATAAAATTTATTTTTCAAATGAATAAAGTTATATAGATATATAAAATAAAAGACATATATTAATATTTTATAATACAATAAATAAAAAGCCTAGAAACAACGACGGACCCGAAGTGAGATCAGCGATACGAACTCGTAGAGTAACACCACCGAAGAGAACCACGTCTCGTACCCAAGATCCCGTGTTCTCAAAGACATCAACGTCAAGGTCCGAGATCTCGTGCCGGAGTCATCAACGTCTCGTGCCTGAATCTAGGGTCTCCGTACACCCTAGAAGGACCTAGTCCTTAGTTTGGACACAGAGGACGTAACTGTCCGTCTAAGTTCACGGTGTTCATAACTAAAAATATTAATCATTCTGTTAGTGTCGGAACCTAGTCAAAAGATAAAGAAAACATTGTTTACTAGACTTTGTATCATGGAATTTTGTTGTCTTTATGTGAGAATGTCAGGGCCCCCGGTCTTCCGTCTTTACTACTTAGAATACCCCGATTTTCACCGGAAGGTCCACCACCACCACCATTTGTTGTACAGACGGTTACGTCCTCTGTGTTCCCTACGTACAAACTAGGGACCTAGTCCTTTTAGGGGACCTCCTCCCGTACCGTTGGGTGAGGTCACAAGAACGGACCTCTTGGGGTACCTGTCTCCTCGGACCACCCGATACCAGGTACCCAACGTTTCTTACTCTGTGCTGATTTAGTCGACTCGTGTGTACGTACGAACCCCGTTTTTAGGTCCAAACCGTCTCGACTAAAGAGGACCTCCGACGTCCCTTCTTAAGTAAGGAACGGAGAAAGCCGAAGACCACCGTCGAACGTAAGAAACTGAACGATAGTGTTATGAGGATAGACGAAAACGGTAGTGTAACGGATGAGGAGAAGACGTCAGTTTATAAGGCGATAGAGGGAGAAGATTCCTATGGACACTAATGTAAATTCCGTATGGACCCATTAGAGAGGTAGAGTTATAGGAATTGAATTAATATAGATGTTTCAGAGAAACCGGTATACTCCATTATAAGTGTCCAAGGTCTCTAGTCCTAGACCTACCAAACCCCCTGTCAAAAGTCGGGTGGTGTAGGGAACCAATTTTTACAGAGAAAGAGAAGATTATAATCCTTTATTTAGGTCATTAGTTAACAACAAGTCAAAGATTCAGTATAGACTGAGAAACTTTGAGTTACTTGACGTCCTGTGGTCCGAAGGGATAGGAAGTGATAGAGGGCCTTACACGAGTAGTGTGGGTACAGGTAACTCAATCATTACGGTAGGTTAGTAGAGTAGGAGGTAATGGGGGAAGAGGAGGACGGAGGTCAGAAGGGGTCGTAGTCCCAGAAAAGGTTACTCAACCGAGAAGCGTAGTCGACCGGTTTTATAACCTCGAAGTCGAAGTCGTAGTCAGGAAGGTTACTTATAAGTCCCAACTAAAGGAAATCCTAACTGACCAAACTAGAGGAACGACAGGTTCCCTGAGAGTTCTCAGAAGAGGTCCTGGTGTTAAGTCTTCGTAGGTAAGAAGTCACGAGTCGGGAGAAATACCAACTTGAGAGTATGCATGTACTAATGACCTTTTTGGTATCGAAACTGATCTACCTAAAACAGTCGTTTCACTACAGAACCGAAAAATTATACGACAACTCCAAACAGTATCAAAAAGAAGGTTCCTCGTTTGTAGAAAATTAAAGTACATTAATTAGGTATGTCTCCGTTACCATACGACGGGAACCCGGACATAGACACTGTCACTGTGACTACTGAAAAAGTGGTGAAGACAGACTCACCCTTTCCTGGTGGTATTACATTTGGGGATCGACTCCCCTACCCCTCCGTTAAGGTCAGGTCTCACCCCTTTCTCTAAACCCATGTCCTAAGATTATTGTTACATATCTTTCAAAAAATACGAAGTCCTTTGAATGTAGAAAATAGAACTTTTCTGTTAAAACACTCCACCGGAAATATGTCTTATACCTGTAACTTTGGATCGTACCCATTCGGTGGACGGGTTCCAGTGCTCCTGCTATCGTTTGTCCTAGTCTTAGACTTAAGTCAAGACATATTACACCTGTGGTTTTCGAGTCTGGGATCGGTGATGTAGTTCGACGGAGAACTCTTTACCTCCGAGGGGTCGAAGATTGTACAAGGGGAGAAGTACTGTAACCGGGACCCACCAACAATCTGGTCTTATTGTTGGGTCTCTAGAACAGATGTAGAGTTCTTCGGGACAAGTCAGTAGACACTACGGAGTCCCTGGTCTCAAGTGTCAGACACGAACCGTGAGGGCAGTTCCGAAACTGTTCGTTGTACAAACAGTCTGCGCTACAGGAAAGTCTCGAGTTGGTTTGTCGGGGTCGGATGGACGTGACTGGTCGTCTCGTCCGGGGGTCCGACTCAGTGGTGGGTCCAACAAAGTGTTGGACAAATACGTACCTCCGGCGTCTCCGTCCCTTCCAGTGACACCTACCGATCGTAGTAGAACTCAAGGACCCGTCTTTCCGTCAAGGGTGACTGTCCCGGTTCTCTCGAACAGAGTCGGGCATAGGTAAGTCAGGAGTAGGTCTTTAAAGAAGTTACAGAAGATCCGAGTGAGAAACTGGCACCTATGTTAGGACTCGGTTCCCTTCAAAGTTGTTCGGAGCAAAGGAGGAGACATTTTACCCTTTATATGCGTACAAATTTAACAACGTGTGAGGTGTACGTGGTACATTAAATTATAAATATCATTCGGTCACTCTACAAATTAAAATGGTTACATCTGTGACTCGCAGTCTCTACAATGTGGGGTATCGATCAAATGTGTCCCAGTTCTCATCTGGGTTTCAGACATACTGATCTCTTGAACCCAAGTCCTCCTTCCACGTTCTCATTTCAGACCGGTACCAAGTCCCGAACGGTAAGATACGACTCAGTAAATCCGTTCAGGGAAGACGAACACCCGGAACCGAAGGGAAAGACAAGACACCCCACCCCCTCTCCCTCGACTAGTACAGATGATGACCACCGAACGTCCTTCCTGGTATCAAGGGGTTGGTCCCTACCTTGGACCCTGGACCGTCACTTTCGTAGTTTAGGATTACTGTCCGGTCGGTCCCTTAAGGGTCTCAACTATTAGAAATTCAGATACCAGGACACGAAAGTACAGTTGTCCAGAAAGGGATTCAGTGGGGAGCCCGTGCCAGAGACAAAGGATTTGTCGGGTGAGATCCCCTTCTCGCCCGTTGTCATCACTTACTAAGAAGGTTGGACTTCTAAAGAGTCTTTCAGAGTTGAGAAAGAATGCAAAACAAAAAGAATACTGAAGGTGACTCGGTACAGGTGTAGGTATTTTAACCCTACCGGCGTCATGGTCGTTGGGTCAATGACCTAATGTATGGTGCCACGATCCACACAGTACATGTACAGGAAAGTAGGAGTGTTACCGATATCCTCTCCTACAGTGGTGGACTCTAGTAGGCCGAATATCCTCCACCTCAACTGTAGAGTCGTACCCACCCCACACAGACAGAGAAACAGGAAACGGCGTGTAGAGGAGGAGAATGGAGAATAGGAACTACCACCCTCTTACCTGACTTTGCTTACTTTTCGTGAACCACTTGAAGTGAAATCCTCAGTAAATGATCATTAGAATAAGGGTGACAGCACCCTCACCCCGGACTCAGAACGTGGTAAAACGTAGGGGCTTATTACGGTTCCACCCTGAAAGATACCCAAGAACCACACATTAACGACTGTCTATGGTAAGATAAGTATTTCCTGTTAGTTAGTTAGTTGTTATGACCGGTCAGTGTCCTTTCTGTTAATCGAGGGACCAACTGAACCAGTAATGACTCTTGGGACACGGTTGATGGAGGAAGTAAATAAAAGTCGAAAAGAGAAGGTGGCACTAAAAGCAGTAGCGGTGTCAGAGTGAGGAAGGGGGTTCCCTTCCCTCCGGTCTTGGGATTCTCGTCACTTTATACTAAGGAATAGTCAAGTGGAGAAGACTATAGGTCGGAGTGAAGGAAGGGTGGACACCCCTAGAGTATTTCCAGTGTGTGGACAAGACGGTAGAGACTCCCGGAATAGAAGGTGTCCCGAAGAGGACCTAAAGACATCAAAAATGACCCAAATTGGAAGATAAGTGAGAAGATCGAAGGAGTACCGTAATTAAGAGAGAAATGACAAAAAAAATTGGTCATAAATAATATATGGTTAACGTGAGTAGAGTGTACGATCATTTCATTACGAGTTTTAAGAGGTTCGGTCCGAAATCGTTATACACTTGGCACTTGAAGGACTACAAGTTCGACCAAAATCTTTTCCGTCTCCTTGGTCTCTAGTTTAACGGTTGTAGGCGACCTAGTACCTTTTTCGTTCTCTCAAGGTCTTTTTGTAGATAAAGACGAAATAACTGCTACGGTTTCGGAAACTGGCACACCTAGTGTTATTCGACACCTTTTAAGACTTTCTCTACGCTTATGGTCTGGTGGACTGGACGGAGAACTCTTTAGACATACGTCCTGTCCTTCGTTGTCAATCTTGACCTGTACCTTGTTGTCTGACTAAGGTTTATCCTTTTCCTCATATAGTTCCGACATATAACAGTGGGACGAATAAATTGAAGATACGTCTCATGTAGTACTCTTTATGACCCGACCTTCTTCGTGTTCGACCTTAATTCTAACGGTCCTCTTTATAGTTATTTCAGTCTATACGTCTACTGTGGTGGGAATACCGTCTTTCACTTCTCCTCGATTTTTCGGAGAACTACTTTCACTTTCACCTCTCACTTTTTCAACCGAATTTCGAGTTGTAAGTCTTTTGTTTCTAGTACCGTAGGCCCGGGTAGTGAAGTACCCTTTATCTACCCATTTGTCATCTTTGTCACAGTCTGAAATAAAACCCCCGAAGTTTTAGTGACGTCTACCACTGACGTCGGTACTTTACTTTTCTACGAATGAGGAACCTTCTTTTCAATACTGGTTGGATCTATCATATAAGTTTTCGTCTCTGTAATGAAACGGTTGTTTCCAGGCAGATCAGTTCCGGTACCAAAAAGGTCACCAGTACACACCTACACTCTCAACCTGACACTTCTTTCGACTCACGACTTCTTAACTACGAAAACTTGACACCACAACCTCTTCTGAGAACTCTCAGGGAACCTGACGTTCCTCTAGGTTCGTCAGGTAAGACTTCCTCTTGTTGGGACCCTAAAGAAACCTTCCTTACTACGACTTCGACTTTGAGGTCATGAAACCGGTGGAGTACCCTTCTCAACTGAGTAACCTTTTCTGAGACTACGACCCTCCCTAACCCCCGTCCTCCTCTTCCCCTGCTGTCTCCTACTCTACCGACCTACCGTAGTGACTGAGCTACCTGTACTCAGACTCACTTGAGGCCCTCTACCACTACCTGTCCCTCCGGACCGCACGACGTTAAGTACCCCAGCGTTTCTCAGTCTGTGCTGACTCGCTAACTTGACTTGGCTAGAACAACGTATACAGTCATGAGACAAGAAAAATAACGACTTATGATAACACAACCTACTTATATAGGGTAGAACAAATAGGTAAATGGAGAACTACTTGTACACCGAACGAAATTGGAAAAATCCATTGTGTACGAGTAGTTTTAAACGTTTTGTCTCTGTTTATCTTCTTTTTATTAGAGACCAGAGTAATTGGTTTTAGTTAATAACAACCATAATCTCTAAAAAAAGGAGACACGTCTCTACGAAACCTCCGACATATCGATTTTAGTGTAGTATGTATCCTAAAAGACCGAAAAATTTTAACTGTAGTATACGCAAAAAGTGTAATAAAGGAAACATTGGTAAAACTACCATACATTACAAACTAGAGATTTTACATCCGGACAGTCCCTTCCCTAAATCCAACAGAACGAGAAAGAAATTTTAAAAATAACCCCATATCAACGAAATATTACAACACAATCAAAGACGACCAGAACGAATAAGAACATAAAATTCTCGGATCATGTTACGAACCGGACTTCGTCCGTGTGTTAAATATAACTGATTTGAAATACGGTGTCGAACGGAACGATATAAACATATTCCTGTACAGGAAGAGGAATTTAAAAATTTTTGTAAAATTAACGTCATATCAACGAAATGTTACAACACAATCAAAGGTGACATGTTGTCTCACTTAGTCAGTATGTATGTATATATAGGAAAGAAAAAAACCTAACGGAAGAGTAAATCCAGTGGTGTCTCGGGACTCGACTCAAGGAACGCTATATGGGATCCAAAAGTAAGTAATAGATAAAATATGTACCATAGTTATCACATATGTTCAGTTAAGGTTAGAGGGTCAAGTAGCGTAGGGGAAGGGGGGAACCATCGGTAACTAACAAGAGATGTAGACACAAAGATGAAGACGAAACCTTTATTCTAGTAGATATAGTGAAAAAAAGTCTAAGGTGTATATACGTAAACATATACTAAAGGAATTTTAAAATAAAAATAAACAAGAGAAAAATTACAAAAACGGGACGGAGGTGTTGGTTCGATGAACTTCCGTGACAGACGTTTGTGGATAATGTACGAGTTGTGTAACATACAGGGTATTACATGAGAAGTATCGTCAAGACAGTTCACCCAGTAAAGGGAGAAAATGTCCAATTCTTTGTTTGAGTCTCTTTAATTCACTGGTCAAGTTCTGGTGTGTGGTCATACGTTGACCCAGGTCTATACTGGGTACAAACAAACAAAAATTGGGTGTAAATTATCTTAGGTTGAGGACTTTAGTTTTACTCTTATCAATTTTGATGATAACTATGAACGATACACGGTTTACATAGGCAGTTAGGAGTATTGTTGGAATTTCCCTTCGTGATCGTACAGCGGTGACCTCTCTCCTCTTGTACTCGAAGTGTCTCCGTTTCGGTCACCGGGTTCGAATGTACCGATCTGTCACTATCTTAAAATTGGGTTCATCGAACTGAAGTCCTAGGTAGAATTCACGATTCGTGATCACACAACTGGGACCGGGAAGAAGAAGAGGCACCTCGGGGGGACCCAAAGAAATCGAGGAGACCCGATATACGTCTCACAGGATGTCCTTACCAAACTCAACTATCACATATTAGGAGGTTGGGTTTCTTCCCCAATTACTGCTACTTTAGAATCCCCTAGACTTTGTTTGAGAATGAAGGTTTCTATGGTGTACCGTCTGAGTGTTAAGAACATCGATACTCTGACCTTCTTGTGGTGGACGAAGTCTTCCACCCACACCCCTCATTTACTCACTAAACCTAAGTGACTTTCACGAATGGGGTCTCAGACCATGTCATGTGTCATTCGGGTGTGATTTCCCCGGAGACAGATCCTTTAGACTCTGGGTCACCCAATTAATAGGAGTCTATCTTTTGTTGTGACTGAAGGGGTGTGTCTGGATTCTCCCCCCTTTGGGTTTGTCTGTCAATGTCAAGTCGATTTTGTCTCGATTAGAAATTAGAAAATACCTATACACATTATGTAATTGATAATATCGGATAGGGGACTCCGTGGAACTGTGGACCAGTTGGTCTCCGACCCCAACCCAACCGGCCCGATTCACCTTTCGTCGTTCATTTATCCGGTTAATGCGAAGACGTTGTCTGAAAGAATCCAGGGGCGGAATTCTAATTCTCCAACTTGACCGACTACGACGGACAGTGTGCTCCCACCCCATTCTTCCACTTGAGAACTCAGTCGTCGGTTACTTCTTATGATCCGTGTTTTATTGGACCCCACAAAATGGACAGAGAGACGTTTGGTTTGTGGAAATCTCGGTCTTAACATAATAAATAATAAACAGTAACCCACAAAACGAGTACTACCAATGATAATTATTACTACAGCCACAAAAGTATTATCTTTTTTTTAGGTCTCCGCTTCTTAATGATTTCGATCCACAAGAGGTACTTAATACTATAGTATTCAAAGTTGATGGAATAAAAAAGTTGAGACTCTACATGAAACACAGGTACAAATAGTCTGAAACGGAAAATTATGTATACACGAACAAATACCTCCACAAAGAGTTGACGGATTTTGAAAAATACATTAACGACACCGAATTGTCACCGATAACAGGTTCTTAGTTTCGTTACATTCGCAAGTTAGAGGGTGAGGTCCGTTCTTAAGAAAGATGGCATTAGAGCCGAAGTTATAAAGGTGACCTTTCCTTAAATGAATAGGTTCGTCAGGAGAAGTAATGATCTGTAGTAGTGACACTGGTTAACAAGGAATGTACCTCGGTTTTAGACAGATATTAAAAAAGGGTAGTAAAGATCAGGAAAGGAGACCTTGATGTGTTTTATTTAAAAAGAATCCTACGTCTCACCGAGTCTTGTCATTCGTTTTATAGACTTCCGTCTGTCTAGACCCAAAATTGGAACTGAGATGGTCAATAATCGTTTATTGAATCAAAGACAATTGAATAAATAATTCACCTAATTTAATGGTAGCAACACTCCAAATTTAATCTATATACTCATGTTTCATAGACCGTAGACTACGAGTTATTTTCATTCGATAAAGGAAGGAGAAAGAGATATGAGAAAAGAACGATCTAATCAATATTAAAATATATAAACTCCTGTCTACAATAAAGGTGGGAGAGTTCAGAAAAGGTTTAATTTGTAAGGTTTCAAGGATTTGGTAAGAGGATTACTATCGAGACTAAGTAACGTATGGATGTTATGTGTCATACACGGTCCGTGACGACTTCCGGATCCTTACATTTATTGAACGGATTCCGGTACATTTGTCATCGGTTCTAAGTTTGGATCTAGTCAGTCCGAAATTTAGGTATAGAAGTTTAGATCTAGGATGTCGTCACGACAGGTTATCCTTATCTTACACTCAGTGTATACGTTAAAAATTATAAGATCGGTGTGACATTTTTTACTCTTTGTTCACTTTAATTTAAATTAGTAAATAAAATAATTTGTGATTTATAGGTTTTAAAGTAAAGTTGTACATTAGTTATATATTTTAATAGCTATATCAAGTATCATTCAGAAGTTTCAGGTTACATATAGAATGTGACCCTCGAATTTAGTTAAACTTGATCCGTGAAAAGTTCACCAATTATTGGTGTACACCAAGTGACGACAGTATAATCTGTTGTGTATGGATCTTCTTTCTACGTCACAAAGGGCAAACCTTAAATTCCTGAATCCAAGAGGACGACTTAAGTCCCGCCTGATTTAAATCCTCTGGTTCTTTTCGTAGATCATTGGAGACAAGAGAAGTTTAGTAAGAGAGTTTTTTTCATCATAAATAATTCAAATACGTGATACGGTCCGTAGTAAGACCCTCGACCCTTATGACATCATTTATTTTGAGACGAAAGTACCTTGAACACTAAAATTACCCCTCCCTCTTTTATTTGTTTATTAACCATTTATCCGTCATATAGTGGATCAGTTTACAGGACACTTCTTTTTATGTTGTCCCATACTCCCTTATGTCCCACCTATCACCTAATGTTAAACTTTACCCACGAGTCCCTTCCGTACGGATCATTTCTACACTCTCCTCTGGTTTTCCTTTGTTCCCTCACTTAGGACGTCAAGTCATCTTTTCCTCGCGAGGTCTAACTGACATGGTGTCAATTCTACCCTCGGAGGTACTGTACAAGTTCATTCTGGTCACTCTTGTCACACTAACCTCGACTCACTTACCTCACCCCCGTCTGTGTCTACCTTTACCAGTCTCTCCATTGTCCACTACCCCCGTCTGTCACATCTGTATCACTCTTGAGACCAAAAATGAGACTCTTCACCGTACTTGAATATTCCTACCACCTTTGTTGGTCCGACTTTTCTCGTCAATATGTAAAGGGACTCCTGACACGTGTCCTTCGTCGAAAAGGGTCCCTTTAATTGATCAAACATTGTACTTGCAACTATAGGATCGTAAAGTCTATTGTCTCTCTATCTAGACAGTTAAATATAGTCCGATAAGATCTTTTAACTACTTCCTTGACACATACCCATTCACATGGGACGTTAGGTACAACTACCAGACGACAAGACTACTTCTGACCGGTTCTCGATCAGAATGAGGAACCTCGGGTCAGATCACTACCCGATCCTTCGTAATTACATACTACAAAAGAGGAAGAAACCACGGTAATTAACGTTATTAACTCCTTTAAGTGACACCTCTTTCTCGGGTACTTAAGTCTCCCTCCGTACGATTTCTCTATCCAAATATTCACTTTCTTGACTAAAACTTAGACTCAGGACGGTAAACGACCACTAAGTCGAAACCCGTTCAGTGAAGTGGAGAGACTTGGAGAAAAAGGAGGAGACATTGTACCTCTACCATTATCGATGGAAACCCTCCATAAACTGTATCAATGTGTGTATGTCACATTTCAACATATATCGTTGACAAGTTATTAACCATCAGTAAAACTACACAAGTTGTCAAAACTTGTGGGTGATGGATAGTTCATGTGACAACATCTGTCTTACAAACACAGGGGGGAGTGGTTTAGGAATACCACTTTGGGAGGATGGTCACTTTATGAAGACTATAACCACTTTATGATGACGGTTACACTGTCATAATCCTCGTTCCCGGAAACTCTTTACCGATCCCAATCTTCTCCAGTTCTCCTTTCCCCCGGGACACTTACCCTAATCACGGGAATTACTCTCAAGTCTCCCTCAAAAGAGACCAGAAGTGGTGCACTCCGATGTTCCTCTCCAGCCGTTCGACGTAGGAATTCTCCCGCGAGTAGTCTTGGGTTGGTACAACCTTGGGATTCGAGTCTACAGGTGGGAGGTCTTGATACATTTTATTTAAAGACAACAAGTATTCGGTAAAGTAAATATAAAACAATGTCGTCGGACTCGACAGATTCTGTGTTTATATATTTTCCTTTACGTACTAAGGAGGGAAGTTCTACAAATATTGGATGAAACCCCCTACGACGACAACGATTCAGTGAAATCAGCACAGGTTGAGACACGCTGGGGTATCTACCGTCGGGTGGTTCGAGGGGACAGGGACCCTAAGAGGTCCGTTCTTGTGACCTCACCCAACGGTAAAGGAAGAAGTTACGTACTTTCACTTTTCAATTTCCCTTCAGCGAGTCAGCACAGACTGAGAATCGCTGGTGTACCTGACGTCGGGTGGTCCGAGGAGGTAGGTACCCTAAAAGGTCCGTTCTCATGACCTCACCCCACGGTAACGGAAGAGATTGAAACCCCCTACTCTGTACGTGTTTTATATAAGTAATTCTATCTTACACAAACGAGTTTACTCTCTATATTTCACATTATTATTATCGATAGTAAATAACTAACGAATATTATTCGGTCCGAGATACGACACAAAGTATTTGTAGAGTAAAATAAAAATGTTGGAGGGGGCGAAGTCTTTCATGATAAAAATTGAAATAAAATATTGTTTCCTTCGACTCCGAGTCTCTCCCCTTCACTTAACGGGTTCCAACGTGTCGACCCATCGCTGTCTTCTGTCTTCGTTCGAGGTAAGATTCGCGGTCGAGAGTGTAGGAATATGTTTTTGGGTGGGGATATTGAGGACTCGGAAACAGGTTCAAAATGGTATAACAGGTGGGTAAAGAATGAGTAAGAAACAAAAATTACGGCGAAGACTTTACGGTCGATTTTAAACTCATTTACAGTAATTTTTACAAATTTTTCCCTTAAGGGACCGTCAGGCTTCCAATCGTCCCTGAAGGGTCCACCCGAGTCACCATTTCTTAGACGGACGGTTATATCTTCTGTGTCATCTGTGTTCAAGTTAAGGACCCAGTCTTTCTAGGGGATCTCATCCTTTACCGTTGGGGGAGGTCATAAGAACGGACCTTTTAAGGTAACTATCTCCTCGGACCACTCGATGTCGGACACAGAGTGACACGGCATGATAAGAAACTTAGGTCTCATCCGTTCTGTGCTTGATTTTCCGACCTTCTTCTACGTTCCTCGTCATCCTTGACGTCTGTGGAAATAAGAGAGGACCGACTGTGTCGTCGGCATCGCCGTCGGTATTGTAGTGTATTGGATTGGATTGGTCTTCCACCGGTATTGCGTCGGTATTACATTGTATTACGTCAGAAAGAGGACCGACTAGTCGTCGGCATCATTGTCGGTATTACAGTGTATGGGTATTGTATCGGGCGGTCCCGAAAGGTCCATTTCGAGTGTATACGAATCTCTTTTTGTCTTCGGGAACCGGTTCACTCATGGAGGACTACGGGTAGTCGTCACGATATTTACTCGAGTCTACAATGTATTAGTAATAAATGTTTTACACCCCGTTCTCTCTCTCCCGGACTGGTACGGTAGAACCGATTAAATGAGAAAGGGATGTTTTCCCGAACTCCATCTACCACCACAAACCTGGTGGGAGCTTCGTTCGACGACGAAAGACGACAAAATCAAGAAGGAGGTCGACAACTAAGACTTAGACCCGGAAGTCCGAACCAACATAAGAAGTGGAAGAAGAGACTGTTTAATTACTACTGTTTAATTCCGTTACCCACGTGGAACTTGGGCTTCCCGTGGAGTGGACAGACGTCAAGAGAGAAAAAGGACATTGACCACAAAAGAAGTCTCTTAGTTTCCTATTTCCCACAAAAAGGTGTCAAGAGTCATGGAATAGGAGGTTGACCGGAAGAGTTTACTTCTTAGATACGGAAGGCACAGAAACACTACTAAACTGACTTTTAGCTATTTCAGACAACCCCGTAGTATCTACATTCACAAACACTAAACTCTGTAAAAGGGAGTGGGGACCCCGTCTTGTCGATCAAAAAGGGTGACAAGAACAGTGAAAACATCCATTAGACAGTCAGGGACCTAGATGATGGAAACTCGAACTGAGTTTCAACTAAGAACTTGAAAAGAAGACGGCAGAACTTCAGACCTTTCACGGAGAATAGGTCTTGACGGACCTTCTGAGTGGTGTCCTGAGTCATGGAAGCCTTCACGGACATTAGGTCGACGTCATTTGGTAGTTTTCAGGTATCCTCTCGGTCGACCTCTTCGGCTTAAGAAAAGGAACCAAAGTCCAGATTAATCTGGGTCAAAGTCGGAACACTGGACATAAATCAAAACACCACAAATGTCGAGAGGTTGTACAAATGAAGGTTTGCGCTGGTAGGAAAGAACTACCCTTGTCACCGGTGGCTTCAGGTCACAAAATAAGGTACTTTGACCAAGCCTAGGCCAACTTAAACTAGGTCACTTTGGTTGTCTGGGAGGGTGGTCTCTGTCTACTCTAAGACCGGAAATAATTCATATGTACCACTTGTGGATCAGGACCGACATGAACCGTCGGGAGGAAGACAAAACTAGGGGTGAGGGTTGTACACACATGAAAACTGGATGAGACTCGGCCTCACTCACTTCAACGAGTCAGCACAGGCTGAGAAACGCTAGGGTATCTGACATCGGACGGTCCGAGGAGGCCGTCCTTCCTCCTTAAAAGGTCCGTTTTCATGACCTCACCCAACGGTAAAGGAAGAGGTCCTCTAGTCTGCGAAATGGTAGACTCGGTGGTCCCTTCGGGTGAGACTCGAGCTGAGGACTAGATAAGCTCGCTGGAACAGGACAGATGTTTACCTGTCCGTTATTCTACTGAAATTGGGTCTTCGTCGTGGAGTCGTTCCCTTTACTTTTGTAGTCTTCGGTTTGACTACATTCGACACCGCCGCCGCCACGAATCCGCTGACTCAGGGTGACGCCGCCCAACGTGCCGGGGGTCCTCCGCGTCCACCCGGGGTGGGGCAGGGGCGCCCCGGCGCGTGCGGCCGGCCTCCCTCCCCGGTCTACTCCTGGTTTTCAGAGGTTCGCGTCGAGAAGGAATCCTCGCCCTCGACAAGACTCACTTGGAGGCCGACAAGCTCCTACGCAGACGCAGCGAATGAACCGAGCGTGTGGGACGTAATTTAAAAATTTTTAAATAATGACTCACAAAACCACGGGAAATTTAAGAGAAAAGGACCTGAAATACAGGAACGGTGTATTCGTCATGAGTAGCTTAAATAGAGGGTTATAAAAACATAACTTCATTTTGTTTGTGTCTTCTCACTTGTTTATAATTTACATAACGACTCGAGGGAGTGCCAAGACTTGTCAAACGACGCACGCATGAGTCAGCGAAGTCAGGACGCCCTGATAAACTGGGATAGCTGACATCGGTCAGTAACCTGACATCGGTCGGTGAGACAGGTACCCTAAGAGATCCGTTCTTGTGACCTCAGCCAACGGTACGGGAGGAGGTCCCCTAGGAGGACTGGGTCCCTAGGTTGGTCTCCGAAGACACAGAGGACGTCCGTCTAAGAAATGGCGACTCGTTGGCCCTTCAAGATAGTAGTCTATGGGTGGGTTTTATTCAAAGACAAAATGCTGTTAGAGAGGAGAAAAAGACTTCGAGAGAAGGGGTCCCAGAGAAACAGGAAAGTCCAGGTTCTCTAAAGGACCTGTTTTTGTGCAGGTCCAGAAGTCTCAACTTTTTTTATAAAAGGACCTTCTGCCGGATACTGCCGTTACGGCGGACTTAGAGGGTTTCCTGGGGAGGATTCCTCCGGCGGTAGAAGGCACGTCGTAGCGTCAAACGCGTACGCGGGGACGAACGGCATGTCGCTTTCTCTGAAAAAAACAGGAGAGCCGTGGGAATGCAGCGTCTCACCGCCACAGCTCCAAACGCGCTGCTTTCCAAAAACAGTCTGCACCCTTCTCCGCTCTCTTCACAACGTGACGGATCCCCAAAAGTTCAAATCCCGACCCCCACCACTAACAACGAGCTTTCGAGCCTCCACAAGCCCACTTATGCCAGGGGGCGAAAGGACCTTCTCCGACCTTGCGCGAGCCTCCACACAAAAACCATATTCACCCGTGCAAAACTACGACCCAAATCCTCCGGGATTTCGTAGGGATCATTTGAGTCTGCCATTTCGTAGGCGGACGTTACGTCCTCTGGGCCCAAACTAGGGACATAACCCTTCTAAGGGGACCTCTTCCTTTACCGTTGGGTCAGGTCATAGGAACGGACCTTTCGGGGTACCTATCTCTTCGGTCCGGATTCAGCTACCCCAGTGTTTCTTAGCCTGTGCTGACTTGCTGATTGTGTTTCGTAGTTACCTTTCTTGAAGCACGAAAGCGAAGTCAGAGAAATTTTCCAAAAATCTCTCCACCTTGCGGATCTAAAATCAGACCAGATCCAAGACGGTGGCTGGATAACACACAGGAATCCGAGGAGGGGTTCGGAGTTGTAGGAGTAGATATTTAACTTCCCGTATGTTCTCAGGAATTCAGTGAAAAGTCAGAAATCAACGTCCAGGTAATACAGTAGACTCGGTGTTTCTGAAACCTGAACCCCCAATTATACCGGAGTAAAATCTTCTTTTGTAACTCAGGGTCCCACGTGTCTTTCGGTAACTTCCCAAAGTCTGGAACTCTGACTTTCTAATACGACATTGAGGTACTAGTCCGGAGGAAACACATAAAGACCTAGTGGACTTTGACCGGATATCGTCAATGATTTCTTCAAAACTTACCCACCTACTTACTTAAAAGTAGAGGTCCGGTCACTGGGTTCGTCTAGACCAGAGAGAGACGGAGAGTGTATTGAGAAGAGGTCCACATAGGACACACAATGGACTGACCCCTAAGGTTTAGATCAAGATAGCAAAAGTTGAACTTGTCTATTTGTACCTCCGTGGAGGTCAGTGGTACTACGGACAGTGGCCCCCGTGGTAATTGTACTACCTCATGGACGACGTCCCATTCACTTGATCCCTCGAACTTAATGGACAAAAGGACAAAAGACAAGGCGAAAGGTACCTCTACTCTCCGACAATATATTTTCGATGGACGTATTAAAGACCGTGGGAAAATAAGGGGTTAAATGAAAATTAATACCAGTGTTTATGCATTGTAATTCAAATGGTATAATTTGTAAAAATTCGTATGTCAAGTCATTACAATTCATAAAGTGTAACAACATATCGATTAAAGATCTTGAAAAAGTAGAACGTCTTAACTTTAAGATAAGGACAATTTGTGATTAAGGAGGAAAGGGGAACGGGATCCGGAACCGTTGTTGGAAAGATGAACTACAAAGATTAAAACTGTTGCAATCTATTGGAGTATCCTCACCTTCGTAAGTCATAAACAGAAAAATACTGACCGAATAAAGTGAATCATATTATAGGAGTTGTAATTGGGAAATCGTACACTCTCTTAGAGGAAAATTTTTAGACTTATTACAAGGTGACATACATGTATGGTATAAAAGAAATAAGTAAAGAGACAGTCTATAAACCTAACGAAGATGGGTTTACCAATAGTATCTATTGCGAGTCACTTGTACTCACACGTGTATGGAGAAGTTCTAGGACGAAACTTAAGAAATCCTCACTTACGGGCCTTCACTTTAATTATCTAGTATACCATTACAATACTATGGCAATAATCAAGGTAGAAGATCTAGTCCTTTATCTTCACTTCATTGAAAGGGTCTACTCTTTTGAGTTCTGGGTCCCTCTGAATTACTAAAAGGTCTCCAGTTAATTAGAAATCACCTTCTTAAATCTGAAATTAAGTCTAGTAGGCAAATCATTGAATGTTACCCGTTTTATTTTAACAATTAACGTGAGGAGTTCGACGGAGATGAAGTCAGAAAGGGCAGAGTCATTCACGGCGACAGTCAGTAGTCAACGAATTCGGTACGTAAGTCCTTAGTTAGAGTCTCTTTTCTTTTATCTCAGACACCCCAGCGTGTCTCAGCCTGTGTTGATTTCGCTGAATCGTCGTCGTCGTCGTACCGTACGTCCTAGAATCGAGGACTTGGTCCCTACTTTGGACCCAGGGGACGTAACCCTCGTGGTTCAGGATTGGTGACCTACTGGTCCCTTAAGGACACTTGTCAGTCGGATCTAAAGATCTAGATCAGTAGATGTACAGGCAAAGACTGGAAAACGGTATAAACGAAATAGAAAAAGGAAAACGGCAAAAACTTCTGTCTAAGTCTAGAGCATTGTAAAATGGGGGTTTGTGAAAGTCATAAGTAGAGATTTTTTCGTTCGCATAAAAGGAATTATTGGGGTTATGATAGTAATAATGGACTTTCTCAGTATCATATAAAGATTATAGTAGATTATATATTAAGTATAAGTCTTCAAAGGAGGTAGAACACAAAACTAGGTCCCACATTATAGCAGAGTACGTAATGTATACGTTTGGCACAGAGAATTCGGAAAAAATTGAACCTGGGCGGAGGGGAGTAAGGGTGAAAAAAAGTACACTGGGACAGACCAACTTCGTAGGTATGGTTAAAAGGACCTTACTAGAAAAAAATTTTACATTTAGGTCAGTATAGAAAGGAACAACGTACCTCTTATTTCACACCTCGATTATTGACGGGTCACCGGAATGTTATTTTATGTCGGAAATCGTACCCGCTGTGTATTCAGGACGGACGAAACCGGGTAGGGTTTACGAGTAAAGTACTAGTAGAAGGTAGAACGAATGGTATGAAGTCGGTGTGACTCTAAGAAAGTAAAGAAACCTAAGGGGTTCGAGAAACGATGGAGACTAGGGGGTCGCAGATATGAAACAAGGTCGGGAAGTGTATCGGTAGAGTATAAATAAGGAGTCCGGAGTCGAGTCAACAGTAAGGGAATCTCTAGAAGAGACTGATAAGGTTCGGGAGTTTCTCCAGAGGATAAGAGGTGGGTATGACTAACGAGAGATAAGGTGTGGGGTAAATAGAGAACAAATAACCAAATGAATAATAAAAGTAAAGGGGGTGATTTGATATTAGAGACCCGTCCGGTCCGGGAGATGAAGAATCGTACCACGGTAAGTCATTCACATTCATATACTTGGTCGTGAATTGTTTCGAGGAATTTACAAACTTCTTACTTTTTTGTGTACAGACTGTGACAAGACTTACATCCCGGATCAGGGATGAGAACACTAGAAGACAGGAAACTATTGACCCTGGATGAGACAACGAAAAGGTTTTTAAATCAGTAAACTTATGGTGACGGTTATAAATGACATCAATATCATCATATAAAAATAAATGAAATTGTCTAAATCAGTTATTTCCTTATACAAGGAGTGTAACCTCATAGTCGTCATCTCTTTCTTTTTACTAATTTTTCAGTTATGTGACTATACAACTTTCTACTGATTTCTCAACTCCACTATTCGATTTCTTTTTATTTCGCCCTTTCACTTTTCTCTAACGTCCCTTTATGTGATAAGACAACCTCTTCTTTTACCGGTGGGTGAGATCATAAGAACGGACCTTTTAAGGTACCTGTCTCCTCGGACCGTGCGATGTCACGTACCCCAATGTCTCAGTCTGTGCTGACTCGTTGATTGTGTGTTTGTACGACAAAATAAATCATAAAAAACAGAATATATTTTATTATATATAATAAAATATTATCTTACCTTATTTTATTAATAAGATCCATCTATGACAACGGACAATTTGGGGTTTCAGACGATCTACAATCGTAATGATTTGTTCCGGATTGAAGATCATGGTTTATTTTGTCATGTTTTTTAACATTTCTCTAATTGAACAATATATTATAGAACCGTCACATTGGAGGATGTTAGAGTATATAACCCGGATACCAAATGTTTTGTGACGTGATTTAATAAAACCAAAAAGTAAATTCAAAAAAGTCAGAGAACGATTAAGGTAATGGGTTTTACTTTCTACCTTGAGTCATCACGAAAAAAGGAAGAAGTCCATCACAAAATCTAGTGTCGAACCTTTCGGAGTAGGTGGCGGAAGCACCAAATACACTGTTGTACCTTGGGCTCTGAAAACAACTGGTGCTCTACCATAAGGAGGAATTCCCGGTCGTCCGGTCAGGTAAACAAGATTCCCGGGCTGCGAGAGACCTATCCCGTCCCCGTGGGACCGTAGAAGCGATGGACCCTGTCGGTCTCTACCCTCTATTCTTGGCGGTACGGGACCACGCATTGACGCATCTGTAACGTTGTAGACTCTTGGAGTGACTGAAGGAGTACCTTTACCCGAAAGCGTACCTGGTGCTCAAACAACGGTCCCCTGTGAACAAGGCCTTTCCGTAGTACTTCTAGCACCACATGTTCTAGAAGGCATAGGACCACGGACCCTTGTGTCTGTTGTGACTCCGGAACAGTGACAGGATAGAGCACCTTGATTCGCAACAACGTGGTCGACCCGTCCTGTACCAGAGACTACTGTACTCCTTGAAACGTCTCGTCGACTTTGGAGACCAAGTGGAGCTCTTTTATCTGGGGTTTTCCGAGTACACTGATTCTGTTAGACAGGTGACCCCGAACAGGAGTCGACAATGTTCTTTTCTACAATATTAACGGGGTAAAGTGGTGACGGTCGGTACGTAAGAAGGGAGTCCTACCTTCGGTCACTCTTGAGTCAACAAAAACGTGACCAAAGGAGTATACCGGTCAAGTGAAAACACTGTCCGAAAGATTGAATTTGCGATTCTTATTACACCTCTTAGATTTAGTAGGAAGACGTCCTTCTTCCCTTTGACCTGATTTCATCGAAAGCCCTTCTTTTGAAAAATACATATTCCAAACATTTTATCTCTGGTTCAAACATAACACGTTATTATTTTCGTATTCCTCTTTACAGAGGGTAAGACTAAGAAATGGTATGATGGGACGATTAAACCCTACCTGAGTAATGGTTGACCTCGTTTATTATACTATCACAAAACAAATTTAAACCATCTACTATCTATCGAAAATGGAAAACATACCCATCGTCCACAAACAACACCTTTTTTTAATTTATGTCTGTGTTTATTCCTTCTATTACATATTAGGACAATAAATTCCTCTACACGACCCAAAACACACAAAAAACCACACGGAGTACGTACCGTACGTCCTTGAATCAAGGGTTTGGTCCCGAGTTTGGGTACGGGGGACATCATCTTCTTCAAAGGATTGGTGACCTGGTGGTCCCTGCAGGACTCTACATGTCAAAGATAAGACAAAATATAGGAAGATCCGAAATAAAAATCTTTACATATATATACTCTATATAAAATCTTTTTGTAACACATATATGACCAAATATTAGTAAAAGATTTTAGGCATTGTAAAAAGATCCTATAATCCGATGTTACAAGGAGACGAATTTTTTTTTCAAAAATAACTCAAGAATAATACACAGTCACAATAGGATTCACGAAATCCATACAAATAATTGAATTCGGAGTGTTACTGGGCATAAAACGTCCCTTTGACTCCACGTTTCTCTCACTAATCGAAAGGGACTCGTTAAGTCGATGTTTACTCGTCTCAAACATAAATTTATAACTATTAACATTAACAATAAAGATAGGATAGTAATCCTAAAAGGTTTTGAATTAACAAAGGAGATGAAACCCTAAAAATCAATCTAGGGTACAAAAACGAAAATATTTGATAGGCCACAACGATCATGAAATTTAATCTATAAAAAACAGTACGCACTAGTAAGAAATCCTATTTAAGATCCCTTGACGACCCAGTCTCTCATACGTGACAAAATTCAGAAGACGGTACATAACGGTTTACGGAAGGTCTTTACAAAGTTAAAAGTGAGGATGGTCAACATTTACTCCAAAGGTTGTGTCAACGGTTTTGACCCACACTGGTACTATTGTGTAAAAAGGGCAAACTACAATTTACCACTGACCAAAATTAAATTTTTTTTTTTGTTTGCTGGTCACTCTAAATTTAAAAACACAAATAACCTGTAAAAAAGGAATGTACTTAAAGGAAAAGAAGTAACAAGTAGAAATAAACATTTCTCGAAAATATATTAAAAGGTAAATAGTGAACTGAATTACTTAAAAAATTTTGTCAAGATTCACTCTATTTACACCCAATAAAATTAGGGACATCTCAAAAATTATGTGACCTCTGTCAAACCGAACGATTTTTAACATCCAGTGAGTTTAAAAAGTAAAAGAAGACCTTGGAAGGTGAATCTATTGTGGGGTCAACTGGTTGTAAACTGTTTAGTATTAAGAGCAACCTGGAGTCAAATGGTGAACTTTCTAATATACTTATGAGTTCTTTTGGATAGGTTTCAACTGAATTTACCATTCCTACTATAATGGACTAAATTCCCATTTTAGTTCTTATCCTATTGAAGGTTCAACCAATCTACCAATAAAGAGTCCACGTTCCTCTAGGTTGGTCAGGTAAGATTTCCTCTAGTCGGGACCCTAAAGAAACCTTCCTTACTACGATTTCGACTTTGAGGTCATGAAACCGGTGTAGTACCCTTCTCAACTGAGTAACCTTTTCTGAGACTGCGACCCTCCCTAACCCCCGTCCTCCTCTTCCCCTGCTGGCTCCTACTCTACCGACCTACCGTAGTGACTGAGCTACCTGTGTTCAGACTCACTTGAGGCCCTCTACCACTACCTGTCCCTCCGGACCGCACGACGCTAAGTACCCCAGCGTTTCTCAGCCTATGCTGACTCGTTTACTTGACTTGACTTGACTTGACCCTAGGAGCAGAACTGAATAGGAACGTATAAAAGTTGTATCGAAAATGACCGAAGTCAAGATAGTCAAGTCAACGAGTCAACACAGACTGAGACACTAGGGTCCCTGACGTCGTACGGTCCGAAGGGACAGGAAGTGATTGAGGACCTCGAAAGACTTTGAGTACAAGTAGTTCGGCCACTACGGTAGGTTGGTAGAGTAGGAGACAACAGGGGAAGAGGACGGAAGTTAGAGAGGGTCGTAGTCCCAGAAAAGGTTACTCAGTCAAGAAGGGTAGTCTGCCGGTTTCATAACCCTCGAAGTCGAAGTCGTAGTCAGGAAGGTTACTCATAAGTCCTGACTAAAGGAAATCCTAACTGTCCAAACTAGAGGAACGTCAGGTTCCCTGAGAGTTCTCAGAAGAGATTTTGGTGTTAAATTTTCGTAGTTAAGAAACCGGGAGTCAAACGAAATTACCAGGTTGAGAGTGTAGGTATGTACTGATGACCTTTTTGGTATCGAAACTGATCTACCTGGAAACAACCGTTTCATTACAGAGACGAAAAATTATACGACAGATCCAAACAGTATCGAAAAGAAGGTTCCTCGTTTGTAGACATTAAAGTACTGAAGTCAGTGGTAGACGTCACTAAAACCTCGGGTCCTTTTATTTCAAAGAGTGATAAAGGTAACAAAGAGGTAGATAAACGGTACTGCACTACCCTGGGCTACGGTACCAGAGTCAAAAGACTTACAACTCAAAATTCGGTTAAAAAAGTGAGGACAAAGGGAAAGTAGTCAAGGAGAAGTGAAAGACGGCATTCTCACCACAGTAGACGTATAGACTCCATTAACTATAAAAAGGGTCGTTAGAACTAAGGTCGAACACGAAGTAGGTCGGACCGTAAGGTGTACTACATGAGACGTATATTCAATTTATTCGTCTCACTGTTATATGTCGGAACTACATGGGAAAAGGGTTAAACTTTGGTCAGGTACAAGGTACAGGTTAAGATTGACAACGAAGTCAACGTACTCATTTAGAACAAGGAGGAAAGTATTGTATAATCGTTCTATTAAGTTCGTCCGGGGAAAGAATAAAACATCAGTAGATGAAATAAGGATTTGAGTTGAGAAATAATATCCGTGGGTAAGTATATACAAGTTACATACAGAGACTACGAACAGAATATTTGACACATCAATACATTCGTATAAGTGTATTCACTACACGTTATTTACAAGGAGAAGAAAAATTTCAATTATAACGAAAACACTATAAGAGAACAACGATATACATTTGGATTGAATGTTGAAGCTTGAACGTATCCGAAAGTATAATGGTCATTATAATCATGAATTTATTACGAATTGAAACGGTTGTTTCCAGGTATATCAGTTTCGATACCAAAAAGATCATCAGTACATACCTACACTCAACCTGGTATTTCTTTCAACTCGTGACTTCTTAGCTACGGAAGCTTAAGACCACGACCTCTTCTGAGAACTCTCAGGGAACCTGACGTTCCTCTAGTTTGCTCAGTTAGGATTTCTTTTAGTTGGGACCTATAAGTGACCTTCCTAACTACTACTTCGACTTCGAAGGTTATAAAACCGGTGGACTACGCTTCTCGGCTGAGTAACCTTTTCTGGGACTACGACCCTTTCTCACTGTCGTTTTCCTCTTCCCCTCGTCTTCTACTCTACCAAGCTATCGTAGTGACTGAGTTACCTGTACTTAGACTCGTTTGGGACCCTCTATCACTTCCTGTCCCTTCGGACCGCACGACGTCAGGCACCCCAACGTCTCAACCTGTACTGAATCGCTGACTTGTTGTTGTTACGAAGTGACACAAAGTCTACGAAATTTACAAAGTTTAGTATATGAAGAGGGTTGTTGGTATACTATCAAAACGAGGGTAAAACATCTCTTCTTACTCCGCGTCTATTGAGTTTAAAAATGAAGGTGACATTCCAACCTCGGACGTAAACTTGTTCTTGTCAGATCGAAGTCTTAGGTCCGTGCCTTCATGGCACGCAGATGGTGTAAACGTGAGTAAGTGAGAAGACTACTATCTTTGGATCTAACGGCAGTTGTAAGACAGAGATAATTTTAACGTTTTTATTCGTTCAAACATATAACTGTACTCATTAAGGGGATGTGATACATTAACCCTTACGAGTTAAAACGGTTTTTAATAGCCCAACGAAAAGTCTTACGACACGATAAATGTAATGATAGTGTCATGTGTTCTTTAGAATTATTGGTGTAGGAGTGGTTAGAAGTCACAATGGTAAAAAGATTGAAAACGGTCATAAAATAAATTCACATTTCTAAAAATTTTATACATTGTTCGTTTTAATGAATAGTTATTTAAAAATTCAAATGTAAGACTACGGAAAAGTTACGGTTAGTGGAACTAAGGAGGTAAACTCAGTATGACAAGTTCTATTGGGAAAGTTTTTCTTAAAAACGAGTCAGGTGTCAAAAAGTCAACCCGAAGAAACTATAAGTCACTTTATCCCTGTGTGAAGTTTTAAGGGGTCGACACCAGAACCTCTAAGTCAAAGGAGTTCGTTAATCGACACCTGATACAAATCCCAGTCTCCTCTACCTAGACGGACCAAGACTTAAAATCTGTAGTTCGACCAAAATCTTTTCCGTCTTCTTGGTCTCTAGTTTAACGGTTGTAGACGACCTAGCACCTTTTTCGTTCTCTCAAGGTCTTTTTTGTAGATAAAGACGAAATAACTGATACGGTTTCGGAAACTGACCACCTAGTGTTATTTGACACCTTTTAAGACTTTCTCTACCCTCATGGTCTGGTGGATTGGACGGAGAACTCTTTAGACATACGTCCAGTCCTTCGTTGTCAATCTTGACCTGTACCTTGTTGTCTGACCAAGGTTTATCCTTTCCCTCATGCAGTTCCGACATATAACAGTGGGACGAATAAATTGAAGATACGTCTCATGTAGTACTCTTCGCGACCTGACCTTCTTTGTGTTCGACCTTANNTGGTGGGAATACCGTCTTTCACTTCTCCTCGATTTCTCGGAGAACTACTTTCACTTTCACCTCTCACTTTTTCAACCGAATTCCGAGTTGTAAGTCTTTTGGTTCTAGTACCGTAGGACAGGGTAGTGAAGTACCCTTTATCTACCCCTTTGTCACCTTTGTCACAGTCTGAAATAAAAAACCCCGAGGTTTTAGTNTCACCTTTGTCACAGTCTGAAATAAAAAAACCCGAGGTTTTAGTGACGTCTACCACTGACGTCGGTACTTTAATTTTCTACGAATGAGGAACCTTCCTTTCAATACTGGTTGGATCTATCATATAAGTTTTCGTCTCTGTAATGAAACGGCTGATTCCAGGCAGATCAGTTCCGATACCAAAAAGGACACCAGTACATACCCACACTCTCAGCCTGACACTTCTTCCGACTCACGGCTTCTTAACTACGAAAACTTGACACTACAACCTCTTCTGAGAACTCTCAGGGAACCTGACGTTCCTCTAGGTTGGTCAGGTAAGACTTCTAGTCGGGACCCTAAAGAAACCTTCCTTACTACGGCTTCGACTTCGAGGTCATGAAACCTGTGGAGTACGGTTCNACCTTTTCTGAGACTACGACCCTCCCTAACCCCCGTCCTCCTCTTCCCCTGCTGTCTCCTACTCTACCGACCTACCGTAGTACCTGAGCTACCTGTGTTCAGACTCACTTGAGGCCCTCTACCACTACCTGCCCCTCCGGACCGTACGACGCTAAGTACCCCAGCGTTTCTTGACCTGTACTGACTCGCTGACTTGACTTGACTTGACTTTGCACGTAAGTCTCTTCCGTCACCGTGGGGTGAGGTCATAAGAACGGACCTTTTAGGGTACCTGCCTCCTCGGACCATCCGACGTCAGGTACCTCAGCGATTCTCAGCCTGTCCTGACTCGCTGAAGTGAAAGTGAAAAGTGAAAGTACGTAACCTCTTCCTTTACCGTTGGGTGAGGTCACAAGAACGGACCTCTTAGGGTCCCTGTCCCCTCGGACCACCCGAAGGTAGATACCCCAACGTGTCTCAGCCTGTGCTGACTTCACTGAATCGTCGTCGTCGTCGTCGTTTGTACGTAATTCAAGTTTAGTCTAATGAGAATTCGATAGTGTGGAGTCTTGTCATGTCCACCCTGAAGGAACTACCGAGTCACCATTTCTTAGACGGACGGTTACGTCCTATGTGCTCAAGTTAGGGATTAGGTATTTCCAGGGTGTACGGCGTCTCGTTGATTCGGGTACACGGAGTTGAAAATTCGGATACGGGATCTCGGGCCCCTGGGGTTGATGACTTCGGGACCTCGGGATCTCGAACATGAGACGTCGTTCTCTTCGGTGACGTCACTCTTCGAGTCCGTGACTTCGATCTCTCATTCGGGACAAGAGGTGTTGGTCTCTTTCTGGGCCGTGTCGGTTTTTATGTATTTATTTATTTCAAGAATTTTTTTTTTTCTGATCATGTCTAGTGACCCTATACCATTAAGTAAAAATTTCAAGTATGGGAGTTTTATTTTCGGATTTTTTCCTTCGGTAGAAACAAAGTATAGTTATAATTTAAATCTCATGATTTAGTTACATCAACCATTAAAGGACGTATAGAATTCGAAACTTTACTAGCTTAGATATCAGGACCTTCGTTGGAAACACAAATAGTTATGAACGTGGTGAACTTAGAGAAAGTCCATAGTACTAGGAAGAATAGACAGAGTTTTGAGTATGATTTGTTTCTCAAGACCCGACGTCTTCTCCTAAAGAAAAGAGTGGACAGAAACAGGTGTCTAATTTGTTGTTTTTTTTTGTGTTCACGATAACTAAAAACGATCAGACCATCGCCATTTCACCCTCAAGAATCGACAAAACTAAACATGTGAGACTAATATTAATTTCAACTGTGAAAGTAAAAAGACATACGAATCATACACTTTTTTATGATTCCATAAATATATAGGAAACGAACAAAAAGATAAACTAAAGAACAGAACAACTAAACATCACTAACATATAAGATCTGTAATAAGGAACAAATAATTGTAAATAAATAAATAAACCGACGAGACCCAGAATCGACGGAGTGTGACCTAAAAGTTAGAAACGACGGTGTACGTCCTAGATCAAGAGACTGGTCCCTGACTTGGACCCGGGGTACGTAGCTCTCCCACCACAGAATTGGTGACCTGATGGTCCCTTCAGGGAGGAACAAATTTGTGACGTCTATGGAAGAGGGTCAGACGTTGGAAGTACGTTTAAACAATACAGTAATTAAATCATCTACAGGATTTAAAACTGGAATCTTAAACCTCAGAATAAAACCTTCAGAAATAAATATGGACCCATTGTTTCTAAAAGGACATGACAGAGTATTATCGAAATATCAAAATTAAACGTGTAAATCCCTTTTTAAGTCGAAAAAAGAGATGTGTCATTTAAGTAAAAAGATAGTGGTTCCCTTTTTGTTAGCAGGGTCACAAAGTACTACAGTGAAAATAGTGTGCAATTCGAGGGTAAGGATCCGAGAGGTAAGGTAAGGTAACTAGTAAAAGAGTCAAAGTCACAGTTGTGTTATAAAAATACTGACACCGAAGCACCACCTCGGTCAAGATGGTCATCTCGTCCAGAGGGATGAAAATGAAGGGAGACTTTTATCTGAGTCGAAAGTATCTGAAAAAAAGGAGAGTACGTCCTCTTGACTGTAAACGTACCCCACGAGAGAGCGGTCTTAAGTTACACCGTCTGAGGGAAGTAGAGAAAGTCCAGAGACGATTTTGCAACTATTCGTGGGGGTTGGTAGGATTTAATTCCGCGTGTGAGTGATGGATAATGGGGAAGAAAGAAAATAAATTAGTAAAAGTATCGTAAATAATGATAGGTTGAATTCTAATAGATTAGTGACGAAGGGATGATTTTTATATTCTAAGCACTTCTATCCACAAGAGAAAACAAGAGACGACATGGGGATCATGGGTCTTGTTATAGACCGGACACTATCAGTGAGACTTATAAACAATTTACTTACTTTAGAAATGTGTCGACTCCAATAGACCTAGTACTGTAACTAGGTCCAGAAGAATATAGGAACTTATCGCAAATCACAAAAAGAGCTATTTGCGGAATCCGAAACGGAACACCGTTCTCTTCAAACGGACGGTAAGTCCACCGTTTTAGACGGACGGTCACATCCTCTGTGTCCTCTGCACCCAAACTAGGGACCCGACCCTTCTAGGGGAAATCTTCCTTTACCGTGGGGTGAGGTCATGAGAACGGACCTTACAGGGTACCTGTCTCCTCGGACCACCCGATGTCAGGTACCCCAGTGTTTTCTCAGCTTGTCCGGAGTCACTTATTCGTTATTACGATCTGTGACCGAATGTCACAGATTCTATGTCAGGGACAAAAATTATCGAGGGTAATGTTACCATCTTTGTCTGTAAACATGTCAAGTACATCAGTAGTTTCCATGCGTTTGTTCCCCGAGGAAGGGTTTTGTTTACTTAGAAATCGTGACTGGTTCGTCTAGACGAAGGAAAACGAACTTACATGAACTTATGTGAACCAATATGTAATAGAAGGAATTATAGGTAAATGGAAACTGAAAAGGTAAGTAGAGACCGATACACTGAGGGTGTGTTGGTTTTTCGTTCTAGTTTATTATCTTTCGTCCATTGTATCACCAATTCCCGAGTCCGGACTCTCTGTTTTATCCAAGGTCAAGATCGGGACGGTAAATGGTCGATACACTGGAACCTGTATAACGTAGTGAAAGATCGCTTAGGTAAAGGGGTAGACAGTTTCACTCCTTTAAACTGTAGAAGTAGTGCATCTCCTATATTACTTTATTGGACACACTTCATAAAGTTGTGGTCCGGAGTGTTCGTCGGTCCTAAAAGGGAAAGACAGCAAGACACTAGTAAGGACCTTGTGTTCTTCCAGTACTTCGAAGGAAGGACACTGAAGACTGTAAACTACTGTCGAGTCATCGTAGTGAACTAAACGTAAGTAGTGTAAGGGATATGTCATTAAGAAACCCAACAAAAAAAACCCCCCTCCGTCGAACAACGACGTACCCGAAAGATCAATCGTCCCCAAATCAATGCGAAGTAGCACCACGTCTCACAACACCAACACCACCGAAGAGAACAACACCAAGGACCCGAGATCGTGTGTCCGAGTCATCAACACCGCGTGTCCAAATCAACGAGGTGTCGTGTTCCCTAGGAGGACCCGGTCCTTAGCTTGGACACAGAGGATATAGTCGCCCGACGAAGAAATGGTGACTCGGTGATCCGTTCGGGATCTTTACGAAACCAGATAGAACCGAAGATCATGATGGTAAATCACCAATAAACATAGAGTACGTTCGAGAAATTTGAGAGTCTTACAGATAGAAGAGTAGATATTTTGTTCATATTAATGTCATCATAGATAAAGTATCTCGACAGTATAGTTAATTTACTAGCTATTCGTATTTCCGGATCGTCTCACGAACCGTACATTCAATCGACAAAAGACAAAATCGTAACAATTCTAATGTACTCAGAATTCCCCTCTTTAACACAAAACATCATGTCGCATTATCAATTCTCGTGTCTGAGACCTCAGAAGTCAAGTTTAGACTTGTGGTGTATGTACAACGAGTTATACCCATTTGGAGAGATCCGGAGTCAAAAGAATAGACGTTTTACCCTTATTATTTTCTGGTGGCCCTTAAAGGACCGACAGGTCACCAATTCTTACTGAAGATTATGTTCCCCGTGTCCAAGTTAGAGTCAGTCCCTTGATCTAGGGTGTACGGTGTTAATTCTGGGTCACGTCGGTTTATTTATTTATTTTTATTTATAATTTTTTCTTGGGTTAAGACGTCCGACCACATCCTTAATTTCCTCTATTATGTGAGGAACCCGTTAATCGTGTCACGGACCGTATTTATAACTAAAGAGCTCGTTAATAACACATATTACACGATTTACAAAACAAATCGTACAAGATTTATAAAAAAAGACACTTGGGGTATTGGAGACGAATCATGATGAGTACTTCATTGATAAGTTTATAAATGACTTACTCACTTACGACTGAGTATCTGGTTTTCTTAGAACGGACGTATTTAACCAAACAGGGTCCAATTGTGAGGAGTAAGGACCGGTCACTTGTTCACCTATTCGGTACTTCAAGTCGTGGACATTTTTCGTTCTGTCGTACCTTTCCCCCCTCTATACTCCGGGACCGAGAAAGTGAAACCTCTTTACTGAGTGGGAAATCGTGACCTTAAGTAAAGAGTCTTGACCATTTTACTTAAAATTTTATAACGACATCCGCTTTCACCATTTTAAATGTTGTAAGTTCTAGTACTTTTTGTATCTCTTTCCTTGTAGAGAAACTCCCTTTATTTTTAGTTGCGTTGAGAAGAACGCCCGTAAATCGGATTTTCCTTTATTAGTTCCTACACGTGTTTCCAGTGTATCATTCATAGAATCGCTACACATATTGTGACTTTTTACCTTTATTAGATCTACAGAGTATTTTCCTTCACCTTGTTAATTTACGATGAAGTAGGTGTCTCACTCTATGGCACGTCGGTAAGTTTTTCAACACACCTTTACTTGAATTGTTGTACCTTTTTTATAAGGTCAATCAATTGAATATTTGAAACACTGGAATCCGTTTAATGAAGAGACGGAGTCAGAGGAACTCGAAAGGTCCACCGAGTCTCTATTTCTTGGACGGACGGTTACGTGCTCTTCGTTCTCGGTGTCCGAACTGAAGACCCAGCCCTTCTAGGGGACCTCTTCCTTTAGCGTTTGGCGAGGCTATAAGAACGGATCTCTTAAGGTACCTGTCTCCTCGGACCGCCCGGTGTCAGGTACCCCAGCGTTTCTCGACCCGTGCTGCCTCCCTGACTCGTGTGCTCCGTACTACCAAAACTATTTTACACGGAGTCTCTTCTACCACACTCCCGTGTATGCAGTTTTAGACCTACCAAAAACGAGCCTTAACCCTTTATGCGACATGAAAAATAACAAAAACGGACAGAACAAATATGTAAATGTTAATTACATCCAAAGAATACATTGACTTTTCAATAGTATTAATTTTTGTTTTGTTTTTCTAGTAACGAAATCATCCCCTCATTGCCCATAGACGCCTCTTCCGTTGCCGTGGGGTGAGGTCATGAGAACGGACCTTTTAGGGTGCCTGTCTCCTCGGACCATCCGACGTCAGGTACCCCAGCGATTCTCAGCCTGTCCTGACTCGCTACAGTGAAAGTGAAAAGTGAAAGTACGTAACCTCTTCCTTTACCGTTGGGTGAGGTCACAAGAACGGACCTCTTAGGGTCCCTGTCCCCTCGGACCACCCGACGGCAGATACCCCAGTGTGTCTCAGCCTGTGCTGACTTCGTTGAATCGTCGTCGTCGTTGGCCATAGACCTTAAAAGGTGGACAGACCCGGGAAAAGTCGACCACATTAACAATATTCTCCCATTTCGGTCAGAAAAGGTGAGTGAAATTTTCCACTAGGGAGGAGAAAGTTTCGTCTCGCTAGGGTGGGGGTCTTCGGAAATCCGTTACCGTCCGAGGGTCGTCACAGCCCGGGTCGTCATATCGTGGTCGCGGTTTGAGTTCCACCTGTCCTAGACTCAGTAGTGTGGTCACAAAAACAGTCCAACTGATATTAACGAGGACACAAAAAGAAACCTCCACACTTACACTTCACTACTCCAATTAAAAAAATTTTTTGTTTTTATAGTCTTCTGTTTGTGGATTTGTTCACTAAGGGAAGTTTCATGATTAAAACTCTTTGATGTGTGAATAAATGTACAAAAACATTTAAAAAAAGTTTATATATATAAAAAACTAAACCCCTCCCTCTCTCTCTTCAGTTTGGTTAAAATAAATAAATAGACCGGTGTGGTACGTCGTATACTCTAGAATCAAAGTCCGAGGGACGTGACTGTCACCTCTCAGAATTGACGACCTAGCGGTCCCTTCGGGGCGTCGACTGAAATTTTAATCAAGGGTTCCTTTATAAAAAGATCAAGGATTAAATGATTTTAACACGATGGTTCAAGAACAAAATCTACGTCACTTTACCTATAAGATTATAAAGGTCACCGTAATATTTACTCACTTTTGGACACACGTACGCACGAGTCCTCGTAGGTTGAGAAACACTGGGATACCTGACATACATCGGGTGATCCGAGGAGACAGGTGCCCTAAGAAGTCCTTTCTTGTGACCTCGCCCAACGGTATGGGAGGAGGTCCCCTAGAAGGACTGTGTACCTAGTTTGGGTACAGAGAACGTAACGTCCGTCTAAGAAATGTCGACTCGGTGGTTCCTTCGGGGTCACTTTTGGATAACCTTTTGTTAAACCTTCATTTATAGTTCTCGGTGACCCTTTGCATACGTGGTGGCATACATTTTATCTATCGGTCACCCTTAAACGACATACTGAGTCCCTTGAGTTTATCCACGAGACACTGTTGAATTCTCACACCGTACCCCACCCTCCACCCTCCCTCCCGGTTCTCCTTCCCCTGTTTACGTATGGATACGACTAAGTACAACTATATACCGTTTATGGTTGTGTCATAACATTTCGTTAATAGGAAGTTAATTTTTATTTAATTTTTTTTGTTTTCTTAGTAATTTAAGAGTATGGGAAACTAGGTTGTAGGGAGAAGGTCCTTAGATTCGATTTCTTTATTCTTTTTTAACCCCCCTTTAATGTATATAAAGTATTATTTTGTAAACTTTGTTGTTGGATGTACAAGTTGTCTTCTCTTCACCAATTCATTTAAGACGGTACAGATAAACTACTTTATAATACGTCGGCAATTTTTATAATGTTTCTGATGTCGTTGTATTTTTATACAAATACTGTATTAAATTTAGTCCAATCGTAAAATGTTTAACATATATATGAAAATGAAGATAAAAATTTTAACACATAATTCCTTTCTATAATTTTTTACGTGGTTTTACTATCGTCAACATCCACCGTGAGCACCACTTCTTAGACGAACGATTACGTCCTTTGAATTCTCTACACCCAAGTTAGGTACCAGTCCTTCTAAGGGACCTCCTCTCGTACCGTTGGGTGAGGTCATAAGAACGGACCTCATAGGGTACTTGTCTCCTCGGACCGCCTGATGTCAGGTACCCCAGTGTTTCTTAATCTGTGTTGACTTAGTCGAATTGTACGTACACAACATTCGATACCCATTAAAAGAAAGAACAAAATTAAATTAACCTGAAGTAAACGAAAATAGAAACTTTTTGATAAAAAAATAAAAAATTTTAATTAAATAAAAAATTAACTTCCTATTCTTTTTGATCACATAAAATTTACCTATTTTAGGAACCCTTAAGGGACCAACAGGTCACCAATCCTGAGACGTGAAGGTGACGACTCCCAAGTCCAAGTCAGAGACCGTCTTTTTGATTCTAAGTAGCTCAGTGTACTGGTTTTTATTTTATTTTCCTGTTTTAGATACATTTTCGGTATAATCTTTTAATCAGAATGAAGTAGAAGGGGACATGGGATAAATAAGTGGTTGAAGACTAATAAAGTTTGTAACTTAAATAGAAATGTCTCCCATTTCTAAACGATAACTACTGTTATAAGTTTTCTTACACAGTATCTTGGACTTCGGTAAAGACTTGACCCATAGGGGTTTTACAAAACCTCTCACCTTCACAGGCACCTTATTCGTGTGACAGGGGTTCCACTACTGTTGAACTTCAATTGTTAAAAGTAAACATGTGTATTCCGTAGGATACAAAAATTTCTTTGTCCGTATTATGACAAAACCCGGGGTCAGACTGGAATTCAACCCAGGTGAGGACTTTAAGTCAAGAATAATCTACATGGACTATTCCAACCACCGACTGTCCATTATTAGTCTCAATGACAAATAATTCGTTAATGATACGAGACTAGAGACATGATTTTTGGATGTTCCCTGAAGGAACCAACAGGTCACCAATTCTTAGACGGAACGTTACGTTCCTTGAGTCCAAGACAGCGACCGATCCCTTGATTCTAGGGTGTATGGTGTTTCGTTTATTCGGTCGTTAATCTCTTAGGCACATGTCGTTACTTTCTAGGGTGTATTCTGTTGATTCTGGGTCACGTCGGTTTATTTATTTATAAAAACTTTCCCCGAAGGGACCACCAGGTCGTCAATCCTGAGACGGAACGTTACGTCCCTTGTGGTCGAGGTAGAGACTAGTCCCTCCTAAGGTGTACGACGTCTCGTTGGTTCGGGCACCCGGTGTTGATGACTCGGAAGTGAGACACTGTTCTCTTTAGTGGTGTCGCCCTTCGAGCTTGGGCCGTTGATCTCTCATCGGGGAATCTTGGTGTTGATCTCTTTAGAACACCCACCGTTACTTCAGAGTCTTGTCGGGTTTTGTAAATTTTTATTTATGTCTTTATTTAAAAAATTTATAAAAAGTTTTTCATTTTTTATTTTTTGACAGTGCAGAATTTGTGAAGTTGTTAGAAGACTCTATCTGTAATAATAGGAACAAAATTACTATTCCTTTGACCCCGAGTACCTCTTTATGTCGGTTCCAGTGTCGACACTCTCCATCTTTACCTAAAATCGGATCCGACGGACTGACGTTTTTATAGGAGAGTTCCGAGTCAACGATATTCCATGAAGAGAATGACGAACCTGTCGTTCCTCTAGTTTGGACAGTCAGAATTTCCTTTAGTTGGGATTTGCAAGTGACCTTCCTGACTACGACTTCGACTTCGAGGCTATGAAACCGGTGGACTACACTTCTCGGTTGAGTGACCTTTTCTGGGATTACGACCCCTTCTAACCCCCGTCCTCTTCTTCTCCCGTTGTCTCCTACTCTACCAACCTACCGTAGTAGCTAAGCCACTTGTACTTAAACTCGTTTGAGGTCCTCTCTCACTCTGTCCCTTCGGACCGAACGACGTCAGGTACCCCAGAGTTTCTCAGTCTGTCCTGAATCACTAACTTGTCGTTGGTGTTGACCCCTCCCCTTAGTCCACAGATATAACTACTCCTTTTTCTCTTTTCGAACGTACCCCTTCTCTTCGGACTACAGATTTATACCATAATCAGAGAGTCTCTCGGAACTGCTGGACAGACGGAGTCTCCGATGAACAAGAGACACACTGGAGCCCTTCAACGAATTGGAGGAGTTACAGACAAAGAAAAAGACATTTTATCCACTATCAAGAATCTGGTATCCCAACAAGATTTCTAATGTACTTTATTACATACTCTAATTTCTGGATTTACATTCCGGTCTATTGAGAATCTCCTTTTGTATCCGTCTTGTAAGAAACTGTATGTACCGTTGTGCTAGAAAAAACTAGGTGGAGTATCTCATTACTTTTATTCTTGTTTTTATTTATTGACCCCGGATTAATTTGAATTTTCGAAAACGTATTGTTTCCTTTGGTATTCGTTTTGTTTTTCTCTTGAGAGTCTTACCCTCTTTTGTGAACGTTTGTTTCCTTGGTTAATCCCTAACTAATTAGATGTTTTATATGTTTGTAGAGTACGTTGTGTTTTAAATTTTTTTTGTTTTTGGGTTAGTTTTTCACCCGTCAACTAGATTTATATATAAAAAGGTTTCTTCTGTATGTCTACCGGTTCTCTGTGTACTTTTCTACGAGTTACAGTGATTAGTGACAACAAGTCAACGAGTTAGTAAAGGCTGAGAAACACTTGGGTCACCAAACATCGTGTGGTCCGGAGGGACAGGAAGTAGTAGAGGGTCTCGACCGAGTTTGAGTACAGGTAACTCAGCCACTATGGTAGGTTGGTAGAGTAGGAGACAGTGCGGGAAGAGGAGGACGGAAGTTAGAGAGGGTCGTAGTCCCAGAAAAGGTTACTCAACCGAGAAGCATAGTCCACCGGTTTCATAACCTCAAAGTTGAAGTCGTAGCCAGGACGGTTACTTATAAGTCCCAACTAAAAGAAATCCTAACTGTCCAAACTAGAGGAACGTCAGGTTCCCTGAGAGTTCTCAGAAGAGGTTGTGGTGACAATGTTTTCGTAGTTAAGAAGCCGTGAGTCGAAAGAAATACCAGGTTGAGAGTGTAGGTATATACTGATGACCTTTTTGGTATCGAAACTGATCTACCTGGAAACAGCCGTTTCATTACAGAGACGAAAAATTATGTGACAGATCCAAACAGTATCGAAGTGATTAAAAATCTCTTTACGTTTAGTTTTGATGTTACTCTATAGTAGAGTGTGACGACATTTACCGTCAATATTTTTTTAAATGTTTGTTATTTACGACCTCTCCCATACCTCTTTTCTCTTGAGACCCTTACATTTAATCACGTCGGTGATACCTCTTGTCATACCTCCAAGGAATTTTTTGATTTTTGTCTCAATACTATACTAGGTCGTTCCCGAAGGGACCACCGAGTCTGTCATTTCTTAGACGGACGTTACGTCCTCTTGGTCCGAGACAGGGACCCACCCCTTCTAGAGGACTTCTTCCTTTACTGATGGGTGAGGTCATAAGAACGGACCTCTTAAGGTACCTATCTCCTCGGACCACCTAATGTCAGGTCCCTCAACGTTTCTCAACCTGTACTGACTCGCTGATTGTGTGTGTGTGTGTGTGTGTGTGTGTGTGTTACTAGGTCGTTGGGGTGAGGACCTGTATATAGGTCTCTTTTGGTATTAACCTTTTCTATGAACGTGGGGTCACAAGTATCGTCGTGATAAATGTTATCGGTTCTGTACCTTCGGTGGATTTACAGGTAACTGTCTACTTACCTCTCTCTTCTTATCTATTTCATGTGTTACCTTATAATGAGTCGGTATTTTTCTTGTTTTATTACGGTAAACGTCGTTGTACCTACCTGAATCTTTGAGAGTATGGCTCACTTCATTCAGTCTCTTTCTGTTTATAGTATATTATATGTACTTCAGATTTTCTCCCATGTTTACTTGAATTTATGTTTTGTCTTTGTCAATGCCTATATTTTTATGTCTATGGTCTCCCATTCCCTCCCCCTCCCTATTCGACCCTTTGACCCTTACTGTATATGTATGATGATATATATTTTGTCTATTGTTTATTCCTGGATGACATATCGTGTCCCGTGAGATAAGCTATGAGACATTGCTGGATCTATATACCCCTTTCTTAGATTTTTTTACAACGATAATTATGTATATATGTACTAAGTGAAACAACATGTCGTCTTTGAGTGTGTCGTAACATTTAGTCGATATAAAGTTAATTATAAATTTTAGTTTATTTTTATGAAATACGAATTTTTTTCTGTTAATACTCTTCACGAGACATGTCACGGACCGTGTATCACACGTGAGTTATTTACCTTCGAGAGTCAAATGAAAAGATGATTGTGTTATCAACATTATTCATTGAACAATGTCAACGACACTATCTCCGACAACACACAAGATGGAGAAACTTGAGTAAAATGTCATAATTTACTTGACAATTTCTCTGTTATTGTATCGTATAAGTTTCACCGTATTTCATTCGTAATCAAAATAAAGTACGGAAAAAATACGATCCTGTTTCCCATTTATTCGTCTACCTTTACGTTCGTAGGTATACAAACTTGTGTTGTCCCATTTGCAGTATACAAACTTGTGTTGTTACTAGAAGGACTAGGTACACAGTGTCTCCGTTAAGCCCCGTGAGGGAATCGATGTATCTAAAGTGAAGACCGTCATAGACTTGTAGACCTTACTCCGACCTATGGAGGGACGGGTGTCGTGTCTATTAGTGTCTCTGTCCTACAAGTACAGGGTGCTGCCTACCGACGGATGACGTTCCCTACAAGAAGGGGGTCAAACGTTTCGTATCGTGTCAAACATGGGTGTAGGAATTGATAACAATAAAAGTCAGTACAGGCTGAGACGTTACAGTACCTGACGTCGTGTGGTCCGAAGGGACAGGAAATGGTAGAGGGCCTCAAACGAGTTTGAGTACGGGTAACTTAACTACTACGGTAGGTTGGTAGAGTAGGAGACAACCGGGGAAGAGGAGGATGGAAGTTAGAAAGGGTCGTAGTCCCAGAAAAGGTTACTCAGTCGGGAAGTGTGGTCCACCGGTTTCATAACCTCGAAGTCGAAGTCGTAGTCAGGAAGGTTACTTATAAGTCCCAACTAAAGGAAATCCTAACTGACCAGGTTCTCTGACAGTTCTCAGAAGAGTCCGTGGTGTCAAACTTTCGTAGTTAAGAAGCCACGAGTCGGAAGAAATGCCAGGTAGAGAGTGTAGGCATGTACTAATGACCTTTTTGGTATCGAAACTTATCTACCTAGAAACAGTCGTTTTACTACAGAAACGAAAAATTATGTGACAGATCTAAACAATCGCCTCTTCCGTTACCGTGGGGTGAGGTCATGAGAACGGACCTTTTAGGGTCCCTGCCCTCTCGGACCACCCGACGACAGATACCCCAGCGTGTCTCAGCCTGTACTGACTTCACTGAATCGTCGTCGTCTAAACAATCTCAAAAAGAAGGTTCCTCGTTCGTAGAAAATTAAAACATCGACTTCAGTGACAAGTGTCACTAAAAACCTCGGGTACTTTTATTTTAGACAGTGACAAAGGTAACAAAGGGATAAACGGTACTTGACTACCTTGACTTACGGTACTAGAAGTAAAAAACTTACGACTCAAAATTCGGTAGAAAACGTGAGTGGAGAAAAGGAGAAGTCGAGTCTGTCGTTTCTTAGACGAACGTTACGTCCTCTGTGTCCAAACTAGGTACCCAGTCCTTCTAGACGACCTTCTCCCTTACCGTTAGATGAGACCTTAAGAACGGACCTCTTAAGGTACCTGTCTCCTCGGACCACCCGATGTTAGGTACCCTTGAGTTTTCTCATCCTGCACTGACTCGTCGATTGTGAGTGAGAAGTAGTTCTCCGAGAAATCAGGGAGAAGTGAAAGACGGTAATTTCTCAATAGTAGACATATAGACTCCAACAACTGTAAAGAGGACCGTTAGAATTAAGATCTAACATTCAGTAGATCGAGTGGTAATTACTCCAAGAGAATAAACGAATTATGACTAAAAATACTTTATCAAAGAAAAGAAAGGGTATATTTACATTTTGTTCTTAATTTCCTCCACGCTGAAAGGATCACCAGGTAACCGACTCTGAGGTTCGAGGTTTACGTTCTCCGGACCCAAACTAGGGACCAATCCCTTGATCTGGGGAGTACGCTGTTTCTTGTAACTAGAACTCTCGGTGTTGACACTGGTCCGTCTCGGTTTAATTAATTCATTTATTAATTAATTTTTTTTGAGTTTCTCCATATAGAACTATGGTTTTTAAGATTCGAAAACGATCAATTTCTATGAAGATCTCCGGTCAAATTCATCTTAATTCACTGTTTTTCCTGTCATATTTATAAACTCCACCCGAGAGGTAAATCCCTAATGACGCCGACGATTCAGCGAAGTCAGCACAGTCTGAGAAACGATGGGGTGTCTGCCGTCGGGTGGTCCGAGGAGGTAGGGACCCTAAGAGGTCCGTTCTTGTGACCTCACCCAACGGTAACGGAAGAGGTAAATCCCTAATTGATCAGAAATTTACTAATCTGTAGAACAAAATAAAAAAAGGAGACCAAGAAATGAGGGGACCTCCCAAAAATCTCGTGACTATAAATAAAGAGGACAGACCTACACACGGACCGGTTTACGTCTAGTATGTAAGGGGACCCAAAAGTGTTTGACTGAGAAGAACGTTTCTACCACACCACGAGATCTCAGGTTCAAAACCTCAGTCCGTCTGGACCCAAACTTAATATCAAGAAGATAAATGATCGAGAAACGTTGGGGTACCTGACACCAGACGGTCCGAGGAGACAGGTACCTTAAAAGGTTCGTTCTAATGACCGTACCCAACAGTAAAGGAAGAGGTCCCCTAGAAGGATTGGGTCCCTAACGTGAGTAGAGAACACAGAGAACGTAATCGTCCGTCTCAGAAAATTGTCATACGGTAGACCCTTCGGGACGTTAGAGTTCTTTTTTTGGAGACTTCGAGTCAAAGGAGTAGATATTTTACCCAGTATAATCATGGTAACTGTCATACTATAATTGAAATGTCTTACTTGTACCCAATTCCCTCTATTATGTACGGTTCAGGAGTTGGATTAGAGTGTCTTACCCGAAAATCAAAAATCGATGCTAAAGTACTAGTCAAAATAAAAGTAATTCAAGAGTTTTGAACCATCGATAATACTGTAATAGATACCAAAAATTGACGGTCCCAATAAATACCGAAACAACAAATTGAAAATTTTAGACAATCACTAATTGTACCCTAGTATTTTCTCAGCCTGTACTGAATCGCTGAGTTGTTGTCTGTACTAGAAATCGGATCGTGGACCCGTAAAAAGAGTAGTAGAGACATTGAGACTGTTACGGACCGTGGGAAGGATCGTGTATCATCCGTGAGTTATTTACCGACAACTTAGTATAAGTCGACTTGACTTGTAGATAAGTCTACAATCGTGTCCTCGACACAGTGACTTATCGATAGTAAGGGTTTGTCGGTCGGTTGGGACTGTGTCTGTACGAACGTATCAAACATTCGGTACTAAAGTTGAGGAACATAACGTCCGTGGAGTCAATTATAAGGTGAAGTGAGTGTACTGGGAATCTTCCTTGTCTGGTTGATTCTCTTTATAGGTCAAATCGTCGCTTCTCTTACTCGGAACCAGGTCCGTCTAGGTCCGAATATGGGACCGAGGTCGTGACAGATCACCCCGTCGATGAAGTAGAGAGAATCTTGGAGTCAAAGAAGTAGACACTCTTCCCCTATTGGTGTCGTGAACAGAGTAGTCCAATACCACTGTTATCACTGAAGGTACACGACAAGAGACAAGGACCTTGTTAGAAGGAGACTCAAAGTGAGGACGGAAAAGTCGAGTTGACAGTGAAGAGGGTCTTTCGGAAGGGTCGACGGGTACCATCCTGTCCGAGTGACAATCTGAGAGGGATGTTACGGACGGTTAATGGGAAACAGTAATGGAGTTGATGAGTCGAGGAAAGGCCTACCACTTGAGGGTGTCCTATCCGTACACAGACAGAGTAAGTAAGGACACAGAGGTCACGGGTCGTCAGGGGACCATGTATGACAAAACCCACCTGATATCGACAATTGATTTACTTTATTACTCTTACTATTACGTGTATTTGTGTCTCGGATGGTAAATCGTTCGAGAACTATTTCCTGGATATAATAATAGTTGTTGTGTCATAACCATGACTCTAATAAGTGGAACTCTTTTAATTATGTCACTCTATTCGTCGTTGAGTCTCCATCCGCAACACTTAGATCAAGACATAGAGCGAACAATATACAGGAACAGGTCTAGAAATAAAAAGAGTAAAAAAAGTGAAACTTTTACTTGTACCCTTTAAGTGGGACCACAGGTCGAATCGAACCAGGAACATTTCAGACGGGAAACGTTCTGGTGTCGACTGTCCGATAGGACACAGACGGGTCTCAAAGATCTACCCCGAGGAGCATGACGAGACGAAAGAGTAGACGAGTCAGAGCTGGGAACTGAGATTAGGTAAGACTGGGACAGATCGGGGTAGTCAAACAATGTGGCTAACCGATGACGGGTCGAAGGTCGGAACTTGATATAAGTTGGGGTGTTATTTCAGGTTTTAGGTATTTCACAGTTGACCTCAGAGTAGAAGGGTGGAAGGGGGGAGGAGACACGAGGTCGGTCCGAAGGGACTTCACAGGACCTCCGTGATTACAGGGACTTAGTCCCAGAAATCTGGACGGTCAGGGAAACGACCCTGTAGCAGGGGTGACAGAAATAGTTCAATTGAGGATGAATTGAAAGTACAGAGTCGACATTGTAGTGAAGAAGTCGCTAATGAACCGAGGAAACGTCCTTTAATCCAAAGAGACGATATACGATGTACCTCTACCACTTCCCGTCCCTTCTGACAACGCGACGTCAGGTACCCCAGTGTTTCTCAGCCTGTATTGACTCGCTGACTTGTTGTTGACGATAAACGGTAGAAGGAATATCTAGACCACACTGTGGATCAGTCTCGAAGTGTAATTTTTTATCTTCTTAGACCCGAATGTACACTTTAAAGACAAAGATTACGACCGTTTATTGAATTTTTAACATTTTGTGACTCCCGGTCGAGTTTTATATATGTCTTATCACTGGTGGACACTGGACGAACAAACGTTGTTCTCGACAAGTTGGAGACCGACATGAACCATTAAGAAGGACACAATTAATGGTGACAAATGACGTACGGTCCATGACACCAACCACGAAACGTATTTACTACAGTCCATTGTAAGCTTTGGTGAACACTCCAGTTATCTCAAGTTTCTCCAATTCTATGAAAACGAGTTCCAGTATTCGCCACCTCGGTTCACAATTTTCAGAAAAGTGACGTGATGTCGCACATTACCTGTTAAACAGTCAAATCTTGCCCTCTCCGAAGACTTCCGAACGGACGTACACACGATTCGACTGAGAAACACTGGGGGACCTGACGTCGGGAGGTTCGATGAGACAGTTACCCAAAGAGGTCCGTTCTTATGACCTCACCCCAACGGTCCGGGAAGAGGTGCCCTAGAAGGACTGGTTCCCTACCTTCGACCCAAAGAACACAGAGCACGTAACCGTCCGTACAAGAAATGGTGACAACGGTACATCCTTCGGACTTCTAAACGGATTGTCGATAATTATAACCGACGTACGAGTGATACACGGTCCGTAACACGAAACGACGACAACAAGTCAACGAGTCAGTACAGGTCGAGAAACGTTGGGGTACCTGACGTCGTACGGTCCGAAGGGACATGAAATGGTAGAGGACCTCGAACGAGTTTGAGTACAGGTAACTCAGTCACTATGGTAGGTTGGTAGAGTAGGAGACGGTAGGGGAAGAGGAGGGCGGAAGTTAGAAAGGGTCGTAGTCCCAGAAAAGATTACTCAGCCGATAAACGTAGTCCACCGGTTTCATAACCTCGAAGTCAAAGTCGTAGTCAGGAAGGTTACTTATAAGTCCCACCTAAAGGAAATCTAACTGTCCAAACTAAAGGAACGTCAGGTTTCCTGAGACTTCTCAGAAGAGGTTGTGGTGTCAAGTTTTCGTAGTCAAAAAGCTACGAGTCGGAAGAAATACCAAGTTGAGAGTGTAGGTATGTACTGATGACCTTTTTGGTATCAAAACTGATCTACCTGGAAACAGCCGTTTCTTTACAGAGACGAAAAATTATGAGACAAATCCAACCAGTATCGAAAAGTAGGTTCCTCGTTCGTAGAAAATTAAAGTACCGACGTCAGTGGTAGACGTCACTAAAACCTCGGGTCTTTTTATTTCAGTCGGTGACAAAGGTGACAAAGGGGTAGATAACGGTACTTCACTATCCTGACCTACGGTACTAGAAGCAAAAACTGACAACTCAAAATTCGGTCGAAAAAGTGAGAGGAGAAAGTGAAAGTAGTTCTCCGAGAAATCAAGGAGAAGCGAAAGACGGTATTCCTACCACAGTAGACGTATAGACTCCAATAACTATGAAGTGGACCGTTAGAACTAAGGTCGAACACGAAGTAGGTTGGAAAGTAAAGTGTACTACATGAGACGTAGATACAATTTATTCGTCTCACTGTTATATGTCGGAACTACATGAGAAAAGGGTAAAAAAAAAAAGGCCAAAAGGGTGATTCAAAATAACCCCGTCGGGGCCCCTGTCTCCCGGACGTGGATTTTCTTCCACAACCCGGGGAACCACCACTTCGCACCGAACACGACCGCTGTCTCCTGCGTCACCCCGCGACCCTTGAACTACAACCTCAGCACCTCGACGAACTGGCGACCAGCCGCCGCGAACGGCCGACCCTAGAGGAGGTGGAAGTACTAGACCTAACTCACCCGGCCCGAGCCACGTCCCGGCCGCGGCCGTCACCAGTTCCGGGCCATGACGGCCATGTACAACACCCACGGCGACGCCCTCAATATCGCATCGGTCTACGGCTTCAAGAAGTGAACGTCTCCTCTAAAGAGCTTGTGGACAGGTGTCATCTGCTAAAGGGATCTCCTAAAGAAGTAGAAGAAGTTGACTCTTGTGTCATGGTCTTCGCCCTCAACCGTTGTTGTACTAATCCGTGTTTTTAAGAGTACGGTATCTTCCCTTCGTACGCCGTAAACCCCCAGTCGTCTGTCGCGGGGTGGTGGAATACGAGAGCTTCGCAGGGACTCCGGAAGTACCGCGAGATGGGTGTTGGTGGCGTTGGTAGCTTTTCCGAGGAAAGAGTTAAAACTTGGTTATACAACAAGGTACAGACCAAGATTGACAACGAAGGACTGGACGTATGTCCAAAGAGTTCTCCGTCCAGTCCACCAGACCATAAGGGTAGAAAAAGTCTTAAAAGGTGTCAAACAACACTAGGTGTGTCAGTTTCCGAAACCACATCAGTTATTTCGTCTTCATCTACAAAAAAGACCTTAAGAGAACGAAAAAGTTACTAGGTTATCTACAATCGTTAAACTAGAGACTAAGGAGACGGAAAAGACTTAGGTCAAACTTGTAGAACTTCAAGAGCCAAGTGTATTACAACTTCGGAACGAACCTCAAAATTCGTAATGAATTGATCGTACACTTTACTCACGTTGACACACTGTCAAAGTTGTAAGAAACCTTAACCTTACTTTTGACTGGAAAAGGTCAGGAAACCGGTGACGACTCACAAAATTTAAACGACCGTATAACTCACATCGTGAAAGTGTCGTAGTAGAAAATCCTAAACTTTATCAAGTCGACTTTAAGGTAGTGGAGGTGATCGAAACAACCGTGAGTACGAACGATTCCGGGTAAACTGAAGTGTGAGGTTCTTCAGTCTACAGACCGAGATCCACTGTTATTGTCATTGTGGTAGTAACAATAGACCCAACACTTCTAGGAAAAACATATCAAGAAGACACATAAAAACGGTGGAGGAGAATTATAGAAGACGAAGACAATCCAGGTATGGTAAAGACAGGAAATAGCTCGGGTAGAAACGTACTTTACAAGGGAACCATAGAGATTAAAAGAACTTCTCTAGAGATCGGAAAGGGTAAGATAACAAAAGGAGATAAAGAAACGTGACCAGTGACTCCTTCTGACAGAATAGAGAGGAACGATAAGAAACCTTGAGACGTGAGTCTACCCGTATAGAAAGGAAAAAGGGAAACGGAAATCAAACAGAAGAAAAGAGTCGATAAAAATTCCGGAGGAGTCTTTTGAGAAGACGGAAAGCGTAGAGAAAAAGACCGCCTACCAAAACTAGTGGTGGAGGACTTGTTACAAAGTTTGGAGGTTTCAAGAAGTCCATGACACAGATAGTCTAGATTAGGGAACTTAGATAAAGAGTGAAGGTGACATATTAGTATTCCCTAAACTAAATCCAGTATGGACTTACCAGATCAACAGAAGGTATGAAAGAAGTTATATTCAGACTTAAACCGTTATTCCTCAAATACTAGACTCGGTCAGTCGAGGACCAGAACAAAAACGACTGACATATCTCGAAGAGGTAGAAACCGACGTTTCTTATATTAGTTAGACTAAAACCATAACTGATAGACGCCTACAGATACACATCTCATCAGAGAACACAACAACCTTCTCCCACAAAAGATGCTGGTCACGTAAGAGAACCGTTTTGAGAACAATCAGAAACGGGACGAAGTAAAACATGAGGTTCCAGTTTGAACGGACAATGAAGTCCATCGAGAACTGAAGGATGAAAACGTAAGGTCAGGGGACACTACTTTTGCTGTAGAAATAAAAAAATCACAATCAAGATTTTCTAGAACATCCAGAAGTATCTTAGAAAGTAGAAGTTGAAGAAGTTGTAATCACTAACCCTGTATCTGAAGCCAACGACTCTATAACTTACCAAACGGAACCTTTACTTGACTCTAGTAAGACAGTAGAAACTCATGACGTAAAGCCTACGAAAACAACTGATACTCCCGATGAGGTAAAGAAGATTACCTAAGAACGGGTGTCATCATCTATATTACTTGTCATCCCTCTAGTTTAGTCAGTCAGGATTTCCTTTAGTTGGGACTTATAAGCAACCTTCCTGACTACGACTGCGACTTCGAGGATATTTAAACCGGTGGACTACACTTCTCGACTGAGTAACCTTTTCTAGGACTATGAAACTGTCTAATTCCCTTCGTCCTCTTACCCTGTTGTCTCCTACTCTGTTAACCTACCGTACTGGTTGAGTTACCTGTACTCAAACCCTTTTGAGACCCTCTGTCACTTTTTCTTGTCCCTTCGGACCGTCCGACGTCAGGTCACCCAGCGTTTCTCAGCCTGTGCTGAATCACTGACTTGTTGTTATTAATGGTCGAATACAAACACCGTCTTATCACTAGACTGGTCGTTTCTCATTTAAATAATATTCAGGACACAGAGATTAGGTCTCAGGATGTCTCCAGAATTAACTTCACCCTAGTATACTCAATCAAGGTACTTGGACGACAACTCTCTACACCGGCCATCCCCCGTCGTTGTAAGTGTCGGAGTTAAGACGTTACAGGTTTCGTTTCCACTCCAAAATATCAAAAGTAAGTAAACGTATAACAAGAGACTAACCGGGTCATTTAAGAAACGGTTAATTAACCTGAACCAAGAGTCGGGTAATTCTTGATGGTCCGAAACCCTCGGAAAGTATCAAACACTTCCTTTTCTAGAGTCCTAGACTTTGATTCGACTTCAGTAAGACGGGACACCCCTCAAATTTGACACAATCCACCTTGACCAAAGTCACCAGGGGTTGTGAAAGACTCTAGAAGTCAAGTCAATCCAAGTCAGCGAGTCAGCACAGGTTGAGAACCGCTGGGGTACCTGACGTCGTGCGGTCCGAAGGGACAGGTAGTGGTTGAGGGCCTCGAATGAGTTTGAGTGTAGGTAACTCAGCCACTACGGTAGGTTGGTAGAGTTGGAGACAGTAGGGGAAGACTCTAGAATCGAAAAAGAAAATGTTTTTAAAATAAAACGACGATAAAAATTCCGTATCATTACACATGTAAATTCCTTTATAAGTTATCGTGCTTTCTCATGTGTAATATCTAACTCAGTCAAAGAGATAGTGTAAGTTTAGTGTGATAAAAGGGTGGAGTCTCTTAGAAAAGACCTTTTGGGTTTAGTATCCTTGTCCTTTGTTTAGTTATCTACGATGTCCGAACCACTCTTCTTCCACAACTGGTGTTTTCTGTCGTGTTTCCTTTGAAAATCCCACTGTCTGTCAAATATTAATCTAATAATACCATCACCTTTGTGTCTTTATACACAAACTGAGTATCTCTACTTGTGGCTTCACGTACTTTAAATAACATACAAAAATTTGTTTCGGAAGGAGTCGCTAGTTACGTTTCTTTATCTCCTTTTGTTGTCTTACCCTTTCTGATCTCTAGAGAAGTTCTTTTAATCTCTATGGTTCCCTTGTAAAGTATGTTTCTACCCGAGTTATTTCCTTTCTTTACCATACCTGGATTGTCTTCGTCTTCTATAATTCTTCTCCACCGTTCTTATGTGTCTTGACATGTTTTTTCTAGAAGTACTGGTTCTATTAGTACTACCACACTAGTGAGTGGATCTCGGTCTGTAGGACCTTACGCTTCAGTTCACCCGGAATCTTTCGTACTGAGGTTTGTTTCGATCACCTCCACTACCTTAAGGTCAACTCGATAAAGTTTAGGACCTTCTACTACGACACTTTTACGACGTGAGTTATACGGTCGTCTAAACCTTTTGAGTCGTCACCGGTGTCCTGACCTTTTCCAGTCAAAAGTAAGGTTAAGGTTTCTTTCCGTTACGGTTTCTTACGAGTTTGATGGTGCGTTAACGTGTGTAGAGTATACGATCATTTCATTACGAGTTTTAAGAGGTTCGGTCCGAAGTTGTTATGCACTTGGTACTTGAAGGTCTACAAGTTCGACCAAAATCTTTTCCGTCTCCTTGGTCTCTAATTTAACGGTTGTAGGCGACCTAGTACCTTTTTCGTTCTCAAGGTCTTTTTGTAGATAAAGACGAAATAACTGATACGGTTTCGGAAACTGACCACCCAGTGTTATTTGACACCTTTTAAGACTTTCTCTACCCTTATGGTCTGGTGGACTGGACGGAGAACTCTTTGGACATACGTCCAGTCCTCCGTTGTCAATCTTGACCTGTACCTTGTTGTCTGACAAAGGTTTATCCTTTTTCTCATACAGTTCCGACATATAACAGTGGGACGAATAAATTGAATATACGTCTCATGTAGTACTCTTTGCGACCCGACCTTCTTCGTGTTCGACCTTAGTTCTAACGTCCGTCTTTATAGTTATTGGAGTCTATACGTCTACTGTGGTGGGAATACCGTCTTTCACTTCTCCTTGATTTCTCGGAGAACTACTTTCGCTTTCTCCTCTCACTTTTTCAACCGAATTTCGAGTTGTAAGTCTTTTGATTCTAGTACCGTAGACCAGGGTTGTGAAGTACCCTTTACCTCTTTGTCACCTTTGTCACAGTCTGAAATAAAAAGACCCGAGGTTTTAGTGACGTCTACCACTAACGTCGGTACTTTAATTTTCTGCGAATGAGGAACCTTCCTTTCAATACTGGTTGGATCTATCGTATAACTTTTCGTCTCTGTAATGAAACGGTTGTTTCCAGGCAGATCGGTTCCGATACCAAAAAGGTCACCAGCACGTACCTACACTTTCAACCTGACACTTCTTTCGACTCACGACTTCTTAACTACGAAAACTTGACACCACAACCTCTTCTGAGAACTCTCAGGGAACCTGACGTGCCTCTAGGTTGGTCAGGTAAGATTTCCTCTAGTCAGGACCCACAAGAAACCTTCCTGACTACGATTTCGACTTTGAGGTTATGAAACCGGTGGTACACGCTTCTCAACTGAATGACCTTTTCTGACTACGACCCTCCCTAACTCGCGTCCTCCTCTTCCCCTACTCTCTCCTACTCTACCGACCTACCGTAGTGGCTGAACTACCTGCACTCAAACTCACTTGAGACCCTCAACCACTACCTGTCCCTCCGGACCGCACGACGTTAAGTACGCCAGCGTTTCTCAGCCTGTGCTGACTCTGACTTGACTTGACTTGACTTTCTTGCTTTATTCTGTTTTGGAGCATGAAGTGGAGGAGTGGTTTCAGTAACTAAAGTTCACCTGTATTGTCGTGAACAACTATATTTATTTAACAAAAAGGAATGGTCTTTACAAAAAATTTTCATAAAACGTGTCAGTAGACGAGGGTACAACGAAAAGATTTTTTATTAATTTAAATAAATAAAAATAAACTAACGTGAACCAGAATCAACGTCGTACACCCTAGATCAAGGGGTTGGTCCTTGACTTGGGCCCGGGAGACGTAACCCTCGTGTCAGAAGGTGTGTCCTTCAGGTGTAAAAAAACAAAAACAAAATTAATTGTCGAAAAAACATTTATCGATATGGTAGCCAGAAACAACCAATAGACAAAATACATACATACATATATACCTAGAGGAACCTGTCGTTCCTCTAGTTTAGTCAGTTAGGATTTCCTTTAGTTGGAACTTGTGAGTAACCTTCCTGACTACGACTCCGACTTTGAGGTTATGAAACCGGTGGACTACGTTTCTCGGTTGATACTACGACCCTTTTTAACTTCCGTCCGCCTCTTCTCCGTTGTCCTACTTTACCAACCTACCGTGGTGACTAAATTACCCGTACTTGAACCCGTTTGAGACTCTCCACTCCCTATCCCTTTAGACCACACGACGTCAGGTACCCCAGTGCTTCTCAGCCTGTGTTGTACATATATACATACACACACACACATAGAGAGATATACATACATCATAAATAAATAATAAAAACCTACACGGAAACACCCTCAAAAGTCCTCGAATCAAGAGGTTGGTCCCTAACTTACACGTGGAGGACGTCACCTTCGCACCTCAAGTGACCTGGTGGTCCCTTAAGGGGTCAAGGGATAAAATTTCTATCGTCACACGCTGTGCAGTTCGGATTTGAGGATTGGAGAGAGGGAGAGACGGGAGGAAGGGGAGAACGTTGGTATTTAAGCAAGAGAATTCAGAGACTCAGCCGCCGGGCCTCAGGTAGGGGTGGAGGAGGCCGGGACGGCCGGCTGCTCAGGCCTCCCCGACGGCGCCCTCGGGGTCCAAAGGGGTCTACGGCCGATTTTAGGGAGCAGAACGGACTACTGGTCGCCACCTCTGGAACCGGTACCGCAGACACAGCCTCGGACAATGGAAGTCTCTCAAGACGGGAGACATGATGGACGAGTTACGGTAGGGGTGCTTCTAGGTCTTCCCCAAGGCGAGCGACCACCAGATGGAGTGCCGGGAGCTGTGGTTGCCCCTGATGTAGCGGCACCCGTCGTCGTAGCCGTACGAGATGGACATGACGGCCTCCGTGCTGGTCTACTCCTTCATGTTGAACCTCTTTTACTTTTTATTGGTACGGTGCTCTGTGAACTACACGTCGACTGACGTGGGACTTCCGTCGTTGGAACGGTCGGGTGGGGAGAGGACTCGTACAGCCTCGATTGGAGCAGGAAGGACCTGGTACTCTGGGGGACTTTCGTCGTGGAAACACAGGGGTGTTGCTCGTGTCACTCCGGTAGTCATTTGTAAATTGACGAATTTGGATCAAGTAGAGTAAAATTTGATCGTTAAGAAAATATATCCGATGAACTATAATAATTTCAGATAGAGTAAACATCTGAACATACTTTGTCATGATCTAACTATAGAATTACGAGAATCACACCATTTTTAGGTAATTTATTACACCATTTACTTCCTAACTAAAATACTTCATTTACATAACGATTTTTAATAATATAATTGTCACGTAAACTTGGAATTCACAAACCCATAGAATTTTCTCCAAAACATATAGGTACGTCAGTACTTTTTATTAGAAATTCATATAAGAGAGAGATTTATTTCATCTTAACAACCGTCATACAAACAAAAATTTCTCCCTGAGTGTTATTTATGAAAAAATTTAACCCTTTTTTTTTCAGAGACTCAGACAAAGAAAAAAAATTCTAAGGTATACATGCGTTGTAGCGTACTATAACACTGACTGACCGAAGTGAGTTCTACTAGTAGAGACCTAGGTAGGTACAACGACATTTACGGTAATAAAGTAAGAAAACTTACCAATTCGAAAAAAAAATTATCTCTTTATAAAGTCCGTCCGACTTTGTAAAGTTGGAAAATACATTGTGAGTTCATGGGAAGTAGTTGAAACAATTTAAAATCGCAAAACGGAATAAAGGAACGTCAAAAAAGTTCCCTTTTTTTTTTTTTTTAGTCTCTGTACAAAATTCGGGGTTTCATAGGAAGGAAAGTGGAGGGAGAAAGGAAAGAGTAGTTCTTCATTAGTGAAAGGTCCCGAAGAGACCTCCAGGTCGCCAATTCTTAGACGGACGGTTACGTCCCCTGTATCCAAGTCAGGGACCAGACCCTTCTAGAGTGTACGGAGTCCCGACGATTCGGGTGTGTAGTGTTGCTGCCGGGTACACGGCCTTAATACTTACCGATGCACGAGATGTCGGGCAGGAGACTTCTCTTGTTCTCCGAACTCATGACGTTGATCTCTCATCGGGGACGAGAGGTTTTGATCTCTCTCGGGCAAGTTAGTTGCTTCTGGGTCGTGTCGGTTTTTATTTACTTATTTTTTTTAAAAATTCCACCATCTTGTCCCAAATTTTTTTATTAGTGAATGGACTTATAAAATAAATATGTATGTTAAAACATAAAACTGTTACATATACACTTGTGTTTATGTGTTACAACAAACCGTGTAAATTTTTAAAATATGTGTTCCATAGTTCTACATAGATAGGAAGATGTCAAAAACAGGGGGAGTTATAAAACAAAATAGGTATAACTATTGGTGACCGAAATCTAATAAGTAAAATTGACAAAACTACATAAGACCTAATGTTTATCTAGTGTTGATTGAACGGGTAAGAGGTCCATCTACCTATAAATCTAACAGAGGTGTAAAAAAGAAATAAAGATTGTCACGATGTTACTAGTTCGAACATGGACGTCGGACTCAGTCACAAGGGACGACTTTTTAACCTTCGAATTTTTTTTATCTTTCTACTTTTGATTATAATGAGTAGTATTGTAAAAAAAAACTCGACCATGGCACATTATTATTTATCTATAATAATGAAATTGGTCCATAACACGACTCATGGAATATATACAATGAAATTAAGAGTGTGGTTGGATATATAATCCATGACAATCATAATACAAATTTACTCCTTTGACTTAAGAAAATTTTTTTTAAATAAACTAGACTTATATTTGTCCTCACATCTCTAACTTAGAAAGATCCAAATTTATTGAACCGGTTACCGTGGGTTTATCTTTCACTGCGTTGTCGAGAGACAACGGTTTCCAACACGCCAATTTAATTATAATACGAGGTTATCACAGGGTTTCGGGGTTTAGGTCTTTACGATTATCAACCTTTATCAGAAATGACAATCAAGTAGTGAGTCTTCTGTTCTCTCCTGAACGAACCCGGTGGAGGGTGAATTTTTAAAATAGTCTTCATATACACACGTCTTTTCGTATATGTAGGATAACTAATTAAAACTATTTGACTTATATGTGTACATTGGTCGTGTGTCTAGTTTTGGGTCTTATAGTAGTCGTAAATCTTTTAGGGGAGAGGAAAGGTAAACCTTTCCATCGACGATAGGGTCGAAAGTTGTCTGGTAAAAACGGACGAAACAAAAAATAAACACTTTAACATGTTCATATGTGATGAACCGGACCGAAGAAAGTAAATTATAATAAACACTCTGAGTAGGTATATCAACTCATATCACACAATTTCCCGTGTTTTCCGTATACCTTGTTACATGTAAAACATTTCTTAATACTCGTAGTCACTCTAACATCGGTCGATACTGACTTCTACTCTACTATGTTACCTAAACTTACATCTCTTACCCGTTTAGACTCGGAACGTTGTCTACCACACCCTGGAGAAAACGGAGGACAGTAGAGTCAGACTGGAATCTAAGATCGACTTTGACGTCTTTTGTCAACGCGCCCCCCCAGTTGAGAGGACCGAGGAAGACGTTAGACAAGACCTTGAAAGGGATTTGGTCCTGTATTCTGTGACCACCCTCGGATGGACCTTCACCCTCCTTTCGACTACGGGAACCCGGTAGGATTCGTTTCCCCCTACCCTCAGTTACCTATTTACGAAGAAACACTGTCACGAGTCCAACTGATGTGACTCTTCGAAAGATCCTTTAGGAGTCTACTATAACCATCCTAAATCGGGGTCCGTGGGCGTCGTCACTTGTAGAACCATTACTTAAAAACACAACTGAAAAGAAGAAAGGGATAAAATGACAAATAAAAATGTAATTTAGGAACTCCAGTACAAGGTTAATTTAATAGTCGTTGATCGGCAACAGAACCCAAGCCAAAAGACCCCCTTTAAGATTAATTCTGTATACATTTTATGGACCAAGAACCGTCTACAAGTTCTTTTTCATCGTCAAAGTAATAATGATAATGACAATGGTGGTAATAACACATGCGAATCAGTGAGTCAGTGCAGGCTGAGAAACACTAGGGTACCTGACATCGGCCGATCCGAGGAGACAGGTGCCCTAAGGGGTCCGTTCTTATGACCTCACCCAACGGTAAAGGAAGAGGTCCCCTAGAAGGTTGGATCCCTGACTTAGGTGTAGAGGACTGAAAACGAAAACAGGATCCCATGACCCTTCGGTGACTTCAAGAGGAAAAAATTTTTGTTAAAAAATAATATAATAAAAAGTCCAAATTACCGTATATTGACCGTTTGTTATTTGTCGTATATAAATTTCGTACGTCAAACTACTCAACAAAATAGTGGCGGGGGCGGGGGGTTGTGACACTGCGAATGTCCTAGAGTCGAGGAGGTGGTCACTGACTTGGACGTGGGATCTGTCACTTTCGGGGTCAGTCTTAAGGGTCAAAACCAAATAAATTTTAAGTAGTATATGGAAACTTTGGTATTGGTGTTAGTTCTTTCAATTGTGTGGACACACTTACTTTTGATAACGGACGGTATAGTTCCGTTGTTTCCTACAACGACGGTAGTTCAGAGGACCTACCACTCGGGGCTCCCTTGCGTTCTATCTCTTTCCTACGGGCGGTCGGTAGATCGTGGGACTCCGTTGAGCCCTACTCTTTCGTGTCCTACGATCTGGATCTTTGGACTTCACGACTAGTTTCTTTACTAAAGTCACCCGGGTTTGAGAAAGTAGAAGAGTATACATCTTTCGGTGATTTAAGGGGTCCTGTAGACCAAAAGAAATTAATTGTCATTAGAACTAATAAAGTAACTGATACTATTTCGGAAACTGACACACCTAGTGGTGTTTGACACTTTTTAAAAATTCCTCTACCCTTATGGTCTGGTGGACTGGACGGAGGACTCTTTAGACATACGTCCAGTTCTTCGTCGCCTTGGCCTGTACCTTATTGCCTGGCCAACGTTAACCCTTTCCTCATGTAGTTCCGACATATAAGAGTGGAATGAATAAATTGAATATACGTCTCATTTAGTACGCTTTACGACCTGACCTACTTCGTGTTCGACCTTAGTTCTAACGGTCGTCTTTATAGTTATTGGAGTCTATACGTCTACTGTGGTGGGAATACCGTCTTTCGTCTCCTTGATTTCTCGGAGAACTACTTTCACTTTCTCCTCTCACTTTTTCTACCGAATTTTGAGTTGTAAGTCTTTTGATTCTAGTACCGTGGGTAAGGATAGTGAAGTACCGTTTATCTACCCCTTTGTTACCTTTGTCACTATCTGAAAGAAAGGAACCCGAGGTTTTAATGACATCTACCACTGACGACGGTACTTTAATTTTCTGAGAACGAGGGACCTTCTTTTCAATACTGGTTGGATCTATCGTATGATTTTTCGTCTCTGTAATGAGACGGTTGTTTCCAAGTAGATCAGTTTCGATACAAAAAATGGTCATCAGTACATACCTACACTTTCAACTTGGTATTTCTTTCGTCTCGTACCCTCTTAACTACGAAAACTGGACACCACAACGTCTTCTGAGAACTCAGTAAACCTGTCGTTCCTCTAGTTTGGTCAGTTAGGATTTTCTTTAGTCAGGACTTATAAGTAACCTTCCCGACTTCGACTTCGAGATTATGAAACTGGTGGACTACGCTTCTTGACTGAATAATCTTTTCTGGGACTACGACCTTTTCTAACTTCCGTCCTCCTCTTCCCCTGTTGTCTGCTACTCTACCAACCTACCGTAGTGACTGAGCTACCTGTACTCAAACTCATTCGAGGTCCTCAACCACTACCTGTCCCTGCGGAGCCCACGACGTCGGGTACCCCAGCGTTTCTCAACCCGTGTTGACTCGCTGATTTGACTTAACTTGACTTGACTTGGAAAACTACAAGGGTGATGAGTCAGAAACAACGTTTTTGAGGACGTATAGGACCGAGGGAGGAACGACGAAGTCTTGTCAGAGAGTGTCAATAGACTCTATAACACAGGGTCCCAATTCAGAAGTCAAAATAGGTGGTTTATTTTGTAATGACAATTGAAAATACAACCCGTAAAAAAAAGGCAGTTGTGGACAGTGGGGTTTTAAAGGAGTTAAGGAAATAATAGGGTGGGACAACAGGAGGACGAAGAAACTGGGGTCCGTTGGTGAATAAGACGAAAAAAAGTCCTATTAAGGATCTTAAATACATTAACATTGGTATAGTCTATATGAGAAAGTACAGACTGAAGAAAGTGAGTCATTAACTAAGTAGTAATTTAGTATACATAATCATCGAGTAAGGAAAAATAATGACTTCTCATAAGGGAACATATTTATAAGTAAATGAAAAAATGATATTTAAATAAATAAATACAAAACCAACACGACTCAGACAACGACACGACCGAAAAGAGACAACGTCTTTTCGCTTCATGAGAGGTCAATGCCACCCTCCCGAAGCGTAATGTTCCGACAGAGAACAACGACGCTCATCCGAGATCCGGGTGTCTGAAGTCATCGACGTCCTATTTCCGAGTCATCAACACCGTAGGTCCAAATCAACGAGACGTCGTATACCTTAGAAGGGTCTGGTCCCTAGCTTGGAGAAAGGGGACGTAACCGTCCCTCTAAGAATAAGTGACATGGTGGCCCCTTTACGGGTAAATGAAATTTTATATGTACATAAATGAACCGACACGGAGCAGAATCAACACCGTGAGTCCTAGAAAGTCAACGTCTACTCTTGAGAATCGATATTGTACAATCTAGATCAAGGGACTGACCCCTAACTTGGTCCTGGGAGACGTGACCCACGTACCTCAGAACCGGTGACCTGGTGGTCCCTTCAGGAAGGTAAATGGAAGACATCCTGTAAACTCAACAAAGGTCAGAAACCGATCAATGTTTATTTCGACGACACTTGTAAGTGGACGTTCAGAAAGACGTCTACATGCGAAAGTAAAAGAACGCATTTATGGATTGCATCCATTTACCAACCCGGTATACCATCTACATATAAATTAAAAATTTCTTTGACGGTCTGACAAAGAGTCTCACCGACATAGTAGAATGTTAGGGTGGTCGTTACTTACTCTTAAGGACAACGCGATGTCAGAACGATTGTGAACTATTGACGGTCAAAAAAATTACAATCGGTAAAGTCACCCACACATTACAATGGAATGACACCAAAATTAAACGTAAAGGAATTGTAGAAAATACGTAAATAGACGGTAGGTAAATAGTAGAAACTATTTCACAGAGACAGTTTAGAAAAAAAGCAAAAATTGATCCGACAAACAGAACTCAACTTTCTCAAGAAACACACAACATCTATGATCAGGAAACAATCGATATCCAAAACGATGGTAAAGTGGGTCCAGAAACCGAACGGAAAAGTAAAAGTATTAGCACAAAATTTGTCGTCTTCACAATTAAGACTACTACACGTCAAATAGTCAAACAGAGGAAATAACACACAAACTTTCAGTGTGCTTAAAAGAGGATCTTCAAAACATCGAGTCTCAAAATGTAAATCCAGATTGAATAAACACTGTGTTACCCAAACCGTAAATCTTTCTAGGAGACCGTCACCCTTCCTTCCACAAACTTCCCACAGCTGACGGACCTCCGGACTTTGATTTCTGTAAACCTTTCCACGACCACGCAAGGGGATCTATCATCACCCTTTTGACTATTCCTTGACCCTACTGACCTGAATTCGCCGACTTCCTCTATTATTTTTACTTAGGACCCAAAGAAGGAATACGTGTTTTTAACTCCTATTGAACGAAAATTCACATGACGTAAAGTTTAACTGGGAGTTATCAAAACGAAGTGTGCGCGGGGGGGTTGGGGAGTGGGGCGCGGTGGTGAAACCCTTCTAATAAGGACGGACCTTTTAGGGTGCCTTCCTCCTTGGACCATCCGATGTCAGGTACCCCAGCGTCTCAACCGCTGAAGTGAAGTATTAACTTTAAGTCGGCCTGGCTCCGACCTGTGTCTAAAGACATTGTCGTGTGGACGTGGGACTCGTGAGGGACCTCGGGTCATAACTTGAGAGGAAGGTTCAGGTTTATGGAAACAGGAGGAGGCCTGGTCCTTTTCACGCCTCGTCCGACGCTCTGCGGCACGCCCTTGCTGGTCGGGTCTCCACTCTCTCTCCAAGGGCGGTAAAACAGGCCGGGGGCGGCACCGGCCGAGGAGAGCCTCTGATGTTCAGGGTACTCGGGGGCGCCGCCGTGAAGGATGGGGAGCGACAGGGCGGGGCGACGGAAAGGGGGGAGGACCCCCGGCTTCGGACACCGACGTCGGACCGCCGGCCGTCCGGTCCATCCTAAAGGCCCCCTTTGACGACACCTCCGACTCCTCCGCCGCCGCCGCGGGGCCCACTCAAGCCGCTCATTTCCTTTCACTCGCCCTTCACGCGTCCCAGCGGGACGCCCACGGGCCATCCGAGCCCGGCGCGAGAGCCGAGGCGCTCCCCGAACGCCACGCCCGGTCCCATTGCCGGCCCGACCCCAGCGAAGCTCGGTCCCGCCCCGCCCGCTACCGGCGGCGGAGGAGGAGGCGGGAGGGTGTTGGCAAGGGGCACCGAAGAGGCGGACGCCGCGCGGGGCGCGCCCGAACGGGAGAGGCGGGTGGCTGAACCGCCCCGGGAAAACAGAGCCGTTGAAACGCGGGGAAACACGGGCCCGCACCTCAGTGGAGGAGCCCCCTCGGGCGGCCCGGTAAGGGACTGCCCCCGGCCAGGGACCCTTAGGCCAGTGACATTGGTCTAGCCCAGCTTCAGGTAAAAAGTTTGGACGGGAGGGAGTATGAAGACGTAGGGTCGACCCGTCGAGCTTCCGAAGCCTCGTGTCCGCTCCGTCTGCCTCAAAGACGGCTTTTGGAGCTCAAATAACAGGTTGAGAATTTGCAGTCGGGGCCCACCGAAGTGCTGTGATTAGACGAGGTCCGTAAAAAGAGCTATCCCCCTACCCGGATACCCTTTCTTCGTTCGGGGCGAGGGTCTCTTTGGCCCTTTCCTAGCCTAAACGACGAGACAGACATACCCAGCGCCGACACTAGCTCCTTTAATGTCTTAGATACGCTTACCGGTCTTACCATCAAGTGTATGGAGATCTTAGAGCCTCTTCTCTTTCACTAAAGATCCCGTTGCTCGTCGGAGAAGTAGTGTCGTGCGTTTTTTTTACAGATGTCATCAAGTAGGTTAGCGGGGGATAAGGGGAGTTTAGGTACAAAATGAAGACGAATTTTGTTTTCAACTTTCGTCTGCAGGTAATCATCTTCCTGAACGAAATATCTCTTTGGTTTTTGGATCACCGAAGATCTTTCGATTGAGGATGATATCTTCACTAAATGGCGACTCTTAGGGTTTAACACAATGACTATAGCACATCCCCAAACAACAACAAGTCAGCGATTTAGGTCAACCAACCTGAGAAACGCTGGGGAACCTGACGTCGTGCGGTCCGAAAGGACAGGAAATGATAAAAGGCCTCAAACGAGTTTAAGTACAGGTAACTCAACCACCACAATAGGTTGGTAGAGTAGGAGACAGCAGGGGAAGAGGAGGACGGAAGTCAGAAAGGGTCGCAGTCCCAGAAAAGGTTACTCAACCGAGAAGCGTAGTCCACCGGTCTCATAACGTAGAAGTCGAAGTCGTAGTTAGGAAGGTTACTTATAAGTCCCAACTAAAGGAAATTCTAACTAACCAAACTAGAGGAACGACAGGTTCCATGAGAGTTATCAGAGGAGGTCGTGGGTTCAAACTTTCGTACTTAAGAAGGCTCGAGTTGGAAGAAATACCGGGTTGAGTAGGTATGGACTGATGACCTTTATCCTTTACAAGCTAAACATTAGACAGTCACTCACCCCTAAAACAAAAAGACTGAGACGAAACTTCTTCGTAGGTGTCTTAATGAGATCTTGAACTGACAATTAATAAACAAGTTTGTACTGTCACGATAGTCACGGAAAAAACTTCGGAGCGGTGGACCGAACGTTCTAATTAAGGGGATGGTCGCGAGGACCACCGAGTCTGCCATTTCGCAGACAGATGTTAAACCCTCTGGGCCCAAGTTAAGGACCCAACCCTTCTAGGGGACCTCTTCCTTTACCGTTAGGTGAGGTCCTGATAACGGACCTTTTAGGGTACCTGTCTCCTCGGACCATCCGAAGTCAGGTACCCCAGCGTTTCTCAGCCTGTGCTGACTCAGTGAAGTGAAGTGAAGTGGTCCCGAGTTTGGGTACGGGGGACGTCACCTTCATGTCTCAGGATTACTGACCTAACGGTCACTTAAGTATGTCACGACAAAAAATTTTCGTCAAGTATATGTAATATATATATATAAAAAAACAAAAAATCGACACGACGTTCCCGATAAGAAGCAATGTTACACTGTCAAAGAGTAACGTCACCGAAAAGAACAACGTCTCGTACCCAACATCCGAAACAACGAGACTCAATATATCTTAGAAGGGTCTGGTCCCTAGCTTGGGCACAGGGAACACAACCGTCCGTCTAAGAATAGTTGACATGGTGGTCCTTTTTGGATGTAATATACTAACTTAAGAGTGAAGTTCTACCACCAAGAGAGTAAAATATCGATATTTCACAATTCAAATGTCGGAGACTTTGTAATTCACTGAACGACCTCCAGTGTGTCAATTGGACCCATCCTATGTCAGTTCACTGGGAATGAGGTCTAGGTTATGAGATAGTATGTAAGTCAAGTCAAGTCAGTGAGTCAGCACAGACTGAGAAACGTTAGGGTACTTGGCGTGATACGGTCCGGAGGAACAGGTAGTGGTTGAGGGTCTCAGGTGGGTTTGGGTACAGGTAACACATCCACTACGGTAGGTTGGTAGAGTAGGAGACAGTAGGGGAAGAGGACGGGAGTTAGAAAGGGTCGTAGTCCCAGAAAAGTCTATATTCAGTCGAGAAGCGTAGTCCACCGGTTTCATAACCTCAAAGTCGAAGTTGTAGTCAGGGTGGTTACTTATGGGTGCCGACTAGAGGAAATCCTACCTGACCAACCCAGAGGAACGTCAGGTTCCCTGAGAGTTCTCAGAAGAGGTTGTGGTGTCAAGTTTTCGTAGTTAAGAAGCCGCGAGTCGAAAGAAGCGTCAGGTTGAGAGTGTGGGTATGTACTGGTGACCTTTTTGGTATCGGAACCGATCTGCCTGGAAACAACCGTTTCATTACAGGGACGAAAAATTATACGACAGATCCAATCAGTATTGAAAGGAAGGTTCCTTGTTCGTAGAAAATTAAAGTACCGACATTAGTGGTAGACGTCACTAAAACCTCGGGTCTTTTTATTTCAGTCGGCGTCAAAAAGGTGACAAAGGGGTAGATAAAGGGGACTTCACTACCCTGGTCTACGGCACTAGAAGCAAAAGACTTACAACTCGAAATTCGGTTGAAAAAGTGAGAGNAAGGGGACTTCACTACCCTGGTCTACGGCACTAGAAGCAAAAGACTTACAACTCGAAATTCGGTTGAAAAAGTGAGAGAAGAAAGTGAAAGTAGTTCTCCGAGACATCAAGAAGAAGTGAAAGACGGTATTCCCACCACAGTAGACGTATAGACTCCAATAACTATAAAGACGACCGTTAGAACTAGGGTCGAACACGAAGAAGGTCGGGCACGAAGAAGGTCGGGTCGCAAAGAGTACTACATGAGGCGTATATTCAATTTATTCGTCCCACTGTCATATGTCGGAACTACATGAGGAAAAGGATAAACCTTGGTGGTCAGACAACAAGGTACAGGTCAAGATTGACAACGAAGGACTGGACGTATGTCTAAAGAGTTCACCGTCCAGTTCACCAGACCATAAGCGTAGAGAAAGTCTTAAAAGGTGTCAAATAACACTAGGTGTGTCAGTTTCCGAAACCGTATCAGTTATTTCGTCTTTATATACAAAAAGACCTTGAGAGAACGAAAAAACTACTAGTTCGTCTACAACCGTTAAACTAGAGACCAAGAAGACGGAAAAGATTTTGGTCGAACTTGTAGACCTTCAAGTGCCAAGTGTATAACGACTTCGGACCGAACCTCTTAAAACTCGTAATGAAGTGATCGTACACTCTACTCACGTTAACACGCCATCAAACTCGTAAGAAATCGCAATGGAGTGTGAATGACGTCAATAAATAGTATTGTGGTGGTTGTCGAACACTAAACGACTTTAAATTTATAGCCTCTTTTTATTACCTTTATAAAAGTCAACCTCGGGGACCAAATATTCCTCGACCTCAAAGATCTTAGTGTTACAGTGCGACTTTTCTGTACGACTTGGAACGAAGACAGTGGAACAGAATACCAGACGGCCCTAGGAACACGGATCCGTCTTACCGTCAAAATACCCCGGGACCTCAACCCCTTCCTACCACTCAATAACTCGACACCAAAACTGATTACCAATAAGTTTCAAAATAAATGATTTTCCAAAACTGATTAGAAACGAATTTCTGTATAATTCTTCATACAACCTCTTGTATAAATGTCGTCGAAACCGATAACTTCTTTCTGACTGTAAGTCTATAAAAAGATCAGTTTCTCAGTCCTGAGTTCTTTCACGAAAGAATCAAAAACGAGAATTATTTTTGAAAACTAGTCAAAGTCTGAACGTCAAATTCGGAACCCAAATACAGTCATGTACGGTACTTATACTGTAGTCTTTATCTTTGGATGAAGTGGAGGAATTTAAGAAGAATCTATTTTACGTAATGTACGGTCACCTTAACTCAGTTATGTCAATCAGATCGGAAAGATTGATCATCTTCGGACAAAATTTAGAGAAAATAATTTGGTAGTATTACCTTTCCTCAAAAAATGGAACACAAAAAACAACAACCAGATGAGACAAAGTTTAGTTAAGTCAGTTACTTATAAATAACTCTCGGACAACACAAAATTCGAAAAAACATCACGGACTCTTCTTTCGTTACTCTTGTTTTTAGAAAAAAGATTTTTTTTTTGTTTTTTGTTTTTAGAAAAAAGAAACCCCGAATGTTCGACTAACGCCCACCTAACCCGCCCCCACACCACCACCGCCACCACTCTACAGCATCATTCTGACATTTATTTATAATTTATTTAGGAGAGAATAAATCATACGTCAAAACTCGTCATTCGAGAAACTAGAAATCAAAAGAGTAGAAATGGTATCCACATTACTAAGGATAAGATGGATCGAACTTAACAAAGGTCTTAGTTCATCCTATTTTTAAACCAATGTAACGTGGAAAGGTGTAAGGACACCATTCAATAACAATGATGATAATCTTTTCCTTTTCCTTGTGACCCCCTTTCAACAAACATTTCTTTTCTGTCTTACCGACTAAGAGACAAGACTCTCTTGGACTACAGGGTAACCATTTGGAAGACACCGACAATCTGTGTAGAAGTGTGTCCCGATGGTATTGGGAAGTACATCCGGAAAAATTTGTCGTGATAGTTTATTCTGGTAATAATAAGACATAACAATGTCAATTATTATCGACAGAATTACAGTCCACGGTACGGGATCAGACGTAGGAATGACGAATCGTGTGTCGAATCCATAACGTAACCTTGAAGTATTTACAAACCACTTACTCACTTACTCATTGTTTTTATCTGTTGTCAACTCACGGTTTTACCTAGAAAATGAGTCGTCTATAAAAACAAAACGGGTAGTACACGAACCTGACTCCAATACAAGACCGACTTGTTTCTACACTTCCATATGTCGAAGACGGATTTCGAATGTCGTAATGTTGTGGATTATCAGACCACTCACAATTTATCCCCACTCGGTGCTCCCTTCGGGATATAACTACTCTATTCCTTGACTTACTAAAACAAGACGATCTGTCACTTTCTTCCGTAATCTCTCCTTCATTAAAAAAAAAAAAAAACGTGAACAAGACCTCCCTAATTATTGTCAATGACAATTTCAATAAGGTCGGTCTCCCCCGTCAAACTCGTATCCTTACCTCTACGATTTCATATTCCACACCCAGACTATACGGATTTCCATCAATGTCAACCAAAAATGAAAAAAAAAAAAACTAAGTCCATGGGCAGGGACAGATCTTTTAAACTCTTATCGTTATCTAAAAAGTAGGGTCTTTTTACGTATACTCGTTCGTATACGCGTAGTAAGATCTTTCAATCCGTCAAGAATCCCTAGAGACCTGGTCACCCTGACTCGTCAACTTTTCACGTTACCGACCACTTTCCTTGTCAACTACCGACCTACGACTCTTTCTAAGACTTACGAACAACTTCTGAAGTCCGATACCCTCAAGGGACCTTCGAGTCACTAATCCCATATCGTGAAAGTCACGACACTGGACCCAAGTTAGAGATCAGTCCCTTGATTCTAGGACGTTTAGCACGTTTCCGAACCGGTTTTTTACTGTGATCGGAAATACTAATTCCTTAACGATTTGGTAGTTTCCTCCAGGTTGGTCAGGTAAGACTTCCTCTAGTTGGGACCCTAAAGAAACCTTCCTTACTACGATTTCGACTTCGAGGTCATGAAACCGGTGGAGTACGCTTCTCAACTGAGTAACCTTTTCTGAGACTACGACCCTCCCTAACCCCTGTCCTCCTCTTCCCCTGCTGTCTCCTACTCTACCGACCTACCGTAGTGCCTGAGCTACCTGTGTTCAGACTCACTTGAGGCCCTCTACCACTACCTGTCCCTCCGGACCGTACGACGCTAAGTACCCCAGCGTTTCTCAACCTGTGCTGACTCGCTGACTTGACTTGACTTTTGGTAGTTTTCAAATAACCGTCCTTTAAGTATATTAGACTAGACAAAACTGTCCATTAACAAACGATAAAAGTCCTATCCAATCTCCCAAATCCTCATGTAAATCTTATTCACGATTTATCCTCCATCCTAACTCCCGAAAATAAAAAAAACAAACAAAACAAAACTAAAATTTCCTACTCTCTCTGAACTGTACAAATTTCTTTCCTTTTCCTCGGTCGTCTCTTCGTCCATAACTTCAAGATGCGTGTTCTTTTCCTTCTCTTATCTCTTTCGAACCCTCCTCTATTTTAGTTTCGAGTATCTCTCCACTAGGAACTTTTCCTTTGTACTTCTTCCCTACCTTCTTCTATATAAACCTTTAGTAGTTCCACCTTCAACTTAAACCTCATTCAATGGTTGTCGACTAAAAATTAAGTAATCTTTTAACAAAGACAAAAACCAAGAAAAAAAAAACCGACTCTCTGTGGACCCTAGAGGAGAGGGGTTGGTCCCTAACTTGGACCTGAGGGATGTGACCTTCTTTTTCAGAATTGGTGACCTGACGGTCCTTTCAGAAGGGTAGTCGGATAAAACAAGGGTCTGTCACTAGATCCATGAAAAGACACACGATAATGTAAATTAAAATGTTTTTAAGATAACGAACGGACTCACGATTCAGTGCAGACTGAGAAACACTGGTACACCTGACATCGGGAGGTCCGAGGAGACAGGTACCCTAAGAGGTCCGTTCTTATGATCTCATCCAACAGTACGAGAGGAGGTTCCCTAGAAGGACTCAGTCTCTACCTCGGGTACAGAGAACACAGAGGACGTAACTGTCCACCCAAGAAAGGGTGTCCGCGGTAGACCCTTCGGGTATCGAACCAACCTATAAGGGTAAACTGTCGACTTCCCTCGATACCGAGTCTCTCTAATTTAAAGGATTCTGTAGAAATACCTTGACTTCTTTAGACCTTGGATCTATATATAAACTGAAGTTTCAAATTATTAAAGATGGAAATATCCCAGACAATTACGAAATACTAAAAAATAAAACATTATAAAAGGAAAAACTTACTTACTCAATTCAATAGACCTCTTACTAGTTTCCTATCTCACCCGATCTCCTGAGGTCAAGTCAAGTCAGTGAGTCAACACAGGTCGAAAAACACTGGGGTACCTGACGTCGTGCGTTCCGAAGGGACAGGTAGTGATTGAGAACCTCGGTGAGTTTGTTTGCAGGTAGTTCAACCACTACGGCAGGTTGATAGAGTAGGAGACAGCAGGGGAAGAGGAGGGTGGAAGTTAGAAAGGGTCGTAGTCTCAGAAAAGAAACGTAGTCCACCGGTTTCATAACCTCAAAGTCGAAGTCGTAGTCAGGAAGGTTACTTATAAGTCCTAACTAAAGGAAATCCTACCTGACCAACCTAGAGGAACGTCAGGTTCCCTGAGAGTTCCCAGAAGAGGTTGTGGTGTCAAGTTTTCGTAGTTAAGAAGCTACGAGTCGGAAGAAATACCAAGTTGAGAGTGCAGGTATGTACTGAGGACCCTTTTGATATCAAAACTGATCTGCCTGGAAACAGTCGTTTCATTACAGAGACGAAAAATTGTGAGACAAATCCAACCAGTATCGAAAAGAAGGTTCCTCGTTCGCAGAAAATTAAAGTACCGACGTCAGTGGTAGACGTCACTAAAACCTCGGGGGGTTTTATTTCAGACAGGGACAAAGGTAACAAAGGGGCAGATAAACGGTACTTCACTACCCTGACCTACGGTACTAGAATCAAAAGACTTACAACTCGAAATTCGGTTGAAAAAGTGAGAGGAGAAAGTGAAAGTAGTTCTCCGAGAAATCAAAAGTGAAAGACGGTACTCCCACCACAGTAGATGCATAGACTCCAATAACCATAAAGAAGACCGTTAGAACTAAGGTCGAACACGAAGTAGGTCGGACCGTAAAACGTACTACATGAGACGTATATTTAATTTATTCGTCTCACTGTCATATGTCGGAACTGCATCAGGAAAGGACTAAACCTTGGCCAGAAAACAAGGTACAGGTCAAGATTCAACGAAGAACTGGACGTATGTGTAAAGAGTCCTCCGTCTAGTCCACCCGACCATAAGGGTAGAGAAAGTCTTAAAAGGTCAAACAACACTAGGTGTGTCAGATTCCGAAACCATATCAGTTATTTCGTTTTCATCTACAAAAAGACTTTGAGAGAACGACAAAGATACTAGGTCACCTACAATCTTCAAACTAGAGACCAAGGAGACGGAAAAGACTTAGGTCGAACTTGTAGACCTTCAAGTATCAAGTGCATGACGACCTTCAAGTGCCAAATGTGACAACTTCGGACCGAACCTCTTAAAACTCGTAATCAAACGGTCGAACACTCTACTCACGTTAACACACCATCAAACTCGTAAGAAACCGTAACGGAAAGAAACCCTAACCTTACTTTTGACTGGAAAAGATCAGGACACCGGTGACGACTCAAAAGGTCTAAACGACCGAATAACTCACGTCGTGAAATTATCGTAATAGAAAATCCTAAACTTTATCGAGTTGACCTTGAGGTAGTGAAGGTGATCGATAACAAGTATCATTACGAAGGATTCCGGGTAAACTGAAGTCTAAGGTCCTACAGACCGAGATCCACTCACTAGTGTGGTAACACCAATAGACCCAGTACGTCAACAAAAACCTATCAAGAAGACACATAAGAACGCTGTAGAAGAATTTTAGAAGACGGAGACAATTCAGGTGTGGTTAAAGACAGGAGACAACACGAGTTAAAACGTACTTGACAAGGGAACCATAGAGATTGAAAGAACTTCTCTAGAGATCAGAAAGGGTAAGATAATAAAAGGAGACAAAGAAACGTAACTAGTGACTCTTCCCGAAAGAATAGAGAGGAACGATAAGAAACCTTGAGACGTAAGTTTATCCACATAGAAAGGAAAAGAGGAAACGGAAATCGAAGAGAAGAAAAGAGTCGATAAACATTCCGGAACGGTCTGTTGGTAAAACGGAAAAACGTAAAGAAAAAGAACCCCTACCAGAACTAGTGACGGAGGACATGTCACAGTGCTTGAAGGTAGATATCAAGAAGTCTGTGAGACAGATAGTCTAGATTAGGGAACTTAGACAAAGAGTGAAGGTGACATATTAACATTTCCTAAACTAAATCCAGTACGGACTTACCAGATCACCAAAAGGGATGAAAGAAGTTAAATTCAGACTTAAATCGTCATTCCTCAAGTACTAGACTCGGTGTCAGTCAAGGACCAGAAAAAAAAAAAGACTGATATATCTCGAAGAGGTAGAAACCGACGTTTCTTATATTTGTTAGACTAAACCATAACTGGTAGACCACTACAGGTACACATCTCAGAAGAGAACACAACAACCTTCTCTCACAAACGATACTGGTCACGCAAGAGAACCGTTTTGAGACAATCGGAAACTGGACGAAGTAGAACATGAGGTTCCGGTTTAAACGGACAATGAGGTCCATCGAGAACTGAAGGATGAAAACGTAAGGTAAGGGGACATTACTCCTCCTGTAGAAAAAACCTACAATCAAGATCTTCCAGAACACCCAGAAGTATCTTGGTAAGTTGAAGTCGAAGAAGTCGTAATGACAAGTCCCGTATCTGAACCTAATGCCACTATAACTTACCAAACGGAACCTTTACTTGTCTCTAGTAAGACAGCAAAAACTCTAACGTAGGTTCATGACGTAAAACCTGTCAACAACTGACACTACCGATGAGGTAAAGAAGATTCCCTAAGGACGGGTGTCATCATCTATATTACCAGTAGACTCAATTTAAGTGGGTAAGGTCAGGTAAAATCAAGTGACTAAGGATCTTACAGCTGCAAGTGAGAACGGTAGAGGACAAACTGGTAAAGGTTAAGGGGAACTAAGTACCTGGATTGTAAGGTCCAAGGATACGTTATAACGAAAAATGTCGTAGTCTGAAATGAAGGTAGTGGTTAGTGTAGGTGTCGACCTACAACCAAAACGAAACCGAGGCAGAGAAGTGACAAGGACCTCAATAAAGAGGTGAGAAGAACTCATAACCCGTGGATGGTTGGACCCCTTAAGTAGAAAGTCACAGTATGGAAAAACGGAAAAGTAAGACAAGTACCCCAAGAGTTCTGTTCTTATGACTTCACCAAACGGTAAGGGAAGAGGTCACCTGGTACAAAACAGTCTTGAGAGACGATATTGGACAGACAGAACCCACCGGGATATGTCGTATCGAGTATCAAAGAAACTCGATCTGTTCCGACACCAGGTACACTAGTCTAACCAATCAAAAGACACTAACACCAAAAGTAAGACAGAAGGGAGACTACCTCTTCCCATTCTCCGAATACCTTCGAAGGACTACCCTCTCTGACTGACTCTCCCTTTGGCCCAGAACAAGACTACGCGCCCCGGTACAAGTCATTTAGAAATTAGGCTAAAAGACAACTACCCGCTTCGACACAATAAAGAGATAACGAACTGGACTCCGGTTTGACACCACCTCCATTACTTCTATTACCGCTGGAGGAAGTTTTCCAGAGGATGTACGCAACGACGTCAGTCACGGAGACTGGGACTTCGTTCGGTGAGGTTTCTCACAATTTTCAAACCTCATCGTCAGTACCTTTTTCATTCCCTCGGTGGTCTCTACTCGTCTACTCGTTTTCCCGGCAGCTTGGAGTCCCGGGATGACTCCAACCTGTCTAATGGGTCAGTCGATAGGTAAGACAGAGGTGGTTAAGAGTCTACAAAAACTTAAGACAACTACACCCGGACTCTTCTTCTGTGTGACACAACATTACCCTCTGAGTCTCGTTCAGTGTACAGAACGCGAAGTTAAAAGAGTAGAGACATTCCCAGACCCAATCAACTAAAGAGTTTAAGATCCTGAAGATACCATAAGGCTCCTCAAAATTCTCTCCTTCACACAGATCACTAACTAAAAAAAAAATCCCTTCTCTACCAACTTTGGTGTGTCGAAAGTCTAAGTTCGAATCAAAAGTCAAATTGAAGAGACAATATAAACTTCATGGTCTACAAACAAAAATGTCAGACTTTCAGGACTGTAAATAAGTTTCATTACATAAATGATGGAAACCTCAGACTTTTGGACCTAGGATTAAAGTCGAGGTAGTGAAGGATCTACACTTATAGGTTCAGTCGATTCGAAATCAAAGGAGTAAATATTTTACCTCGATCATTGGTAAAGAAGTTTTCATAGTCCTACTACATACGCTCTCCAGAAACATTTTGACATCTCACAAATCATTTATACTCTTTTCTATACTAATATGGACCGTTCCTTTTCCTAATTATGACACTAGTCACGACATGTTCCCTCACTTGAGACCAAATCTCCCGTAGGAAGTCAAGGTCCCATGATCACCATTCTGTTTGGAGAGTCCCATGCATGACAGTCACGTAACTTAAATCTTTAAATAAACATCATACACTACAATGACCTAAAAAAGTTCACATGTAAATTTTATTTTAAAATAAAACTTAGTTTAGACACTGAATTATTTTGTCGGAGGTAACAATTTATAAGAGACATAAATAAGAGAGTCTACACTCGAACAATCGGTGTAAAGGTCCTCATAAAAATTTTATCGGGAACTGACACAAACTTCCTATTTATCGTTAAAATACTAATAGACTGTCTTGAATGTAACGAATCAAACAAACAAAGGAAACATCTACCGACTAAGACTACCTTGAGTTGTAGTAGAGAATATCTCTTGACAGAATCGGGTGGTACTGGGACGTTCAGAGTAGATCGTCTATTGGTTTTATGACCTAAGACAGATGGGTCGACGGACGAGAGAAGAAACATGAATCCAACCTTTATGTCACAGTCTTTAACCGTCTTTTCCAATTACTAAGTAGAAATGGAACTCACTAGGGTTTCGTGAAACAGGTACAGAGACGTCCCGTGAAAAGGGAGACATCGAATAAATGGAGAAATAAGAGGGGTGACTTGTTACTGACAAATACTTTTATTTGACTTGATTCCCCCTAAGGGACCACCAGATCACTAATCCTGAACCGTGAAAGTGACGGTAGTCGGGTCCAAGATAGGGACCACCCCTTTGATTCCAGGACGTTCGGTACACAGTACGGGGGCGGAGGGGGTTTCAATTGTTGACTCGATTCCTAAGGAAACAACAACCAAAGTTTAATATATTGGTAATCCGAATTACGACGGTGTGTCCAAAACGTGTACAATGAAAGAAGAAAATTTTACTTTAATGACAATGTAAGTCATAGGAAACTATTTGGTATCACCTTTTCTTATACTTTTTATTACATACACATACATACATATATATCGACTCAGTGAAACGACATATCGTCATTATGTCGTAACATTAAGTTGATATGACGTTATTTTTATTTACATTTTTTCCTTACTTTAGTGACCTAGTCGTCTATACTTATAAATATATCTCGAAACAACAAATTTAAAAAATTTTAAAGGAAAAAAACCGGCACGACGTGTCAAACACCATCAAAAGGGCGGTCCCTAACTTTGGTCCGGTGTCGTCACTTTCAGACCTTAAGATTGGTGACCCGGTTGTCCCTTGAGGAATTAAAATAAATAAATAAAATTAATCTCCTATTAATGTTATAACACTACCAAAAACGGTATATCGTTGTACTTAACCGGTATCCGTATGCACACAGGGGAGGGAGGACTTTGGAGGAGAGTGGAGGGAGGGGCGGTGTAGGGAGGTCTAACAGTGTCTCGTGGCTGAAACCCAAGGGGCGTAGTATATATCAGAACGGACCTTTTAGGGTACCTGCCTCCTCGGACCACCCGACGTCAGGTGCCCCAACGATTCTCAACCTGTGCTGACTCACTGAAATGGAAGTACGTAACCTCTTCCGTTACCGTTGGGTGAGGTCACAAGAAAGGACCTCTTAGGGTCCCTACCCCCTCGGACCACCCGACGGCAGACACCCCAGTGTGTCTCAACCTGTGCTGACTTCGGTGAGTCGTCGTCGACAGACAAAATATATACCGTCACTTATACAAAGTCACGACAAGAGAGTTTAGTAAGGTGGGAGAGGAAGAGGGTGACTCAAGTTTTCGGACAAGAAATACAGAGACAGAGGAAACGACGGGACGTGCATCATAACAACCATGGCAAAAAGATTTAAGGGATATACAGGTAATTACATACTATAAATTTTTATACATCACGAAGTGTCTAGATGAGAATCGTCTAAAGTTCATACGTCATGAAACAATAATTGATATCAGTAGTGCGACATGAAATCCAGAGGTCTTGTATGAGTAGAATATGGGAAAGTAGTCACGGAAAGGAGAAGAGGAAAGAGAAGGGGGCTTTGATTTATAAAATAAGACAAAAAAATAAGTAAATAAATAAACACCGACGTGACCCAGAAACAACGATACACGTCCGAAAGAGACCAACGTCATGTGTCCGAGACCCGGGAACCCGAAGTCATGTCCCCCGAGTAACGAACACCGAGAGTCCGGGACCCCACACGTCCGAAGTCATTGACACCGTACACCCGAATCAATGGGGAGTCGTGTATCTTAGAAAGGCTGGTCCCTAGTTTGGGTACAGGGGACGTAACAATCCACCTAAGAATAGGTGACATAGTCGTTCCTTCAGAGTTTAAAAATCGGTAAGACTATCCGTTCTTTTTGTTTTTAGTTTGAGTGAAATGTAACCGTAAAAGGAACAATCGTTAGTCCGACTTGTATAAAAGTAAAAATAATTGACAAAAATAAAGAAGTCACTTAAGGAAGAGAAGTAAGGGTAAATAGACAAGTACACACAGTTAGTGTATCGATAAAATTTTCCAACTCAACTGTTGTTTATCCCTTAAAGTAAAGAAATGTACAAATCAAACCCCAATTTAATAAAAACCTCTAAAATATTCACCATAAAAGTAGTCTCAATCACAAATGACGGTTTTAACAAAAAACCTTTCTAAACTGTACAGTGACTCATGGCATCGAAAAATTTTTATACAAAACAAGACCCCCTAAAAGAGTATTACATCATTTCTTTCTTTGGTACGATGTAAAAAGATCCACGTCTAAAACAGTACTAGTCACTACTACTTAACGGAAACGACTCCGGACAGGAAATATTGAGTGATTATATAAAGAACTCTCATGAAAACGAATAGTCATCCGGCGTGGAGATAAAGTTTCGACTAAGTACGACGAATCACACTGTCTCCTGACAAATTGGTCCTCCTCCTCCAGTGTCAAAAAGAACTTTACCTTTTAATCAAAGTAAAAACAGAAATGGGAATTAATTACAATCTACAAGTAATATACACAAATTTTAATTCAGAAAAATGTTCATATTGAAAATGATTTGTCTGGAAGATTAAAATAAGAAAAAAATTATAAATAAAATAAACCAACACAACCCAGAATCAACGTCGTTTACCTTAGAAATCAACACCGAGTACCTGAGAGAGCAACACGGCACGTCCGAATCAACGAGATTCCGTACACCCTAGAAAAAAAAGGAACCGGTGTGGTAGCCTGTACACCTTCAAGGGGCTGGTCCCTGACTTGGATTCGGGGGACCTAACGTTCCGTCTAAGAATTGGTGACCTGATGGTCCCTTCAGGGACTTGTCTGGAAAATTTTCTGTAAACACTTTAACAAAATGACTCTCACACTAACAATTAGAGATAAAATTTTAAAAGTCATAAAAAATAAAGACGTTTTAGGATAAATGTAAAAATTAAATAGATATAGAGAAATATTGTAAGGCAAAAGGGTTTTTTCGTTTTTGTTTACTTCAAGAATACTTGATTGATAAACATCGATGGTTTAAAGATACATCATAATTGTTCTTATTAGCTCTTTATCGTTTCTTTCATTAAAATTCTTTGCTTTTCAAATGGTTAGTTTTCCCATCTAAGACACCACAGCCTATTATTTCCATGTACATCTAATGTCACAATTGAGGAACACAATTCATCATCGCAGACAGACTTGTCAACATCTAGTGAGGCCCTCAACCACTACCTGTCCCTCCGGACCGTACGACGTTAAGGGCCCCACCGCTTCTCACCCTGTCCTCCCTCTGACTTGACTGACCGACTGACTGATCTTCTCGTCAACTATGTGACAAAGAAAAAAAATACCACTTTTGAAAACATAAACCTTAATCGGTCAACCTGAGTCAAATCTATCTACTCGGGTCAAAGTATCCGTTGTAGGTTTCGTAGTATCGGTCCTCGGTCAACTTACATGCGGAAGAAGGGAGGCAGTCCGGACTAGTCCCACGACCGAACTCGGTGCAGTCACAGTATCTCGAAGAGCGTCGACAAGTCAAGCCACGAACAACCGGGACTGTAGGTGTCGCTTGTGGTCACACCACAACAGAAGACAAAAGAAGTACCGACTGAGCCACCACTCCCCCTTAGACTACTACCGTATCACCAGTTTAAACAAAGAGGATCCCCGCGAGAACACTCCTATAAACCCGACGGAGGACTCGGCGTCTCAAAACCAGACCTAGAAAGCACACACACACACACACACACCGACACCTGTGGAAAACTGTAACGAGAGAACCGGAAGTTTCGGAAACGAAACCGAAGCCGCGGTAGAAGTACTTTTCCGGTGACAAAGAATTAGAACAAATAAGGAGATTACCAATCGAAAAATCAGTTCAGGTTCTTTATTTACCTTTATTATAAAATTTAACAGGGAAGAGACGATTATATATCACCAAAGTAGTAGAACTATTATAAAAATCTATGATGAGTAAAACTAGTTCAAACTGGAGAACGATCGATTTTAGACGGAACTCAAAACAAAACCTTGATTTTAGTTCCTCACTCCACTCGAAATCGTAATACATCTTCATCTCGGGATAAAGAGTGGACCAATCTTTCCCTTCTGAGAGAAGAAACGATGGACATAAAGGTAATAATGTGTATATAACATAATTATGAAAGAGGAATTAGACTGGTAGATAAAAAGAGATGACCATAACGAAAATTCCAATTTCAATTTAAATGAGAGGAAACATATGATAGACCGCACCATGAATCGTACATTAACCGAGAATTATCAGTGAACGAATCGAGTTGTCAATAATTCATGGATGATATATATCCGTGTCCAGTCAAAAAAGACAAAATAATACAAATAAATAACCCGACACGGGGCAGAGTCCACACAGTACGTCCTAGAAACTAGAGACAACGTCATACACCCTAGAAATCAACACCGTACACCCTAGAACAAGGGACTGGTCCTTAGTTTGGGTCCAAGGGACGTAACCCTAGAACCTAAGAATCGGTGACCTGATGGTCCCTGCAGGATAAAACTCGATTAAAAACATAAAAGATAAAGTGACTAAAGGTGACATTAAGAATAATAAAGGAAGGAAAACCAAATAAAACCAAAAGAAAGATGTCGATATTTAAAGGGAGATTCGTGACTTGTTGACTCGTGCGTTTGTTTTCATGACGAGAGAGATCGACATCGGGTATTTCAAACCATAAAACACAAAAGTAAAAGTAATTAGAGTAGATGAAACATATACAACCCTCACATCGATCTTCCGGAGAAGGACCCCTTATGAATCTTTCCAATCATGAAATAGAGGACGACGACGTTGACAGAGTCCCAATGTCGACCATTAAAAATGAAGGAAGGTGAGAGGTAAAGTCTAAGGGGAACGGGAGTCGATAGTAGAGACGGTCAGAGTTACTGAAATGAACCACCATCCTGGGTTTGGGAGTAAGGACTCCTTAGACTTGGTGACCAATGTATGTACGAAAAGAGTCTAATCAAAAGGTCGAACAGACAAATGGTATGATAGTCTTAACCCTTTCCTTATGGTCATCCGTGGGTTCACCTAGTAGACCTAAGATTTATATACAAGTGACAGAGGAAACACCACACCTTATCGTTGGAAGAAAGACTATTCCTCCAAATCAATGGGGACGGTTCTACCATCAAGGAGAAGAACGGACCACTAGGGACCTACGTTCCTGAGGTGTTACGGGTCCGTTATCGGTATCGAATAGCGGAGAACCCTGAGAAAAACAGAGGACACCTTCATAAGGAAAAAAACTACTGGATCTAGAAATTGAGACGTCTTGAGTCTCAAAGTCCCTAGGGTCCACCCAGAACCCCAAACTATTATTTGTTCCAAACTATTATTTGTTAAGAAATGGTGACTCGGTTCCTTCGGAACCCTACTACGAATGACCATGTAATTTGTAAAGTCATTGAGAGTACATCACAAGTGACCTCCTTTCAGTTTACATGTGGGTCTTTTATAGAGACAAAGAAGGTCTCAAGTCAAGTCAGTGAGTCAGCACAGGTTGAGAAACGTTGGGGTACGTGACGTCGTGCGGTCCGGAGGAACAGGTAGTGTTTGAGGGCCTCAAGTGGGTTTGGGTACAGGTAACTCAGCCACTACGGTATGTTGGTAGAGTAGGAGACAGCAGGGGAAGAGGAGGACGGGAGTTAGAAAGGGTCGTAGTTCCAGAAAAGTTTACTCAGTCGAGAAGCGTAGTCCACCGGTTTCCTAACCTCAAAGTCGAAGTTGTAGTTAGGGAGGTTACTTACGGGTCCTGACTAGAGGAAATCCTACCTGACCAACCTAGAGGAACGTCAGGTTCCCTGAGAGTTCTCAGAAGAGGTTGTGGTGTCAAGTTTTCGTAGTTAAGAAGCTGTGAGTCGAAATAAATATCAGGTTGAGAGTGTAGGTATGCACTGGTGACCTTTTTGGTATCGGAACTGATCTACCTGGAAGCAACCGTTTCGACGACAGATTTCGAGACGGGTATCCCGCGACGGAAAGTCACGGTGTAGGACTACTCTGACATCACGTCGGTGACAGGTCAAAACTGAACCTGAGACAACGTCGGTAGACACTTCCCCTCTCGAAAAGGAAACAGTCGACCGATACTCCCGGGGGGTCACCGGTTTCCATATATGATTCCGTCCCTGTGAAACGTCGTCACCATCTACTATGGTCCCAAACCGACAGACGAGTACGAGTACTGAAGACCAGGAAGAACACGTACTATGACCTACATAGTGGAAGTGGATTTCCGACCTGGGTGGGTTGGAATGCTGAACCATATAGAGTATCTTAGATCCAGTACCGCCTACTAAGACCTACTTACCAGTTGAACCATAGTGTAGAGGTCCACAAGATATAGACGACTAATTACTTGAGAGGACGTCTTGTTGACCTAAGACTTCCGTCCCGACTCGGAGTCGAAACGATCAGGGACGGGGGTGAAGTGGGTCGGACCTGTCTCGAAGAGTACGTAACTCTCGAGTAAGACACGACTAGCTGAGCCTTCCATTTCTTAGGTGGACGGTCACGTCCTCTGTATCCAAACTGGGGAGCCAATCCTTCTAGGGGACCTCTTCCTTTATCGTTGGGTGAGGTCATAAAAACGGACCCTTTAGGGTACCTGTCTCTTCGGACTACCCGATGTCAGGTGCGCCAGCGTGTTGAATCTTAGCCCGTGTTGAATCGCTGATTTGATGGTGGTGGTAATTATATCATCCAGTCACACTAAAAAAAAATCCTTCAGGTATAATAGTATCCTGACCTGATATACTCTACCACCGTTTTAACTGTATCAGGACATTTTCATACCACATTAGGTAAGGTACACTTAACAAAAACTAGGATGGAGGAACCCTCCTCATTCTCTTTTTCTCAATTAGGAAGGTACAAACAGATGAATGAAACGAACACCGACACAATCAGCCGAGATCGTTGCTATGGCGTAGACCGTACCGTCGACGTCAACACGGATGATAATCTAAAACACTATTAGAGGATGGAAGGACGTCCTACACAGACCAAGGACGTCTTGGGTGTACCATTTAGGACGTAGGACATCCTCATGTCGTGATTAAAGACAGTAGAGGGGAGGGAACGGGGGTCTTATGTTAAAACAGAAAACATACATAATAGAACCTTTCACCCTACCCCGTGGGTGAAAATCTCCGAAAGAAGGTGAACTGGAAAGGGTCATATTATTGAGAATGGGGAATCTGGTTCCTGATTGATTAAAGGTTCGCACAGATAAAATCATATGTAAACCCCAGGTCCTTTTACTGGTGGTCCCCCAGGTGTGTGGGACGCCCGGGTAACACTTGACCTAGAATCCGTCCTGAGCAAATAAAGGACCAGGAGTATTCACGCACTACTACGAAGGTCTGGGGTCTACACCTACAGTCGGAAGGGAATCTTTCAATCGTAAGGACAAATACGTCAAATGTCAACGGACTCATCTAGAGGTATCTGTCTCGACTGTCGTAATAAACACACGACCCATGAGGACCTAGCTCTTACCAGTTCTCTTTGACGGGTAGTCTTCACGGTATCGTGAGGATCGGACTCGTCCCTTTCCTACCGGTCCACCCCGGTCTCCCTCCCCGGTTCTCTGGGGAGGACCTTTCTGTACTTCTCCACCTGACTCACACTTGACTCGTGTACGAAGTAAAAGTGATAGTCTAAAGTGATACCTTGGCTTTAAGTATCTATTTTAATAATTCCTAAAATTCTGTCACTGTTTCACACAATCAGTGAGTCAACACAGGTTGAGAAACACTGGGGTGCCTGACATCGGGTCGTCCGACGAGACAAGTACTCTAAGAGGTCCGTTCTTATGACTTCACCTAACGGTAAGGGAAGAGGTCTCCTAGAAGGTTGAGTCCCTAGTTTGGGCCCAGAGGACGTAACGTCCGTCTAAGAAATAGTAGACTCGATGTCCCTTCTAGGTTTCAGTGAGTCAGTACAGACTGAGAAACGTTGGGGTGCCTGATATGTCAGGTGCCTTAAGAGGTCCGGTGTTATGACCTCACCCATCGAACAGGGAAGAGGTCGCCTAGAAGGGTTGGGTCCTTAGCTTGGTCGCAGAGGACGTAACGGCCGTCTAAGAAATGGTTGCCTCGATAGTCCTTTCGGTTATGTCACTGACGTCTCGCAATTTGAAGTTTACATCTTTGGAGGACTCACCTCAGGGACTCTGGATATCGTATACCCAGAGAATCCGGTAACCTCTTCCCTTACCGTTGAGGGAGGTCATCAGAACGGACCTCTTAGGGTACCTGTCTCGGACTGCCCGATGTAAGACACCAGTGTTTCTCAACCTGTGTTGACTCGCTGATTGTGATGAGAATCCGGTATCCAAAGAATCCCTTAAAAATATGAACGAAACCACAATGTTCAAGAAAAAAGAACCCATGGACCGGACGAAGTCAGTATCCCCAGTCTTAGACTTTGACCAAGTCCAAGTCGTTAACCCGTGACTAAGACTAAAAAAAAAAATTAACTCCGTTGACGGGAGTCGTAGGACTAGAAGGTAGGGACTAAAGAAAACTGCACTGTCTATCTCTTCATGAGAATAATCGACGATCAGACAAAACGAAGTTCACTATAGCCCGAAATAATTGATAGAGGTATTTAGACACTCAGTCTAGGGAAACTGACGGTGGGACTGAAACCACTAGAAATATCATTAACACAGGTGGACCGAAGTTTGTAATTCATGGTGTCGGACCAGAAACAAAATCCTAGTACAGTAGTGGTAACGATAGTCACCATAATCAAAACATGGTTTGAGACTGTCTCTTGTCGAAACTTTGAAGTTCATTGTATTATGAACCTACCTAAAAGACTGGTAAAGTCGTTCGGTCGAAGTGATACACTCGGAAAATTAGGGAAGGAGGAGACAGACGGACACGTCAAAACTACAACGATAAATAGTACCTGGTACCGAAAAGGTCGAAAATCCTTGATAGGATTACCATTCAAGTATGGTATAAGACTCTAAAAACGGTCCCACAATCTAGAAGATAGAAGCCTCTCACTAGTCCTTGGAATACAAGACCAAGAGTACAAGTTCGGGGGAGTCTTAAGTGTAAGTGAGAGTGGACCGGGGACAACCCATGTACGACCGATTCAGAACGTAGCGGGAACCCAATATCAAGGAAAGTCTGGAATAGTCCGTATCGTGTAGACCTGAGCCAATGCAGCACTGGATGACGTTCAATTTCCGGAGGATGGATCCTCCGTACCTCCACCGTCCACGACTCCTCTGTAACAAATGACCCGTCCCACCCTTCCGGAGACGCAATAGAAGGCCACTCCCCTCTCCTGGTCTAGTATATCCCTACTACCCGCGGAAAAGAAAGACCCCTGTGAAAGTGTAAGTTTTAAAACCTCCCCCTAGTTGAGGTGACAAAGGTAGAGAACACAATCTCAGAGTAAGAAAGGGTTAGTCCTGGGACTACAACCGTATCGTATGGAGGGAACCGGCTCTCAATTGGAAGACACCATGACCCGATGTGTCGTGGTCAACTAATTGAGGACCCGGACCAAAGATAGAAGAAGAGAGGAGGACGACGGTGTCTTTTCTCGAAGAAACATTTTCCAGGACACCGGAAGTATAAACTAAAAGAATAAAGAAAAACGAATGAATAAAGAAATAAATCCCTTGTGGTGTCCTGAAACCCATTTGGGACCCTCAACCACTACCTGTCCCTCCGGACCGCACGACGTCACGTACCTCAGTGTTTCTCAGCCTGTGCTGACTCGCTGACTTGACTTAACTTGACTTGTCCTGAATACCCTCAAATCGAGGGGTTGGTCCTGAACTTGGTTCCGGCACGACCTTTCACTTTCAGCGAGGAGAGAGACACCTTAAGAGTCTGACCTTGCCCGTCAGTAAGGAAAGAGGTCCCTAGAAGGGTTGGGTCCCTGACTCGGGTCCAGAGGGCGTAACGTCCGTCTAAGAAATAGCCGACTCGATCTGGTGGTCGCTTAAGGGGTATAAACTGAAAGTTAACTGGCAATTAGTGAGTCGAAAAACAACAGAAAAAGATCTCGTAGTCATCTCAAATCGTTATCGGTAAGCTAAATCAAGTCACGTCAATCAGCGAGTCAGTACAGGTTGAGAAACGCTTGGGTACCGGACGTCGTGTGGTCCGGAGGGACAGGTAGTGGTTGAGGGCCTCGAACAAATTCGAGTACAGGTAGTCCAACCACTACGGTAGGTTGATGGAGTAGGAGATAGTAGGGGAAGAGGAGGACGGAAATCAGAAAGGGTCGTAGTTCCAGAAAAGTTTACTCAGTCAAGGAACGTAGTCCACCCACTTCATAACCTCGAAGTCGTAGTCAGGAAGGTCACTTATAAGCCCCAACGAAAGGAAATCCTAATTGACCAAACTAGAGGAACGTCAGGTTCCCTGAGAGTTCTCAGAAGAGGTTGTGGTGTCAAGTTTTCGTAGTCAAGAAGCCACGAGTCGAAAGAAATACCAGGTTGAGAGTGTAGACATGTACTGATAACCTTTTTGGCATCGAAACTGATCTACCTGGAAACAGCCGCTAAGTTAATGTAATAGTAATATTAATAATAAAGGGGGAATGAGAAGTCCACGGAGTATTTAGGTTAGTTGATCTCGTAAGACAGGTGTCTATCTAGTAGTCAGAAGTGGTGATCACTTTCAAATTGACCTGGTCGTGGAACACGTTCCCTAATAAACACAATGTGGATGGTGACTCACCCAGGAGTCACGGTCGATCAGACACTCACTAAGTTGAGGTTTTGGGACAGTGTGAGGAATAAAAGAGTCTAGTGACGACCGGGGTCGACAATCAACATAAGTGAATTTTCGTCTGACATCATAAGTTTAACAATTGATTATTCATGAGAACCCTAGTTTCGATCCTTTCTCTATTTTTCGTTCTAACTCGTCTAAACCAGGAACAAAACTAATTCCCACTCCCTACAACTTATAGATATGAATGAGTTGAAAAAAGTTTTGAAAGAAACAAAACAAAAGTTTAAACTCGTAAGAATTGAATGATTTGATGAAAGATGAAAGAAGTCCGTTTTGGTTAAGGAAGCAAGATACTATAGGAGTATAAGAAAGGGTCTATAAATACACTCAAGACACCCCAAATAAACAAACAAACAAAAAACGTATTTTGTGAAATGAAAACCTGAAGGGACCAACACCTCACCAACTCTCAGACGGACGTTCACGTCCCCTGGACCTCCTAAGGTACACGGCGCTCCCATGATTCGAACACACGGCGTCGATGCCTCGGGTGTGAGATTTCGGACCCGAGACGATGATCTCTTCGGTGGCGTCACTCTTCGGACGTGTGGTGTTGATCTCTCTTCGGGTAGTTCGTCTGTGTTTATTTATTTATTAGAAATTTTTCTTCGAACCGGAAAAGGGCAACGAGAGATAAGGAGGGAGAGAAGGAAGAGGGGGAGGAGTGGGGAGGGAAAAAGAGAAACAGGGGGAAGGATTTTTAAAAAATTGAACGGAAAAAGGGAATGTGAGACCATTATAAGTCCTACCTCTAACCTTTCCCTTGAATAAACTCCTTTGACTCCTACTACATATAAAAAGTTACTTTTCATCGGAACTTACAAAATACTATAAAAATATACACACATAGAGTTGAGGGAATTTGATTTAAGGTCAAATTTGATATTAGTTACATTGAATTAACCCAATAAAAAATTCCTTATATTTTCCACTACCTATAATACAAAATTCATATAGTAAACGGAAAAAGAGAGAAATCTTTGATAAACAGTGGAAGGATTTGACCAATTATCACCGTACCTTCTAGGTAAACCATTCATAGTGGACGTAAAAAGAATCATTTACTATAAACACAAAATAGGAATGGAGGTAATTTCGAAACTCTCATTTAACTAAAAAAAAGTACAAATAACACGATTTGAGAGATAGTCAAGAGTTTGAAAAACTGGAGTCGTAGGCAAATATGAAAATACAGATTAACTCCCGGGGTTTCTCAAAACAAACATATTGTATATAGATAACTATAAATGATGTAATTTTTAATTTTATCTCTGAAAAATCTTATAATTAAGTAAATTTTTATTGTAATTATTTGGTTAGTACACAATGTATTTATTTTTTAGAATTACTTTTTATCGGGGGGTTTATTTTTTCTAATTGTTCTTCTCACCGTAACAAAATATAAAAACGTTTAGAGAAATCACAGATCAAATTATCTTCTGTCGACTTAAGTACATAACCGAAGGACGTAAATTAGAAAAAACAACAGTGTATGGGCCGTCAAACCTCTTGACTGACATGTCAAACCTCGATTACTCTCACTTTTCCGTATATTGTAAAAACATAATATTTTTTATTAAGACTGTAACGACACTCCGTGAGTCTGAAACTCTAGTCCACGGGATCTTACAATCAATGAAGTTTATTTCGTTTCTTGGTAAACTGTTCAATGTTATTCAAAATTTAAGACATTGATCGTTGATCACTGATCGATCTAGTGAAGTTAGCATAGGTTGAGAAACGTCAAGATACCTGACATCGGGTGGCCCAAGGAGAAAGGTATCCTAAGACATCCGTTCTTATGACCTCACCCAACGGTACGGGAAGAGGTCCCCTAGAAAAGGTGGGTCCCTAGTTTGGGCGTAGAAAATTCAAAGGACGTAACGTTCCACCCAAGAAATGGTGATCGTGGTGGACTCTCGCATATTTAGATCTATGTGTTTCCAAAATATAAATGGAAAAACTAATCTTTCAGTCAGTGAGACATGAGTTGAGACAAAAGGATGACTTTTGTTTCTCTCCATGACAGACCCTATTAATCACCTGGTAAAACTTGTAAACACGGAACCCCACAAATAAATTCGAAATACTTTTGATAACTACAGAGAAATCATAGGAATTCCAATGGAGGTACGAAATTTTTCACAGAGACATCCTCTCTTTACCATAATGATGGTACGAAATATTAAGAGATCCTACTCTGTGGAATCGACAAAAGGTCCGAAAATTTATAATTCGGTGGTGAACGGATGTACAATGACCTTTATGAAAATCTTCAAACACTACACCAGTAGATCTTTCGGGAAACCCCCTTTGCAGTATCAAGGTCACAGTAACGGTATGTCGAAGTAATCTTAAGAACTCCGTATCGACTTTACTCGGAAGATAAGGAAAAATGAAGAGGGTCTATGGCAACTCTTTAAATTTTCATTTCTACTACCCATTTTTGACATTTTCCTCGGAAAGGTAATAGAATCCAACGTCCGTTGAAACATCAAAATAAATAAATAAAATTTTTATAAATAAATAAATAAACGGACGTAACCCAGAATCAACACCACTCGCTCACCCTAGAACCAACACCACGTGCCCGAGACATCAATGTCTCACGTCTATGTCAAAAAACCCAAATTGTGTAACATATAGGGATTTAAATGTAATTAGTCATACGACTACTCATACATTTTGTAAGAACGTGTGACTACTTATAATATGGAGGGAGGTAATTTTCATATTGTCGGTTTTTTCTTTTTTTTGTTTAGGCTTGATATGTGACCCTTCTGATCAATCCTTCACGAAAGGTGAATTTTATACGTGGTGACTATCAGTCACCAATTCTTAGACCGAAGGTTACGTCCGCTGAACCTAAACTAGGGACCAGGAACCCCTTGATTCTAGGACACACGGACCTTCGAATGGCGATTCGGACGTGTGACGTCGATGACTCGTGAGCACGAGTGGTGTTGGTCCTCGGGCTCTGACGTTGATTCTCGGTCGTGTGGGCTGCCATTTATTATTTTTTATTTAATTTTATTTTATGCGTAGTCGTCTTTTTTTTCGTTGGTCTCTGTCAAAAGGAACTAATTGGAGTCGGACGATCTCCGTCCAAAACTAAACTTGTAAAACACTAAGAAGTGGTTTACCCTTTTTAGACTTAGAGTAAATTACCGTCTCATTGAAAACTTCACACACGAGTCAATTGAAGTCAGCACAGGCTGAGAAAAGCTGGGTACCTGACATTGGGTCGTCCGAGGAGACAGGTACCCTTAAGAGATCCGTCCTTATGGTCTTACCCTACGGTACGGGAGGAGGTCCCCTAGAAGGGTTGGGTTCCTAACTTGGACGTAGAGAATACAGAGGACGTAACCGTCCGCCTAAGAAATGGTGATCGTGGTAGACCCTTCGTGTATTGAACTTTATCATATCAATTTCACAAGGTTCAAAGATAAGACAAGTGTGTATCACTTCCTTTTGAAGTGACAACACAGACTGAGAAAACGTTGGGGTACCTGACATCCGAGGAGACAGGCACCCTAAAGGGACCACTCTTATGACCTCACCCAACGGTAAAGGAAGAGGTCCCCGAGAAGGGCTGGGACGCACGAGACGTAACCGTCCACCCAAGAAATGGCGCCCCGGTGGTCCCTTCGGGTGTCAATGGTATCTACTGACTTTAATCCGAGAAACCCGAGGACCACGTTAATTCATTAGTCTGGCGAGTATAATTATCGACAACAGAATAAAACTTTTCTGACGACAAAATTTGGAACAGTCTAGTCTTAAAGAGGAGACTAAAATTGTTGGGATTTACCGAAGAAATCCCGAAACCGCAAAAAAGTGAGACTTCACATGGAATGTACATCGAGTATCCACTTTAAGAATCAAACTTGTGATCTCCCGTCAATCATAAAATAAGTATTTAAACATCGAAGACCCCGCAATAAATACTTGCGAAACCATTTAACTCAACTATACAATTATCAACGGACCACTGTTTAGGATTTCTTGTACAGGTATACTATTTGATCACATTGTATACTGTTAAGGTTTCCGAAAATACCCCTTATAAAAAAAAAGAGAAACTCACTGGAGAAATGGAGTGGATTAAATTCGTATAGCATTTATCTGAAATTAGACTCATTTGAATGATAATTCGATTAATTTAAGTTGAATTTTAATTTACATTGAATTTAAACCCGAGGGAACCACTGAATCGCCATTTCTGAGGCGGACGGTTACGTCCTCTGTGTCCAAGCTAGGGACCCAGTCCTTCTAGGGGACCACTTCCTTTACCGTTAGGTGAGGTCATAAGAACGGACCCTTTAGGGGACCTCTCTCCTCGGACATCAGGTACCTCCAGTGTTTTCTCAGTCTGTACCGAATCGCTGATTTGTTGTTATTGAATTTAAATGATCTCTTAAGGTTTCCCCGTCAACGATACTTTCAATATCAACCGATGATCAGTCAACTTTATATTTAATTATACACGAAAACTAGTGATTATACTCTTTTCCAAACAGAAGACACGATCACTCTCCTAAAAAAGGGGGAAAATAAATAAATAAAAAAAATTAAATTAAACCAATATAAGGGACGTAACATATCATATAGGAACTCGAATAAAAATGTCTTATCAAACATCCCAAAAAATTAACGAGTGTTTTACATGTATACTATTCTTAAACCAAATGACCAATGCCATATGAGTCACGGTAATTGTCTCTTATTCTTAAGACTTACGTTTTACTCAAACAAAGATTCTTCTACCTCGGAAATTTTCTACCAACTCTTAAAACAGTGTCAATCTAATTGATTGTCAATACATCTATGTAACTTTTTCTTAATAAACAACGTAAGACTTTTAATTTCACTCTCTAAATCACCCTGTCTGGATTCCGGAGATCCTGTAAAAAATGAATGTACCTGTCTACAAATGTGTCAAATAAAATTGTAATGTAAACAATTATGGTGGTGACCAGAGACACGTTTCAGAAATCCATAACCCTTCAACCGTTCGAGTGAGATCATCCATACAAAAGGTTTTAAGTTTAAAAGAGAACTTTCGAACTACATAGAGTGACCGTTGTTCATGACAGTCAAAATGAATCTCACTGTCTAAAGTAAGTAAAAATTCTTTTATAGACACGTCGTAGATTCGAATTTGTTGTATCAAAAAGTACATTAGAAAGGTTATTTTTACCATAAAGTACTTTTTTTACTGATCAAGCAGAACGTAAAGTCCATATGTTCACGGAAAACACTTCCACTGGTAACATAAATAGTAAAGTAGTACGTTTCGTCATTTTTCTGTATATCTTCCGAACTCTAAATAATTTTGATTATTACGACGATTCAGTGAAATCAGCACAGGTTGAGACACGCTGGGATATCTGCCGTCGGGTGGTCCGAGGGGGCAGGGACCCTAAGAGGTCCGTTCTTGTGACCTCACCCAACGGTAAAGGAAGAGGTTCCGTACTTTCACTTTTCACTTTCACTTCAGTGAGTCAACATAGACTGAGGAGCGTTGTGGTACCTGACGTCGGGTGGTCCGAGGAGGCGGGTACCCTAAAAGGTCCGTTCTCATGACCTCACCTCACGGTAACGGCAGAGTCTTTTTGATTATTATCAAAAATGTTTGATAGTTCCTAAAATAAAGAATTTAAAAGTAATAAAAATTGATATTGATATGTCACCACTTCTAAGACGTAGGGTGATCTCAAACCACGGTGACGGAACTAAACACACTTCCATGGTCGTCAAAACGAACGGTAACGAAAACATGGGAGTCATGTTCACAGTCGTGTCACTTTTTACGTTGAGTAAGAAATCATAATAATTCATCTAGCAACATGGAGAACCCAGGATTTTCCTAGAACCCCTGGGCGTCCGTAGTCACCCGGTGTGAACGAAGTCTAAGGATTAAAAGTGTCGCAGGGAAGACACCTTCAGTACCTGTCTCAGTTCTGAATCAGGACCTTTAACAAAACCCGTCCCGAAGTTAGAACCTGTGAACCGTCTTCTTATTACCAGTCTCCCTCACTCGTTGAGACACCAGAGAGGATTCGACTAGTACTGGACGTGGACGGATGTCGAAAACCACGACGACGACGATTCAACGAAGTCAGTACAGGTTGAGACACGATAGGGTGTCTACCGTCGGGTGGTCCGAGGAGGTAGGGACCCTAAGAGGTCCGTTCTTATGACCGAACGGTAAAGGAAGACGCTGGACGTCGAAAATCCTTATCCAATTTCTTATGAACATATCCTACTTTACTCAGAAGACTAGAATAGTCCTTCGAGTCATAAAACTCTTCTTTAAGTGGTCGTAAATCAGTTCTGGTCGAGTGGACTCGTAATAGAAGAAATGTTTCCTCTTATTTGCCGTCGTCTCTACAACCATACTGTCGGAAGTCTTACAGACAACCCCGTGTGACGAGGTTATACCTGTACACAGGGACACACACCATGTGTCGACAGTAGGACCCCATAGGAATAAGTGGACCCTTGAGACAAAGAAAGGACATAATTGAGAAAACAAAGGATTTAGGGTACAGAAGGAGAAATAACTAACGGTTATTGACGAGCCACTACCTGGAGTACTTTATCAAAAGATCAAAAGTACAGAAAAAAAGAGATCGAGAACATTCTAAAGAAGTAGAAATATAAGATAATTTAAAAAGAAAATATGATAATACAAAAATTAAAGATCCTCTAAAGAAAATACGAGACTTATAAACAGTATTATAAGAAATAACAAAAGTTGTCTAAATGAAACGAGACGTATCCAAGAAAAGGAGGTTTCAAGGAAAGGAAACAAAACTAGAGTACATCCTCAAAAGAAGACTGCAGGTCATTATTAATCGACATACGAATACTAATTCTCACCACTCACTCGAAATTTAATCGAGATTCACGTATCCGACCAGCGGAAACCCGGAATGACATCCCACTCGAAGAACAGGGATAACAACTTCTTTCACTTTTACTTTTAGTGAGTCAACACAGGTTGAGAAACGTTGGGGTACCTGATATGTCAGGTACCTTAAGAGGTCCGGTCTTATGACCTCACCCATCGGAAAGGGAAGACGTCCCCTAGAAGGGAAGAGTCCTTAGGTTGACCCTAGAGGACGTAACGTCCGCCTAAGAAATGGTCGACTCGATAGATCGAGTCAACTAACAACTCCTTATAGAGAAAAATAGTCATTTTCCCAAGCCTCCACCTCAGGAGAGTCGTGACCTACCACTCCCCACTGACCCTCCCAACGACATTAGTCATAAGTAATACAAGCGAGTTAACGGGACACAAAAGGTACGCGATAAGGGTAGTAGTTGGTGGAAAACTCAGGGGGTCAGGTCTCTGGTAAATCAAAATAGGGAAGGTCTTTTGTTCAGAGGTCTCAAGACGGTCTTAAGTATACCCTGTCTGTAAGTCCTAGTACCTTGCCCCTTCCACTATTTCCTTAGTTTGTCGAAAATGGGATTTAGAGGAATAAAATAAGGGAAAAGAAAGTTTCCCTGGACACCATCTTATGTCACTTTCATAATTGACAGTTGAATATAACCAAATTCGATGATCTCAAAAAAAAAAAAAAATTCATTCCCGATATGATATGTATTCACGACCCCCTTCCTTCTCAGGTCTCTTCTGTACACATATCAAACTCGATTACACTACGAAGAATGGGGTGACGAAAAAATTTTACCGAATAAGGACGAAGACGAAAGAAAGAAGGAGGGAAGCGTTTACAAATACCCAATCGTCAGTAAGAAGATTATCGTCTGGGTCCTCCTATCCTTGACACATATGATTTAACTAAAGAGTTTTACAAAATTTAAAAGATTGTTGAAGTAATTCAAAGACATATGGGAGGGAAGGTGTCTTCACTCGTGTCAAGCAACTTTTTTCAAAAACCAACACAAACTACTTTATCAATAAATTACTCTTTCTAACAACCACACTTCGGACTCAAATTTCGATCAAAGTTTTCGAAAGTAAGTGCACATACAATAAGTCCCTTGTCTAACTTATCTAAATGTTCCATTATCGAGGAAAACTAACCTCTTCCGTTACCGTGGGGTGAGGTCGTGAGAACGGACCTTTTAGGGTACCTACCTCCTCGGACCTTCCGACGTCAGGTACCCCAGCGATTCTCAGCCTGTGCTGACTCGCTGAAGTGAAAGTGAAAAGTGAAAGTACGCAACCTCTTCCTTTACCGTTGGGTGAGGTCACAAGAACGGACCTCTTAGGGTCCCTACCCCCTCGGACCACCCGACGGCAGACACCCCAGGGTGTCTCAGTCTGTGCTGATTTCACTGAATCGTCGTCGTCGAGGAAAACTAATCTTAAACATAGTATATCCTTTATACTCTTAGTCAAAAAACTTCGTCTTTTGTCTTCGGTATAGGATTTGTTTGAATTTCAGTCAATAAGGATAAGATTTAGACTTAAATATTTAATAATAATACAAAATTTCCCCCATAAGGATTGGAAAGTTCCTGTAAACAACTCCTCGGTACGAGTTCTGATTACGCAAAGTGAATTCAATTACCCTTGTAAAAAACATTATAGTACAACAATGGTGAACTTCGAGTTTTACACGATTATTGTGTCAGGAAAGGAGGGAAGAGAAATTCTTACTTCCTGTTTTATGCTTGAATTAATCAAAACTATAAGGATTCCACATCCTCCATTTACGGAGACCTTAATTTGTTACGGTTTTTACTGTAATTAAGACAAAAAAAAGGAGGACACCACAAGTCATCTTTAAATTATATCGTAATAATATTTTAATTTATAGAAGACAGTATAATAAAGGACTATTCTCATATTTGAATACCTCCCGTTCTAGAAAAATGACAAGATAGGGTGACGCATTATTATAAATAGACATAAAGAATATCACCAAAATTTAAAAGTCGTACTTTATCTAAACTACTCGAATTCCCTTTATCTCATGTCTCTTGGATTCAAACATCATCTTGTGATACCTACAATTATTGTATCCTACGGGATAAAAAAGACAGTTATCTTTTTCTCGGTAGAGATCATTCCGGTCGCCTTTTCATCACTACGACTGAAAGACCTGGTGGAGGGTATAGGAGAGTGATGAAAAGTAGTGAAGACCGGTGGCGAATGAGGGATCTTTTCATATCTTTCACATCATCCTCCTGACTTGCACATCCACTAAAAGGTAGACTTAAATAAAGACGTAAGACTCGTGAAATAGTCACACAGAACCTGTGATGTATCCGTTACTAATATTCTTACTTTTAATTTTCCCTCCCTATCACCCTTAAGGGGTCGCAGATCACCAATTCTGAATCTCGAAAGTGATGGTACCCGACCCCAAGTTAGGGACTAGTCCCGTGATACTAAGGGGGTCTGATGCGTCGTACCGTTTTTTTTTTTTTCTCCCCCCTCCTACCCTTCCTACCTACCAAAAGTCAATTGTAAAACATGTAAGGACATACCAAACGCTTACATAGAACAAAAAATTGTATCTTTTCCTAAAATAGACCTAACTTCCCAATAACCGTAAAATCAAGGAAGAAATATAAAGAGACCATTTTTAATTCTATATATTTTGTTTCTCTTATTTAAAATATACGTCATTTTAATGGAAAATTTCATACACTATCACGACAAACTGTTTGTATATTTTAGCACATTGATGGTGGTGTTAGTTCTACATCTCATAAAGGAAGTGACGGCTTTCAGGGGACGAATGGAAAATATTAGTCTTAATATGTTATGCATCGGAAACAGACCACAAGGGCGAATCGTATTTCGACAGTTCTAAGTATCTATGACAACGCACATAGTCACCAAGTAAGGAAAGTATGGAAAAGGTCTTACACTATTACGGCCTTAGTACATCATCGAAAAAGTATGTACCAAAGAGTCTAACTGAAGACCGCGGATCACCATACGCAAGTACCGAGGAGATCACAGAAAAGCACTGAACCATCGAGAAAGGAAAAATCGTGATTTTTTATAAAGAAACAAACCTACATAACACTGAATAAATAGGAAAATGGATGACTTCTCGTAGTGAAACGAAGGTTCAATGCCGTCAATACTTATTTCAACCATATTTGTAGACACACATCCAAAACATACCTGTAATCAAAAGTCAAGAAACCCATTTATGGTTCTCCATGGTATGAATTTTACACATTCTCATACAAATCGAAAAATTTCTTTGAGGGTCCTGAAGGCACCATCCGGTCACCATTTCTTAGGTGGACGGTCACGTCCCCTGTCCCCAAGTTAGGGACCAGGCCCTTCTAAGGTACACTGTACCCCATTGATTTGGCCACACAGTGTTGACAGCTTCGGGGGCGGGGCGTCTCGGACACAGGGAGTCATTCTCTTCGGTCGTGACACCCTTCGGACACGTGACGTTAATCTCTCATCGGATACCAACGGCCTAGATCTCTTTCGGACACGTGTCGTTGTTTCTGGGTCGTGGTGGTTTTATTCATTTACATTATGGGGTATAACAGAAGGACTCACCGACATGGTAAACCGTAAGGGTAGTCGTCACTTACTCTCAAGGACAACGAGGTGTGGAAATGGTCGTAAACCACGACAGTTACAAAACCTAAAACCGGTCAGATTATTAATTATCCACATATCACCATAGAGTAACACTAAAATTATACGTCAAGGGAGTACTCATTATTATAACTCATTGAAAAGTATACAAATAAACGGTAAGTATAGAAAAGAAACTACTTTATAGACAAGTTTAAAACCAGAAAAATTTTTAACCGAACAAAAAAACTCAACACTTACAAAAAATGTACCGAGTGTATATTTAAGAAATATATACAATAATGTTTACAAAGAAGGGTCGGACACCAAAGAGAATAATCGTCTACAAAATGAAACTACTTCAGGTCAAAAAACAAAAAACAAAAAAATTCCAATGACAAGGAACAGAAGATTCTTTAGAAATAAATTGAGTTCTAATCTTTCCATAAAAACAAAAAGGAAGTTTTACAAAATATCAAAGTCCAAAATGTAAATCCAGTTACCAAGAAAAACTCAATTGAAAACCTATACCACACTTCAACTTTTATGAGAAGTAACAGGGGACTTATGAAACTGTAGTAATAATTATTTAAGGACTACTTTATCCATTAAAAGATCCCTTTATGTTAAACGGTTTCACTGAGTTATAAACTTTTAGGGTATATCTGATTATCCGTACTATTTTTTCCATTTTGTGTCACCCAAAGTACCTATCAAAGTAAGTATAAAACTTCTTCGTCCATCAATATTACGATATAGTTGATGTCATCTCTTCTTCTATCTAGTATATGGGAAAATCCCTGAAACGACTACCGGGTCACCAATTCTGAGGTACGAGGGTCACGTGTCCAAACTAGGGACCGACCCCTTGACCTAGGGTGTACGACGTCCCTTTCGAGGGTGTGTGCCGTTGATTCTGGACCGTGTCGATTTATTTCTTTATTTTAAAATTTTTTTATCGTTCGTGTAAAAAATGAGTTAAAAAAGGAAAAAGAAAAGAAAAATGAGTTAACTAAAATTTTAACCATTGTAAGTAAAGTCAAGTAAACGAGTCAACACAGGTTGAGACGTTGGGGTACTTAGTGTCGTACGGTCCGGAGGGACAGGTAGTGGTTGAGGACCTCAAGTGAGTTTGAGTATAGGTAGTTCAGTCACTAAGGTAGGTCGGTAGAGTAGGAGACAGCAGGGGAAGAGGAGGACGGGGGTCAGGGAGGGTCGTAGTCCCAGAAAAGGTCACTCAGTTGAGAAACGTACTCCACCGGTTTCATAACCTCAAAGTCGAAGTCGTAGTCAGGAAGGTTACTTGTGGGCCCTGACTAGAGGAAATCTTACCCGACCAACCTAGAGGAACGTCAGGTTCCCTGAGAGTTCTCAGAAGAGGTTGTGGTGTCAAGTTTTCGTAGTTAAGAAGTCGTGAGTCGAAAGAAGTGTCAGGTTGAAAGTGTAGGTACGTGATGGTGACCTTTTTGGTATCGGAACTGATCTACCTGGAAACAACCGTTTCATTACAGGGACGAGAAATTACACAATAGATCCAACCAGTATTGAAAGGAAGGTTCCTCATTCGCAGAATTAAAGTACCGACGTCAGTGGTAGACGTCACTAAAACCTCGGGTTTTTTAATTCAAAATGTGACAAAGGTGACAAAGGGGTAGATGAAAGGTACTTCACTACCCTGGTCTACGGTACTAGAATCAAAAGACTTACAACTCGAAATTCGGTCGGAAAAGTCAGAGGAGAAAGTGAAAGTAGTTCTCCGAAAAATCAAGGAGAAGTGAAAGACGGTATTCCCACCATAGTAGACGTATAGACTCCAATAACTATAAAGAGGACCGTTAGAACTAAGGTCGAACACGAAGAAGGTCGGGTCACAAAGAGTACTACATGAGACGTATATTCAATTTATTCGTCCCACTGTTATATGTCGGAACTGTCTGAGGAAAAGGATAAACCTTGGTCAGACAACAAGGTACAGGTCAAGATTGGCAACGAAGTATAATCCTGTACAAAATATTTTTAATCTAGATTAGAGGAAAATGATGATGTCACTGCTGGATATTGTATTTACAACAGATATAGGAAAATCAAGTAAAAAAGAAAATGTCACACGAATATATTGGGAAATTATTTCTTGTCGATACACTTTGGTTCTCTGTGATAACGTCAATGGTACTTTATGACTTCTTTACAGACGATCTCGTTCTTGTTCTTTTCTTGCGGGTGACAATGAAACAAATTGTAATAAAACCCCCAAGAACCATGTCATTCTACTCGTTAGTAATCTCTATACCAAGGTTATTACTTATCTTATTCATATATGAATGACCGATTATAATAAGAGGGAAATCTTTTTGTCAGGGTTTTCTTAGTTGACTTTTTTTCAAGTCATTTTACCGACTGATTTACGTTGAATTTACAAGTTTTTACTTAGTAATTTTAAAAAAGAACATACATCTTATTTATAGAATTTTTGGTTCCCCTAAACTTTCATAAATGTTGATTTTAATATTTTATGGATACTTACTAGAATTATTCTTTATCACAATCAGACGGGAAAAATAACTAAATACTACGGTAAAACGAGTTCGATTCAAAATTTTCCAGAGTTCACACAAAAAACCTAGTATATCAGACAAGACAACTTGATAGACAGTCAAAAATGTGGTCAAGATGTAACATAAATAATAGTATCAGTAAAATTCTAGATTCTCTTATAAGGAATAACAGGAATTGATAAATGAAACTATTTCTCGTCACACGTGTCGCGTCACATAATCGTATAAAGGTAAATTTTCACACATAATGAAAATAATTTCTTTTGAAATTTCAAGAACTGTAAAAATACCAAATTATCAGTCACTATTCACCCTGAAAGGACCCCCAGATCACCAATTCTGAGGTACGAAGGTGACGTCCCCCGTACCCAAATTAGGTGCTAACCTATGATTCTAAGGTGTTCGGTCCACCGTACCGTTTTTTTTTTTTTAGAGTTGAAATGAAGTTTAAGTCTAATGTATACTAGTCACTCTAAATTTTCAACTTTCATTTCGATCATACTTGTAAAGCGTAATCCGTCCCCTGGTAATCAAAGTTTTGTTGGAGTTACCAACCGAAGAACCCGGAGATCTCAAGATAGTATAATTTTTACCGGAAAGTACTATCTCGGAATTGAACTGAGTTTCTGTCCTATCCAAAATGTTCTGACGTTAAACTTTGTAGTAACCTCAGGTCTTGCGTGTGTGTACACGTGTGTGTACGTGTGTGTACACGTGTGTGTATGTGTGGGGCATAGTCTCCGAAGGTAATTTTTTTCCCCTATCATCATATTACCTGACAGAACATCTACCACAATTACCGGAAGTTAAGGAGTAACTTCTGACCACAAAACAAAAAAGGAGTAGTATGATCACACATAGGTAACGACCGGTCCCACTGTAGTATAGTCTAAAGTCAGACATCGATGTCGAAAGGAAACAAAGTGACGTATTCTAATTTATTTATGATGTAAAATGAACTGACAAATTTGTAGAATTTTGAAGTATAAGTCCGAAGAAAACTACCAACATATAAAACAAAAAGAAGAAACTAGAGACTTTTCTAGAATTTACGACATTTCGTCTACCTAGACGGACGAAGCAAAACAGGTAAAACGGCGTGGAAGTTGGGGGTGGGGCAGGAAAGGGAAAAGTCAGGTCTCGAATTATTAGTTTCACGAACTCATCGTTCTTGGGAATTCTTAATACAGAATCATCATTTTCTCTTTTCACCGTCGTTTCCTGCCTGTAAGAACCGACCCCACTTCGTGAAACCCCACACGAACAATGAAGATCAATATTGGAGTATTACGTAGGTCCCGGTCATCGAATTACAAATTGTCACTGCAGGTGAATCGAAACGAACTACTAAATAACAGTACGAATGTTGTATGGGATCGGTTAGTTTTCCTCTTTTTCATCTACCTACCAACTAACGAACCGACTTACTAAGTAATTAAGTAAATTATTTAAAAGAATCTGTGTAATGGGATCGACGGTACTTCCCCCTCTTTTTTTGTTATTTTATATCAAAGTCGTGAGTTTCTCTAATTTTGATAATTACGATGTGTCTTACGTACTTACAAAAATATATCTATTTTTATTAACAATAACTTTAAAGTACGGTGTAAAAAGTTGAACATGAATTCCTTTAACAATTTTGTTTTGAACGGAATATCGTAATTGTAACGGAAAAGATATGGACACAAGAAACTTGTGAAATCTTCACTACTGAAATTCCTGTCAAACAGAACAACCAAAACAGAACTTAGATTGTCCTTTTTAACCACTTGTACCGTTTTATCCTTCTTGATCCCCGAAGGATTCACGGAATCCATCATACCCATCTGTCATGTACCACCATTTTAAACCTAAAGAGTACTTTACGATCCCGACTTCATAAAAACAAGATCTAAACCAAACTCCTCATCATCTTTACCAAGAAAGGGTACATTAGTTGAAAAGAAATAACATCTGGAAAGTGAATAAAAGATTCTTTAGGGAAATTTTAACTAAAACTTTATGTTTTGTAGTAAGAACAACCACAGTATGACCTTTTATTAGTCTTTATTCGACTCCCTTAATTAAAAACCACAAAAATTTAAATTGTAACAGTAAAATCCGTTAACTATATTGAGAAGTCATAGACTTAAAATGAAAACAATTTCATGATGGAGGATTTCAAAAAGATTCCAATTTTTATTTACAAGAATAGACTGTGGATCCTCCATAACACACTTAAGTTTCAGACAAATCATTACTTCTAATGAATCCATACTTCGGATCGAAACGGTAAAAAATCGATACTTGAGGAACCTGTTCAAATGGGGACCCACGGAGTCAAAGGAGTTGATAATTTACCCCTATTATTTACAATAGGAAGAATATCCGAACACCATTCTCAATCTGTTTTGAGTCACGAATCTTATCAGGGACCTTAATATTATGTACGAGTTAATTACGATCAACAACAATAAGACTCTCTTACCCCTCCTCCTTACGTTTCTTCAACTTGAATTAAATAGAAGGGACTTAAAATCGAAAGAAAAAGTAGTTTAGAAAACAATCTCTACAAGTATACAAGTGGTAAAACACATCATATTAAATACAAAACTAAAAAAAAAAAAAAAAACTACCTTGGAAGATGATAGACTCGTCGTCGTCACTCGTGTCGTCTTTTCGTGTCTCCAGTCCTTCGGTCTACACGAGTCCCCCAACGACAAACAAGGGGTGGGTCCCCAGTTTGGGCACAGAGAACGTAGAGGACGTAAGGGTCCGTCTAAGAGATGGTGATCGTGGTGGACCCTTCGGGGCAAATCACTTTACTAGTCTTTGGTCCCTTGTCCTTACTTCCCCTCTTCTTCGTTTCTGGTCTTTAGCCGAAACTCACTAATCTTTGACCATCACGAAGAAAGTCGGGTGAGGTCATAAGAACGGACCACTTAGGGTACCTGTCTCCTTGGACCGTCCGATATCAGGTGTCCCAGTGTACTGACTTCGCTGAATCGTCCCGTGCCGTACCGATGAAATCAAGAACACAAAGAGAATCCTTGATCTTCTTTTCGACTCGAAAAAATTTTTTACAAAAAATATTTAGATTTTCGTTGTTATTACTTTTCTAACACAACGACACAGATACCTTCACTTAAATATTATTGTACATTACATATTGGTTCGAACGTTCTATTAGAGTTAATGCAGAAAAAGAAAAGACAAACAGTACTTTGACAAGTCACTAATAATATACAAGTCATGGATGTCCGGACCGTACAAAGGGTTGTGTTTATAAGGTATTGGACTTTCCCTGTGAATCTCTGATTGGATCACTTTCTAGAATGAAAAGGGAAACGGGGGGAGTTAATTTTTTTTATATAAATAGCTTGCGGACGACACAGGACTCTTCATACAATGAACGACTCTTATATATCTGTTAAAGACGAAAGTCTCTTACATTCTGTTTATACACCTATTAATATTGTTTTTACTAAATATGGATGGGGACATACATCTTCATATATGTTTCACTGAAACTTCGTGTCTTCTTACCACGTATTAAGTTAGATTTCATGTCTTTCCATCTACAAGTACCTTCCGAAGGATCTTCTTCACCATGTATTCGACTTAAACCATCCTCATCTTCAATCGGTCTAGTTCTTTATCTACCTTTCTGTAAAATCCGTCGATCTTGTCGTTCACGTACCCATCCTTCTGGACCCGTTTATACAGTATCAAATCCTTAAGGTGTACCAAACCTTGTCCTGATTGTTGTCGTCGGTATCCTCTCACCACTCTCTTTTCAAATCCATCTTTCTACTCCGCGACCCCGTCGTTGCACCTGCCTGGATCTCCAAAAGTATGACTCCGTTCATTCTGTCTCTTTCTGGTTATATATTAGATTTTCCTTTCCGTAACCCGGTCCGTAGCTTCATAACAAATACTTGACACTTCTTGGGATAGTCTAAACACAAAAATATTTCCAGTACCACCGTGGCGACAACTTTGATCTAGTCTTACCTTGTTTTGACTCCGTCCATTCTCCCTTTAATAATCACAGGGTTTGTGTGTATCTTCTACAGTGAAAACTTGGGACACTAGGTGTTTAAGACGGTCTGACCCTTCTAAACATTCTAAAAAAATTCCTATATCTTCTAAAAACCGGGTTCACTTATTTAGGGTCTTCTTAGTAATATAGAAAAAAGAAAAAGTAAGTAATGTTTAATTGTGTCGTCTAAACCAATAGTCGTTAACCCAAAATCCTATCCACCATAAGACTTCCGAAAACCACGGATCCAGACCCTTGTTCCACTTTTACTCATTTCACGAATATCTAGGTTGTCGATTAACCTAGAACAAACTAAATCCCGAAAAAGTTGTTTTCTGTAATAAAATAAAAATCTTACTTTTTGTTATTAGTTTAAACGGAGAACTTTCTAAAATAAACCACTGAAGTAAAAATATCTGAACCATCATCGGGATTATTTCTAATCGAAAAGTCTTTCCAATTTGATCCTTTCCAATTTGTTCTTCGGTTTCACCAACAGACTCCTCCGGAATGTTTATCGACTCTTTTCTTCTCTTCACTTTCCGGTTCTTTTTTCCCTTTCTATACGAGTTGACTTACGTCTCAAGGTCTCTTATAGGTCCTCTCTATTCTTTCGGAAGAATTCACTTGTTACGTTTCTTTGTCTCCTCTTGTTTTCTTACCCTTTCTGATCTCTAGAGAAGTTCTTTTAATCTCTATGGTTTCCTTGTAAAGTACGTTTCTACCCGTGTTGGTTCCTCTCTTTACTGTTCCTGGATTGTTAGTCTTCTCTAACCGTTCTTATGTGTCTTCTTAACATGTTTTTTCCAGAATTACTGGGTCTATTCGTGTCACCACACCAGTCAGTGGATCTCAGTCTGTAGGACCTCACACTTCAGTTCACCCTGAATCCTTCGTAATGATGTTTGTTTCGATCACGTCCCCTACCTTAAGGTCGACTCCTTAAAATTTAGGATTTTCTACTACGACAAGTTCACGACGTGAGTTATACGGTTTTTTAAACTTTTTGAGTCGTCACCGGTGTCCTGACCTTTTTCAGTCAAAAGTAAGGTTGGGGTTTCTTTCCGTTACGGTTTCTTACGAGTCATATGTCAACACGAGTAGAGTGTGCGATCGTTCCATTACAAGTTTTAGGAAGTCCGGTCCGAAGTCGTCATGCACTTGGTTCTTGAAGGTCTACATGTTCGACCAAAATCTTTTCCGTCTCCTTGGTCTCTAGTTTAACGGTTGTAGGTGACCTAGTATCTTTTTCGTTCCCTTAAGATTTCTTTTTGTAGACGAAGTGACTGATACGTCTTCGGAAACTGACACACCCAATGTTGTTTGACACCTTTTAAGAATTTCTCTACCCTTATGGTCCGGTGGACTGGACAGACGACTCTGTGGACATACGTCCTGTTCTTCGTCGTCAATCTTGACCTGTACCTTGTTGTCTGACCAAACTTTAACCCTTTCCTCACACTGTTCCGATATATAGCAGTGGGACGAATAAATTGAATATACGTCTTATGTAGCACTCTTTACGGTCCGATCTACTTAGTGTTCGACCTTAATTCTAACGGTTCTTTTTATACTTGTCTGAGTCTATACGTCTACTATGACGAGATTTCTCTCTTTCGTTTCTCCTTGATTTCTCGGAAAACTACTCCCACTTCTTCCTCTCATTTTCTCAACCGAATTTTAAGTCGTAAGTTTTTTACTTCTAGTACCGTAGGCCAGTATAGTTAAGTACCGTTTATCTACCCCCTCTTCACCTTTAACACCACCTAAAACAAAAGAACCCGAGGTCTTAGTGACACCTGTCACTGACGTCGGTACTTTAATTTTCTGTGAATGAGGAACCCTCTTTTCGATAGGATCTCTCACATAATTTTTCGTCTCTTTAGTGAAACGACTGTTTCCAGGTATATCAGTTTCGACATCAAAAAGGTCATCAGTACATACATACCTAAACTCTCAACCTGGTATTTCTTCCGACTCACGACTTTTTGACTACGAAAACTTCACACCACGACTTCTTATTGGAACTTTCAGAGAACCTGTCGTTTCTCTAGTTTGGTCAGTTAGGATTTCCTTTAGTTGGGACTTATAAGTAACCTTCCTGACTACGACTTCGACTTCGAAGTCATGAAACCGGTGGACTACACTTCTCGACTGAATGACCTTTTCTGGAACTACGACCCTTTCTAGGTCTCGTCCTTCTTTTCCTCCGTTGTCTCCTACTGTACCAACCTACCGTAGTGGTTGAGTTACTCGTACTCAGACTCGTTTGACGTCTTCTATCACTTCCTAATCCCTTCGGTCCGCACGACGTCAGGCACCCCAGACGTCCCTCAGTTTGCACTGAATCGTTGAATTGTTGATGTTTTGATCCTAACCAGAGTAACGAGACAGACTACTCCCTTCCCTGTCAAATCAAACAAGGATGAAGGAGACTGAAGTACGTAACAAAGGGATTTCACAATTATACAAAGTGACAATGAAAATTTTTTTATTCTAAATCTTCGCTTCCATACACATTAGGTTTTGTGAAGAAGAGAAACTTAAATCTTTAATATTTATATTGGTTAAAAAGGAGATCACGGAGTGGAGGATCCAAGACACCAACAATTTCAAACTCTCAAAACTCCCTTCTCTTACCATATTTTCTCTACCTATAGAGAATTGTATCTTTTGTCTTATGTCATGTGACTTAATGACCTACCTCGTTCAAACTATCTTTGTGGTAAGCACATCAGTGGGAACCAAGAAAACACCTTAATGACAACTGAGTACCACATTGGTCCACAAGTAATGAGTCTTAAAAATCAATCATCTTCTACTTCATACATAAGAGGACGTGTACATGGTCTTTTCTTACAAATTCCTCTAAAGGACAACCTTTAAAGACTTATTGACAATGATTACAACATCGATAGTAGTCCGTACTTAATATAAAGGTGACCTATATACCGACTCATAACCATTAATCTAAAGAGAGAATGACGGAATTTTACTTTGACTTCCGGTTTCTTCAATCTCAATACTTTCTCTCTCTTCCTTCCTCTCCTCACTATGACCGAGTCTCAGTAGAGAGACTCAGTAGTCGTTACTTACGGTGAAATGACCTCTTGTAGGTCACACAGTTTTTGGGACACTACCCGTCGAGGAATTAAAGACTGACCAATCAAAGATGTGTAGTAACTATAGAGGTCCAAGGAATCACCTCCGGTAAACCCTGAATCAAAAATACCTAAAATACACCAAAATACTTCATAAAAACAGAAATTCTACTCTAAAGAGTTGGTGAAAGTGATATTGATGTACTTTTTTCATGATAAACCTCATCTTTCTTATAACTTACCTACAAGTCATTCTACCTCCAACGACTAAAAGTTCGTTATCGTTTACCTATATTAAGATGTATCTAGAAATGTGACTCTATTTTGGTAGGAAGAAATCCGAAATTCAACAATAATTATCAGTTTCCGAAATGAACATACAATGATCCTTTCCTTTGTCATTAAGTCGACAATTTCCTTCTCATAGTTTCTAACACTCATATTTATCGAGTCATCAAACATTGACTTATTTTCCTTTGAAAAATTTTGACAGTTACAAAGAAGTCACATATGACGGAAATCATGAACTACAAATCATCAACCACCGTACCTTTTATCTATGGTGTACGACTACTTTATGAGACCCACAATCACCTTCTGAATATTCACACGATACTTTTAGGAAGCCCAAGTGGGACAGACTATCTTGAAACACGTCACTATCTTTACAAGATCTAGACGTGACCGGTCACACCATCGGCACACACTTTACACCCATTATGTCAACTCTTTGACTTGACGTTTAACACAAATTATATTTACATAATTATAATTACATCTATTTATTAGTATACATTCTCCCTGGCGTCACAATCGTGTAGAAAATTCATAAACTCTTGACTGGTCGGGTAAACTATTGGGAATGAAGTGACTGGTCAGTAAGTCAAGTCAAGTCAAGTCAGAGAACCAGCACAGGCTGAGAAACGTTGGGGTACTTGACGTCGTGTGGTCCGGAGGGACAGGTAGTGGTTGAGGGCCTCAAGTGGGTTTGGGTACAGGTAACTCAGCTACTACGGTAGGTTGGCAGAGTAGGAGACAACAGGGGAAGAGGAGGACGGGAGTTAGAAAGGGTCGTAGTCCCAGAAAAGTTTACTCAGTCAAGAAGTGTAGTCCACCGGTCACATAACCTCAAGGTCGAAGTTGTAGTCAGGAAGGTTACTTGTGGGTCCTGACTAGAGGAAATGCTACCTGACTAACCTAGAGGAACGTCAGGTTCCCTGAGAGTTCTCAGAAGAGGTTGTGGTGTCAAGTTTTCGTAGTCAAGAAACCGCGAGTCGAAAGAAATATCAGGTTGAGAGTGTAGGTATGTACTGGTGACCTTTTTGGTATCGACGTTAATTAAAAATAAAAACCATGTAATTAACTTCTTACACAACGTTTCCAGAGACAAATGTATAGTAGAAGGGTTACTCCGGGAAGACGAACGTGAGAAATATTAAATAAGGGAGAGAGAGTCGGGTAGGATAAAGGAAAGGGCCTTATTAAAAAAAATATCGGCAATAGTGGTAGTTTGTGTGATCTTTCTTCCATACCTAAAAGGGGAGAAATATAGATCACGTCACAAAGGTTGTGGATCTTGTTATGGATTATGAAATCTCCACGAGTCCTTTATAAACACCCTACTTCTTTACTCCGAACACCGAAGGGTTATTATTAAGGGGTTAAGTAATTCGTGAATGAAACGTAAGACACCGTTCGTAATTCAACTCAATCGATATAAGTCACGTGGTACCGGTGACAAGAGACATTATTTTGTAAAGAACCCTGGTAATAAACTTTGTCTTGTGACTTAACCAATTCAGTAAAAATTGAGACGACATCTTAAAGTCTTGAGCTTCCTTCGAACCGTTATTAAACTAGGTTTATGGACTACAGTGTATCACCCAATTTCAAAGTAGTTACAGTAAAAATAGGAGAAGAGTAAAGGGAAAAAGGGAGTAGGTGTGTTGGACACTTAGAAAAACGAGTTAATAAAAAAAGGTGTAGACGAGTAAAGGTAAGTCGATTAAGAGTAAAAGTAGATCCGAATGGAAAGGGCGACTGATGACACGACACTTCTGGATGGATCAGATGGATCCGTCTCTTTGGGAAACAGAAAGAATTGACTTTGAAAGACAAGTGATATTAAAAATATTGATTGAGGAGTTTAGATCTTTGTATAAGACTGGTGATCCCGTGGGAATTCATGAATGACAGAAACCCTTTTTTTTTTCGAAATTCTCTTTTGTTTTTCTTAAAGTTATCGAGGGTAAGGGATCGGACTCCAGAAAACAAGGTACCTAGACTTTCGTCAGGACGACCGTATTAAAGTCAAAGAAAAAGGGTATTTGTGTCAGGTTGTATGACATCCGAACATTTGTAATGTAAAGAAGTGCAGTATATATATCGGAACCACTACATCTTCGTGCAGTCTTGGAGAGGGTAAAATATTCTTTGACTACGAATTTACATTTGTAACACCCCAGTAACTTTATACATTTCTTAGAATTCACCCCGTTCTTCTTCGGTTTATACAATTCGTGGAAGTTAGTAGTCTGATATTAAATCTTTAAAGAGAATAAATTAGGAGTGTTTTTGAGACGCATTATTAGAGATATAGTACATTCAACTCATTGAACAAGTCTCAGAGAATTAGTCATTTACCTTTTCGACTTTAAAAGGTGTCAATGTATATATATTAAGGTTTTGGAACGAAAAGAGAGACCATTCGGTACGTCGGAAGACCTTCACCCCCGTCCGTTCCCTGTTGTCAACGGTATAAACTACATCTTATCCCCCGGCCCCATAAGTAAAAAACGGAGGTTACTCACTCGGTGTCTTTCTTTCGTCACAATGACCCTCAGTTCCTACCGTCATGGGAATCGAAATCGGATACAGAAAGTCGGACAAAGTCAATCAAGTGAACTTCATCTACACGAAAGCCGCACTCGGATCGTCAACACTAATACACTCCTAGATACATTTGTAATGGACTGTGCAAACAGAAGAAACTTTCAACAATGGTGAACGTTTCGTCATTTAAGAGTTTTTGGTAGGATTCTACGGTAAAGGGGGGGGAGGGGGGTACCTTAACTCTCAAAGTGTCGTTAAGAGTCCTAACAAATCTTACTACCTAATCAGACACCAGAAATATAAATAAAGTATGATGTAGACACTATGAAAAGTGGAATTGACGGAAAACAATGATACCCCAACCGGTTTTTCAAGGAAACCAAAATTCCACTTTGATTTTCTGTGTAAAGAGTAAAAGTGGTTCTTGAAATAACTTGTTGTACAAGTGGTAAAACAAGGTGACGGAAGATGATAAAAAGTCCGTTGGAATATTAAGGTAGAAGAGTTTTGAAAAACAGAAAGACTCGTTTCTTGAAAAGGTCCACGGAAAATGTCAGAAGGTCCCTTGACTTTAAAAAAGGTAAATCTCTTAAAACATTTCTAACCATATTTACCTACAGGCTTCCACGTCACAGATCTATTTAGTCTTGAAGGGTCGATTCGACATTGTTAAAAACGGATCAGTAGTTTCTTTGTACCAGAACGCAATAAGACTACCTTCTAACACGCAAAAGACAACTAAATTAAGGTCTACGAAAAGTAGCTCACGATGAAAGTAAACTAGACTAACCCTCGTCATGAACAGTATCAATTAGCAAACCAGAAGACCTTCCTCGAGTATTATCTCCTGAGGGACAGTTAGAGTAATATATGCGTCGTAGTGGAAGAAACCTTTTTCTGGTCGGAAGTCACACCCACTACCACCAAGTAAAGTGAACGGGGTGCTAGAGAAGGTAAGATGTAATGACACGTCACAAGTGAAAAGTAGTGGGGAGGAGTAAACAAAATTTTTCCCTTGTAAAAGTAATGTAAATTCACCTATTAGTGTACGGTTTTATCTTAGTTCTTCCAAAAAAAAACAAACAAATTGAAGACACCTTGGGTTTACAGTTTAACTAACTGTATTAGTTCGACCACGTTTACTGAAAAGTCACCAACTAAACCTATAAAAGTCATACAGTCCATAGGAAGTGGACCATATCGTAATTAACAAGAGTTCAGTGTAGAGTCAAACTAACGACTGTTGAAGTTGAGCAGATGGACTGGAACCTTGTAACAGGTTCCTCTTTAGAGGTCGTGTTTTGAAGGGTTTGGTGAAAACTGTGTAAGTCAGTCAGTGTCGTAAAAGATGTATGTGACGTGTTTAGAGAAGAACGTAAAGTCAATGTAAAAATGGAAAGAACTTTATTATTTCGCATTATACAATTTTATAACAAAAAATAAGGTAAAAATTATAATTTTACCGATGTGTTTTTAAGTGGTTAAGACTAAGAAAAATTACGTATGACTAAATTGTCGACAGTGTCACGTTCGGTTGTTTTAACAAAGGTTACTTCAATCTCTGTTAACTCACGATGATCTCGGTAGAACCTCTTCCGTTACCGTGGGGATGAGGTCATGAGAACGGACCTTTTAGGGTACCTGCCTCCTCGGACCACCCGACGTCAGGTACCCCAGCGATCCTCAACCTGTCCTGACTCGCTGAAGTGAAAGTCAAAAGTGAAATTACGTAACCTCTTCCTTTACCGTCGGGTGAGGTAACAAGAACGGACCTCTTAGGGTCCCTGTCCCCTCGGACCACCCGACGGCAGATACCCCAGTGTGTCTCAGCCTGTGCTGACTTCGCTTAATCGTCGTCGTCGTCGTCTCGGTAGCATACCTTTTCTGGATTACTTGAAAAGTAAGTTACTCGTTTCGAATTTCAACTCCTTACGACAAAGAAGGTAACATGACTTCTAATTATTTATGAAAAACGTACAGATGACACGTGATTCAACATGGTCCGTAACTCCCAAAGTCATATTTATGTAGTACCAAGGACGAGTCATCTCTTCAGACTTCTAGTAACGTCAAACAAAAAACACCATCAACAACAAGTCAACGATTCAACAAAGAGTAAGAAACGTTGGAGTACCTGACGTCGTATGGTCCGAAGGGACAGGAAGTGATGGAGGACCTTAAACGAGTTTGATACAGGTAACTCAACCACTTTGGTAGGTCGGTAGAGTAGGAGACAGTTGGGGAAAAGGAGGACGGGAGTCAGAAAGGGTCGTAGTCCTAGAAAAGGTCACTCAGTCGAGAAGTCCAGTCCACCGGTTTCATAACCTCGAAATCGAAGTCGTAGTCAGGAAGGTCACTTATAAGTCCCAACTAAAGGAAATCCTAACTGACCAAACTAGAGGAACGATAGGTTCCCTGAGAGTTCTCAGAAGAAGTCGTGGTGTGAATCTTTCGTAGTTAAGAAACCGTGAGTCGGAAGAAATACCAGGTTGAGAGTGTAGGTATGTACTGTTGACCCTTTTGGTATCAAAACTCATATGTCTGGAAACAACCGTTTAAATCCCACTATATAGACCGTACCAGTCAGCATCAACCGAGAAATGAGAAGGTCACAATAGAGAACGACGGAACTATAAAAAGAGTGGAGACAATGAAGATACTGACTGAGTCTAAAATCTTCAGTGAATTAAGTGCTATAAAAGAGACAAGTGACTCCTCTTTAATCTATGGAGGTGTAGATGATCATACACAAACACATCGTGGATCCATGAATAGTACGAGATAACATCTAGGATAAAGAAACTTGACATTCGTAGAATTCCTGTTTTTTGATAACAAAAATCAAGGTTGTGTAACGACCCGTGTATTAGTCACTAGTCATTCAGAAACAAACTTAAGACGAACTCATTGATTCTTTTCCGAACATTATCACCTTCGTTGTAAACTTGGTTAAGAATTTCCTACTCATCCTCGAGGGATCCACCTATTCCTTTTCTTTAAGGTTTGGTTCCCTCTCCAAATATGTTTATCTACTCTGTTACTTTGTTCAAATGTTCATTGAGCGTCTCGAAAGATTAAAGGTGAACCTTAAACTCTATATCCAATAACATCCTACAATAGAGGACAAGTCTGACTACAAACTTCGACTTTGAGGTCATGAAACCGGTGGACTACACTTCTCGACTGAGTAAACTTTTCTGGGACTACGACCCTTTCTAACTTCCGCTCTCTTCCCCTGGTGTCTCCTACTCCACCAACCTACCTTAGTAGCTGGGTTACCTGTATCCAAACCCATTTGAGGACGTCGACCACTACCTGTCCCTCCGGACCGCACGACGTCAGGTACCCCAGAGCTTCTCAACCCGTACTGACTCGCTGACTTGACTTGACTACAGGACAAGTCTCGGTCGGTCTCATCTCTCTTAATCCACCACCTTATTCTTATCTTTCGACGAGGGAGGGAGTTAATATATAGGTCTTCAACTTTTAATCAGAAAGTAAACTTATACACAGACAAACTCGACAATTAAAGAGAGGCACTTGGAAAGGGTCTCCTTTCACTAAAAGAAGGGTCAGAGAGTGATTTCAAGGAAGAGCTCTGTAGAGTTTGAATTCTTTCACCATATGACTTAATTCGACTCCCTTTACACTAACTTTATCACTTTTCGAGTGAGAGGATCCATTAGCTTAAATATACCTTCGTAATGTGGAAAAACTAACTAGAACATTTGACAACTTTTATATTTCGTACAACAGTGTAATAACAGACTACACGACCGGTCGTCCTTAACTTGGACAACATTTGCAGTGATTTCCAAAACTCACGAGTGGGAACAAACGAATCTTTGTCAAGAAGTTATTTCACTCTGACCAATCTCCCGAAGTCAAAGAGACATTTAGATTCGACACCCCAAAGGCTCCACCGAGTCACCATTTCTTAGGCGGACTGTTACGTCCTCTGTGTCCAAGATAAAGACCCAGTCCTTCTAGGGGACCTCCTCCTTTACCGTCGGGTGAGGTCATAAGAACGGACCCTTTAGAGTACCCGTCTCCTTGACTCCCGCCGTCAGGTACCCCAACGTTTCTCAACCTATGCTGACTCACTGTCGCACGTGTGTGAGTTTAGATTTGACATCGACTCTAAGGAAACACATGATTTGAAGTATTCCGGAGAAAACGAGAAAGGGATTCATTTTAACCTTCTCTAAGTGTTTAAATTCAGTTGTTGGACAGGGTAAGGAACTCCGTTATTAGCCACCTTCTTTTCATAAGATTTTCATAGAATAATTCATTCATTCACAATCAGCGAGTCAGCATCGGCTGAGAAACTCTGGGGTACCTGACATCGGGTGGTCCGAGGAGACAGGTACTTTTAAAAGGTACGTTCCTATGAACTCACCCAACGACAAAGGAAGAGGTCCTCTAGAAGGGTTGCGTCCCTAGCTTGGGTCCAGAGGACGTGACGTCCGTCTAAGAAATGGTTGACTTGATGTTCTCTTCGAATAATCCACTGAGAATTCTCTCTCAACAGATGAAGATGTTTCAACTTCACTCTCAACGGAAACATAAAGATTTTATATTGCGTACCTTTCGATCTTACTTGAGTTCCGGAATAACAATTCAAAATTTCGGTAGTCCCCCGGTTATAGAAGGGGAGAGGGGTGAACAGATGAAAACAACAATGTCTCATTTATAACTTCTGAGAGATCGAGAGATCCCTAATTCTGAAACGAAAGGTTACGTTCCCCATGTCCAAACTAGGGACCAGTCCCTCGACCCTAGGGTATACGTAGTGGTGGTGTTTTGGTTTCGCATTTTAGTTATAACATTGTTTAAGTTATTTCTGAAATTTTTCCCAGGTGTAATTTTTTTTTTTTTTCGGGAATTGTATTTATAACTAACAATCTTACTTTGACTCTGTACGACCAATCCCTTGTAAACAACCAAACCATGTAGTCAAGTCATGTCAGCGAGTTAACACAAGCTGAGAAACGTTGTAGTGTCTGACGTCGTCCGGTCCGAAGGGACACGTAGTGGTTGAGGGCCTCGAACGAGTTTGAGTACAGGTCACTCAGTCACTACGGTAGGTTGGTAGAGTAGGAGACAACAGGGGAAGAGGAGGACGGAAGTTAGAAAGGATCGTAGTCCCAGAAAAGGTCATTCAGTCAAGAAGGGTAGTCCACCGGTTTCATGACCTCATAGTCGAAATCGTAGTCAGGACGGTTACTTATAAGTCCCAAATAAAGGAAATCCTACCTGACCAAACTAGAGGAACGACAGGTTCCCTGAGAGTTCTCAGAAGAGGTTGTGGTGTAAAGTTTTTGTAGTAAAGAAACCATGAGCCGAAAGAAATACCAGGTTGAGAGTATAGGTATGTACTGATGACCTTTTTGGTATGGTATCGAAACTGATCTGTCTGGAAACAGCCGTTTCATTACAGAGACGAAAAATTATACGACAGATCCAAAAAGTATCGAAAAGAGGGTTCCTCGTTCGCAGAAAATGAAAGTACCGACGTCAGTGGTAGGTATCACTAAAACCTCTGGTTCTTTTATTTCAGACAGTGAGGAAGGTAACAAAGGGGTAGATAAACGGTACTTCACTACCCTCGTCTACGGTAGTAGAAACGAAAAACTTACAACTCAAAATTCGGTTTAAAAAGTGAGAGGAGAAAGTGAAAGTAGTTATCTAAGAAATCAAGGAGAAGCGAAAGACGGAATTCCCACCACAGTAGACGTATAGACTTCAGTAACTATAAAGACGACCGTTAGTACTAAGGTCGAACACGAAGCAGGTAGGGCCGTAAAACGTACTACATGAGATGTATATTCAATTTATTCGTCCCACTGTCATATGTCGAAACTGCATGAGGAAAGGGTCAGACCAAACCATGTATCCACTGTCTTAATCTTAAAGACTCTCTAAACACTAACAACATCTCATACCTAAAGGAACCCTTTACTGAGATAGAAATCCTTTATTTATATAGGAATCGGTAAAAATGTTCTTGGTTTCACTCAGGACCTCAATCTTAGTCCTCTGAACCCAAAATCACGACAGAGACTCGTTTCGTAAATTGGAGAACTTGGAAGTCAGAAAGAAAATATCTCTCATCCTCTAACTCGGTCTACTAGTGATTCTAAGAAATAAATTAGAAAACAAATAACACGTACGTACGAGTCAGTGAGTCAGTACAGACTGAGAACCGCTGGGGCACCTGACATCGGGAGGTCAGAGGAGACAGGTACCCCAATAGGGGTGTTCTTATGACCTCACCCAACGGTAAAGGAGGAGATCCTCTAGAAGGGTTAGGTCCTTAGTTTAGGCTCAGAGGACTTCGAGGCCGTGACCGTCCGTCTAAGAACTAGAGACTCGGTGGAACCTCCGGAACCTAAATAATGATAAAAGTTTATGGGTTCTAATCGTCACTCGGTTCAGTTCGACCCGTAAATTTAAACCGTCTACCATTTGTCATCGGTATACTCTATTCCTAGGAATTTAGATAGACAAGATGAGAAAAATTTTTTTAAATAAAAACCGATACGACCCAAAAACAACGACGTATGTCCTAAAGAGATCAACTCCACCCGCTCCCGATGAGAAGGATTCCACACACCCGAGGAGTGACGTCGCCGAAGAGAACACCTCGGGATCTCGTGTTTGAGTCATAAACGTCGGACGCCCGAAACAACGAGACACCGTACACTCTAGAAGGGACTGGGTCCCTAACTCGGGTACAGGGGACGTAACGGTCCATCTAAGAATTAGTGACCCGGTAAATCTTTGAGGGACAGACAAGACAAGAACATTCCAAGACAGTCGTACTTGATCTAAGACATCATGTCAAAGGTCCGAGACACATACACACACACACACACAATATTACACGGACAAAACTTGATTAAGTACTATCAGGTGTACAGACCCGATAACGTAGACGAATTACAAAGACACGTGGTTGGGACTAACACAAGTCTGAAGGAGGAACCGGACGAAAAAGGTCAAACGAGAGACCTAAGTACCATGTCTTTACAGTAGGAGAAGGCAAAGACTGAATTGAAAAACCATTACCGACCCAAAAGACCGGATTCGAGAGGAAAAAACTGAACAAAAAAGTGACATTGTTGTTACTACTCATAACGAACGCAAATGACTCTCGAAGGGTACTCGGTCTGTGTAATATTTCACGAAATAAAGACAAACACAGTAAATTAGGAATGATGACGGAACATGACGATTCATAACAATACGGGTGAAATGTCTAATCCATTGACTCCGGGTCCCTCTACTTCATTGAACGGATCACAAGTGTGGGACATTATCTCGACCTTAATTTTACCATCAGACGGTGGTTTCGAGTAGAAGAATTTGATATATGACACAAAAGAAGTACTACTACTATTGATACTATACAACTCGCAGATGATCCACGACCCCTTACAAAAAGGGTGGAAAAGGAAGACGTAAAAGGTCATCAGTCTCCACGATAACGTGTACCACAAGAAGATCCGATTATTTACATTCCCGGTCGAAACTTCCATAAACTGTAAAGAATCCAACCTCGTAAGAAAGTTACATTTTAAAGTTACATAAAAAGAAAATTAAGAAAGGTTAAAATTTCCAGTTATAGTATAAAAAAAAATGATGATAATGATTGTTGATCAAAAACAGGTTCACATGTGTAAAAAAAGAATGACTACGGAATCGTAACAGTAAAAGAATAAGGAACCACCACCAAATCAGTGACTCAACACAGGTTGAGAACGTTGGGGTCCCTGACATCAGACGGTCTGAGGAGACAAGTACCCTAAGAGGTCCGTTCTTATGACCTCACCCAACAGTATAGGAAGAGGTCCTTTAGAAGAGATTGGGTCCTTAGTTTAGGTCCAGAGGACGTAACGTCCGTCTAAGAAAATGGTTAACTCGATGCTCCCGTCGGAGAATAAGGAATGGAAACGATAAATTAGTTCTCGTCTATTATCTCCCTTAAAGAACTTCCAGGTCACCAATTCTGTGGTGTAAAGGTGGTACCCCCGTATCCAAGTCAGGGACCACCCCCCTGATTCTAGGAGTACGATCCTTCGTACCGGTGTTTTAATTTTTTTTTTTTTTTTGTCTATTATCTCTATTCTATTACCCCTTTCTTCTCGTCACGATTACTTTCCGTTTCCCTTTTTAGGTTTATGATCTTTAGAAGGACCTTAGACTCAAACGTCTTGTTTCTAAATTCGATTTTCGAGTAAAAGTCCCCATCGACAGAAAACAATTTCCTTATAATCTCGAAACTGTTTGTGTCCTAAACTGGAGTGATCGAAATCATAAGAATAGACTATTATTCTATTTATTATATAAGAAGTGTTAAGGACAAATCAACACCACTATTAATTTCCTATATCTGTCCATTTCGAGGAATTATATCACGAGTTTTAATAAGTCAAGTCAGTGAGTCAGCACAGGCTGAGAAACACTGGGGTACTTAGCGTCGTGCGGTCCGGAGGGACAGGTAGTGGTTGAGGGTCTCAAATGAGTTTGAGTATAGGTAGTTCAGTCACTACGGTAGGTCGGTAGAGTAGGAGACAGCAGGGGAAGAGGAGGTGGAAGTTAGGGAGGGTCGTAGTCTCAGAAAAGGTCACTCAGTCGAGAAACGTACTCCACCAGTCTCATGACCTCAAAGTCGAAATCGTAGTAAGGAAGGTTTCTTTAGGGTCCCGACTAGAGGAAATCTTACCTGACCAACCTAGAGGAACGTCAGGTCCCCTGAGAGTTCTCAGAAGTGGTTGTGGTGTCAAGTTTTCGTAGTTAAGAAACCGCGAGTCGAAAGAAACGTTAGGTTGAGAGTGTGGGTATGTACTGGTGACCTTTTTGGTATCGGAACTGATCTGCCTGGAAACAAGCGTTTCATTACAGAGACGAAAAATTATACGATAGATCTAACCAGTATTGAAAGGAAGGTTCCTCATTCGCAGAAAAGTAAAGTACCGACGTCAGTGGTAGACGTCACTAAAACCTCGGGGTTTTTTATTTCCGTGACTGTGACAAAGGTGACAAAGGGGTAGATAAAGGGTACTTCACTACCCTGGTCTACGGTACTAGAAGCAGAAGACTTACAACTCGAAAATTCGGTTGAAAAACTGAGAGGAGAAAGTGAAAGTAGTTCTCCGAAAAATCAAGGAGAAGTGAAAGACGGTATTCCCACCACAGTAGACGTATAGACTCCAATAACTATAAAGAGGGTCGTTAGAACTAAGGAGTTATAATAATAACTTAAATTTGTCCTTCTTTTCATGATGTTCAACAACAACAAGTCAACGATTCAGTACAGACTGAGAAAACACTGGGGTACTTGAAATTCGGGAGGTCCGAGGAGACAGGACCCTAAAGGGTCCGTTCTTATGACCTCACTCAACGGAAGAGGTTCTCTAGAAGAGTTGGGTCTCTAGTTTGGGTGTAGAAGACGTAACTGTCCACCTAAGAAGTGGTAACTCAGTGATCCCTTTGGACTTCATAATGTATTATAGAATGTTTACAAATAAAGTCAAAATGATAAAATCACTCGGTCTAAAAGTCTATATAAATAAAAATAAAAATCTTTTTCAGATAAATCAAGATTTTATAACAGAGATTACAATAATTAAGGGTCATGTGTTTAGAGTAAGACGAGACTCATACGAGAGTGTCCATCCTCTATGTCAAAATCCCGTTCGTCACTTCTCAGTCTTACCAGACTAAAACTCCGTTCGGACACAGATCTTGTATGGAAACTTACCTGAAGACGAGGGTAGTCGGACGAATACGTATTGGGACTACAAAAAACACACTAATTTAATTTTAATTTAACTTCAGAAACCATCAGAGCGAAGCACTGACCCTCAGACCTTTCAACATTGGGTCGAGTCACAGTCTTTTTCATCCACACCTGAAAGTCCCGACACGGAGAGTCGTTGATCTTACACCAACCGTCAGAGGAGGGGAAGGACGGGACCTCGAGAAGTGTCACACGTGAGACCTTACTGTCCGTAAGGACACACTTCTCTCGGTCCCACTTCTGTATAAACACTCTTGGTGGTCACGGACCAGGCCCGCCCTATGTCCCTTTGTCTTTGAGGGCATCTGATTGACTGGACCACGGCACAAGACTACAGACCGCCACTGTGACTCTCTCCTTACGTGCTGGGGAGGAATACACCTAAATAGTAAATTCTTTTCAAACGAAACCAGGCCCTGTTAAACGACAACACTCTGTGAAGTCTGTTGTATTAGTACCCCGTTCGACTGTAGAGGTCTGGCCATTTAGGTCTACCTCAACCACTCATTATCTTCCGTTATTTTGTTTGAGAACTGTCTCCGTTCCGTCCAAATGTCCAACTTATAAAATATCCTTAAACTCACACTCCTAAAACTACAAAAATTGAAATCCCACAAATTAGTGAAACACTTCTTATTTACTTCTTTTTATACAATTAAAAAGTAAGTCAATATAATTAAATGTTGAGTATCAAAACAAAATGAACTAGGAAAACCTGAAAATTCTATTATAACGATCCTTTGGTAGACAATTAAAGAATGGGAACGTCTTTTATTCACGATATTCTTGAGTACCAACAAATCTTTAGTCACCATAAAATGACGACAAAGTGTCCTGAACTTGACAACTATATATGTCACCATATCTTGATCTCAACAACTGAAGACATTTGTCCTGTACAAAACAAAACCAAACTAAACAAAAAGACCGGTACCGTACTCCCTAGAATCAAGGGCTTGGTCAAGGTGACACGGGGGATGTCACCTTCGTGTCTTAGGATTGGTGACCTGACGACCCCTTAAGGGTTGTCCTGGTAAAAATTCTAAATTCAATTACAAACTCTGAGTCAACATGTAAAAGGTCTATTCAGAGTTCGAAGAAGGTAACACGACCACAAAGGCAAAGAGTATTCCGTTGTGAACCATATTTATAAAGACTTCAGTCACGATACGTAAACTTCACAATAACAGAGTCTTTATCGACCTCTGGTCCGACTAGTAACATTCACATCGGTCTCAAAGTTTCTTATATTCACTTTACCTTCAAGTGACAGTGACTCTGAGTAAAAGGATTGTAACACGTCAAAATATATTCTACTTCTACCTTTCCACTTTTTTTATCTAAATTCACCTATAAGTAATTTCCCAACAATTTATATTTGTCTCACCCCCTTTTGGACACTTAGTAAAGAACTGTAATATGAAAAAATTTTTTTCCAAATATGGAAGAATATGGAAGAGAAACTAAATACTTTGTGGTATTTTATACAAGTCAGGGTCCGATGAGAAAAAAGGGGGGCTTTATTTTTTACAATCACTGAAATTTCTTTCGGTACTTCACACCCTTGTGTCCATTGTGAGGGTTTATACAGAACACTAAATTACATTAAAGTAAAGATCTCCACACAAAAGGGGACTCTTGAACGGTCTACTTTAAGGATGTTTTATTAAAAGTACAAAATAACTTTGAACCCATGTAGTCAACGTTTCATTCGCTAAGTCGGTGTCTAAAAATCTTGACTCTAGTCTTGAACTGACTGAAATGAAACTAGTGGTCCCGACTCAGGTATAGTTAAGTCATCGAGTGAAAAAAAAGAATTACTTTATAAAATATCCATCTTTTCCCATATCTCCTTTTATATTTTCTGGAAGACCCCAAAGATGAATAGAATTCTCTATTTTAATTTTTACCTCTATAAAGGGGGTAGGGGAGAGAGATACGGGTGTAAGGGAATACTATCGTAAAACGAAGAAACGAGGGTCTCCATTGGTGAGAGGTCTTAAATCAGTTAAGGGAAAACCCGGTGATTTAAAAGGACACCAAAGATGATGTTTCTATCAAGAAACAATTATTCAGTCCTACATTTAGTACGATCCGTAAATAGATACTCTACCTTTACTTTCCAGAAACTTTTCGTTCTACCCATTCGTCCATGATGAATGATTACTCACCACTATAAATACGTCTTACGAGTAAATTGTAGATTATGATCTGTTTTTTAAAGTAGAGTCATCTATTTTAAGTATTAGAAAAGACGGATATTTTTTTCATCCTGAGTAGTAAGTAGTCAAAAAGACGGATGGTTGTTGGGATTATTTTCTAAAGACTTCATCCCTAAAGGGACCACCGGATCACCGATGCCAAGACTCAAAAGTGACGATACTAGACCCAAATTAGGGACCAAGAACTTGACTCTAGGATGTTCTGCGTGTCACGTCGGCCTTTTTTTTTTCTGGATACTTCTTCTTTATCGCTAGTGAGCCCATGGATTGATTCCGAAAATATAAGACTCAAATTAAAAACCTAAAATAAAGGATAATAGATACATTAAGTTTCCATTGCTATTCGATAAAAGTACCTGTCTGAATTAAAATAGTAAATATTAAGATAGTAAATCTTAAGTCCTACATAAGATAAACTCGTTTAGTCCTGGTCCAGAACTTCCGAGTTGTAACTACTGAAACTCCTCATATGGTAATGATATTTCAGAAAATGGTTTGTCAAAGAAGTACTTTAAAATTTTCGTAAAGTTACCCACCCACAGACCATTCTTATAAAATGGTCTTAGAAACCTTTCTATTTACATCTTTCATTTAATTCTCGATTCAGTAAACAAGTTTCAAGAGCCGGACATTCTGTCATCAATCAAAATTCGAAGTTTGAACTACTATGACCCAAACCGTTCGGTTTACTACGTTTTTATTTGTCTACTTACATAACTATAGAATAATAAAAGCTCCGTGACACTTACACCGTCTGAGATACCCATATTAAGGACAGACACGGAAATTCTTCAAATGAAAGATCAATTCTTAAATATTATAACCCGAAGGGACCACCGAGTAACCATTTCTTAGACGGACGGTTACGTCCTTTGTGTCGAAGTTAGGGACTAGGTCCTTCTGGGGTGTAAGGCGCCTCGTTGATTCGGGTACGTGGTGTTGACAACTCGGACGCGACATCTCGGGTCCTCGACGTCAAAGACTTCGAACTCGCGGATCTCGGGGGTACGAGGGGTCGTTCTTTTCGGTGGTGTTACTCTTCGGGTTCATGGAGTTCATGGTGTCGATCTCACCCGGGACGAACGACGTTGCCCTCTTTTCGGACGCGTCGTTGTTTCTGGGTCGTGTCGGTTTTTGTTTGTTTGTTCATTTAGAATTTTCTTACGTTTTATAATTTTCATTTTCGAAATGTATAAAATTTTAAACAGATTCTGTATAAGGTAAAAAATTCCAACAATCGGCGGGTACCGAATATTACCTTCATAGCTCCACAATTGGTTCTTCTCAGACGAAAGTTTATTTATTGAAACGTCCTCTTGAGTGTACGTTTAAATACTCTACAATACATTTTTGTTCATAAAAATGACATCCAAGAGAGATTGTTGTCCACTCGGTCATCTCTTAAACTTAAGAATGAGACGTCTCATTCTTAAATACGACACTACAGGTAAGTTCCTTTATTTGTCAAAAGGAGTCGTCAAGTATAATTTTTTTTTTAGGATTTTACTTTATATAGATATCCTCTCCAGACATCCAAATGACTCTATCCCCGAAAGGACCGTCAGGTCACCAATTCTGAGGTACGAGGGTGACGTCCCATCCACGCCTAAGCTAGTGACCAATTCCTTGATTCTAGGACATTCGGTACGAGACACCGGTTTTTATTTTTAATGACTCTATTTTGAAAGTTTATTATGAGACATTAAGAGTTAGTTACATTTTCGATAAAGACACAAGTGACCTTAGGAAATGATACAATAGTATAATTTTGTTTATCGATTAATAGTGTATAGGGATTTAATCCGTCTTTCTTAAAATTATTTAAGATGGGTCGGTAAATCAGATCTCGACGGGAAGAGAAAAACGGAAAGGTAAGGGGGACAGATCGAGAAAAAAAAAAAAAAAAAAAAACCGGGGTCGTACATGGAAAGTGAGTGATTAACGGGAGAGGGGGAACGGCGAAAAGGAGACATATTCCTAGTCAAGTCAAGTAAAGTCAGTCAGCACAGGCTGAGAAACGTTGGGGTACTTAGCGTCGCACGGTCCGGAGGGCAGGTAGTGGTTGAGGGTCTCAAGTGAGTCTGAGTACAGGTAGTTCAGTCACTACGGTAGGTCGGTAGAGTAGGAGACAGCAGGGGAAGAGGAAGACGGGAGTTAGGGAGGGTCGTAGTCTCAGAAAAGGTCACTCAGTTGAGAAGAGTACTCCACCGGTTTCATGACCTCAAAGTCGAAGTCGTAATAAGGGAGGTTTCTTTAGGGTCCCGACTTGAGGAAGTCTTACCTGAGCAACCTAGAGGAACGTCGGTTCCCTGAGCGTTCTCAGAAGTGGTTGTGGTGTCAAGTTTTCGTAGTTAAGAAGCCGCGAGTCGAAAGAAGTGTCAGGTTGAGGTGTAGGTATGTACTGATGACCTTTTTAGTATCGGAACTGATCTGCCTGGAAACAACCGTTTCATTACAGAGACGAAAAGTTATACGAGAGATCCAACCAGTATTGAAAGGAAGGTTCCTCATTCACAGAAAATTAAAGTACCGACGTCAGTGGTAGACGTTACTAAAACCTCGGGTTTTTTATTTCCGTGACTGTGACAAAGGTGACAAAGGGGTAGATAAAGGGTACTTCACTACCCTGGTCTACGGTACTAGAAGCAAAAGACTTACAACTCGAAATTCGGTTGAAAAAGTGAGAGGAGAAAGTGAAAGTAGTTCTCCGAAAAAAGCAAGGAGAAGTGAAAGACGGTATTCCCACCACAGTAGACGTATAGACTCCAATAACTACATATTCCTATACGACTTAGTTTTCTATAATATAACAGTATAAAAGGGAAGTAAGGAAAAGGTAGTCATAAACTAAGTAAAACGAGAATTTAAACAACAACAACCAAGAATCTGTACTTTTATCCTCACCAAACCCCTTTCCACGAAATCTTTTTTATACAATAAACCTTCGTTACAGTCCTCTAACCACCTATCTGTTTAAAATTATATCAATATATTGTCATAATTGTATCTTTACTTATTATCTACCTGATTAATTTTTATTTGAAGAAGTACTCTGAACTTTCTTGTGAACAGTGATGAACCAGTAGTCTTAATAGTCTGCAGAGAGTATGGATAGATCTGGATTTTTATTTACGAAGACTCTTTCTTCCTTGTCCTAATGAAAGAAGTACACTACGTTCTTAGTCCTCTTTCACATCCCCAGACAGTACTTGAGGAATTTCCTAAAAGACAACAATAACTTACATCTTATGGTTAGTTTTTAATAAAAGACTTACCGGGTAACAGTGTTATTACATAAGGAAGAAAGATGAACGACCAATTAAAACTCTCCAAATTTCAAAAAAAGGTACTCTCTTATATAATAGAACGTGGAGTGATATTTTTGAAAGTTGAACGTTGAAAATAGTTTTTTGATATGTGTAGGTTAAACGGTCTCATTTCGTGGTATTAAAGAACCACGTTAATACCAGTTTCTTGACAAAAGGATCTCGACCTTAGAGTCTGGATTAAATGGACGTCCATGTCTCTTTCCATGTCTTTTCTCGACAGAAGAATTCACGAAAGGGTTAAGATAAAGGGTTTCCAGTCTTGATACGTCATAAAGGTTCCCTTCAATACCTGGACAACGTCTGTTTCGGACGAAACAAGTAATCACCGTTCAAAACGGAAGACATTAAAACAACGTCAAAAGATTTTGTCAAAAAATTTAGGTTATTATTAGGAGAAAAGCTTCCGTTTTCGTTCATGTTATCACATTCATGGTGTTTAATCACAAGAGGTAAATGTCTCAAGATTACGACAATTTTACGACAATCTACCCGTATTTTCCTTTAATTTGTCTTAGTACTCTAATATTTTTATTAACCAGTGATATATACATTTAGTCTAGTAATACGACATAAGGAACTTGAATTTTTTTTCTATTAACCACGGAGAACTATTACCTCACACACATAGAGTAACGTGTTTCGATACATAAAAATTCAAAACCTGTTATTGACTAATAATTTTCGAAACACCCATTTTCCTCTTAAAATATGTGAAATTTAAGATATGTAAAAAATTTTGAGTTATTCCATATTCTTTATCTCGAGCTTGATTCTGTCAGGGTCATTCAAACAACGAATAATGATTTGGATCACTTATTTCTTCTGACAGAACTTTTGATTCAATAGACAGTTGACGTCAACGGACACGGAATTGAACCGAAGGTTGAACCTACTGGTTCTTAACCAACATTTAGGTCAAGATTTTACTTGATCCGAATGACAAATTGGGACAAAATAGGAAATAGAGATCGTTCATTACATCCATATTATACATAGGTGTCGTTGATCAGTTACTTATAGACTTCTACTTTTCATGATTCATTAAAAAATTATTATGATATGTAAATAAATTTTTAGTGGAGTCTTTAAGTGGACCTAGTTGACTCGGACTTGATTTTTGTAACTCAATTTATGGTTGGTCCTTTTTTGACTCCTAACTTTTCCTTTGACGATCTTGAGATGTATTATGTATTCTTTATTCAGATCCTGAAGGGAGTACCGGGTAACCAATTCTTCCACGAAACGTCACATCCCCTGTGTCTAAGTTAGGGACTAGGCTCTCCTAGGGTGCACGATATTTCGTCGATTCGGACACGCGGTATTGATGACTTCGGACGTGTGAGATCCCGGGCACTCGGAGTTGACGACTCGGGCAACCGATGTTGAGGACTTCGAGTACGTGGATCTCGAACACGAGGTGTTGTCCTCTTCGGCGACATCACTTTTTCGGGTGTTACATGTCGTCGATCTCTCATCGGGGGTGAGTGGCGTGGATCTCTTTCGATCGTGCGTCGTTGTTTCTGGATCGTGTCGGTTTCTCTTACGTATTAAATTAATCAATTTAAATGTTTTTCTTCAGCTACTTTACACTCCATGATGTTGAACTTCCTCCTTCATTCATCAAATTTGTGACCCTGTGTCAAAGTTCTATGATGACTTCGAAGTTTGAGGTCTGACATTAAATCAATCCATAGAACGTGAGGATTGGAGGTGGGCGAGATCTTTCGTGGTCCTGGAGGTGTCGAAAGGATCACCGGACGTCAATGCACTGAAGAAACCTTGTGTGTTGGTATTTTGATATTCGTCGTAAGATGTGGGACAAAAGACCGTTTGTTTCCCTTTGTTCCTCCCTTTGGTGGAAGAAAACCGAGAGTACCTTTTGTCTTACTCTGGTATTTATGTAAAATTCAAGGCATTAATTAAATTTGTTACTCTATGGGTTTACACTGAGGACATAAAGAAGACACTTTAACTGTTATCCTCCCTCTACCAACATTTTAGTCTCAACAACTCTTGTTTACAAACCAACTACACGCTTAAACGAATACTCACCAAAGTTTGAGTGCGAGATTCAGGAAATAAATCCTCATGTCTTTGTTATAAACTCCACATTAACATAGTAATTTTAAAAATTTTTACCAAAGATCTGTAGACTTAATATGAAAAACAACATAGTAAATAAGTAGGTAGTCAAAAAGAAAGAGAGAAAACGTCAAAAGATTCACCACGTTAACTTAAAAGAAGTACAGTCTGTTTTTAAGTATCATTCTTTGGACTTGTCAAAATTACCTAAGTTCTTACGATACCTCTAATCACCGAAGTTAATCTAGATTAGTTGGTGGGGGTAGTTCCTAAACACGTATGAAATTTTACGAAGTAAGGTGTCGACTTTTCGAATGTGGACCACTTAAATCTAATGGTAATTGAAACAAGAGATCGAAGTACATAGTGATAAGGTCTATGGTTTCTTTTACCGGAACTCACCAAATTAAACGAATTATCAAGTCTGACACTAAAAATACACCCTTTATTAAGTAAAAATACCCTTGGATCAAAAGACATCTGTCAACCAAAAATTAACTTCACTTAATTACTTTTAATATAATTGTACTAACTACATCGTATTGTAGTTATTGTGTTTTTATATTTCGAAAAATCCTGAAGGGACCACCGAGTCTGTCATCAGACAGATGTTACGCCCTCTGGACCCAAGTTAGGGACCCAGCCCTTCTAGGGGACCTCTTCCTTTACCGTGAGGCCATGATAACGGACCTTTTAGGGTACCTGTCTTCTCGGACCATCCGATGTCAGGTACCCCAGTGTTTCTCAGTCTGTGCTGACTCGTTGAAGTGAAAGTAACAAATCCTTCTCAACAAAAGGTAACACATAAATACATATACGACCTGAAATAATTGACAGTACCCGAGGGTGAAAGTTTCACTTAAACAAAAACAAGGTTAATATTTTCGGTAGGTACAAGTAACATTTCCTTTTGTGTGTGTTTTTTATATATTCTTCGATCTTTCCTCTTTTCGTTTATAGGGTATTAGGATGGTAGTTTAATACAAATATAAAATCTGATCAAGGTAAGTAAGAGGAAAAATTACACATCATATCAAATCTATTACATTATACATTTATTACATTTACATTTATTTATATATGGTAAAAATTGGAACTTAATAATTAACGAGATCTTTGGATCAAAATTATTACTATATCAAAATATATTTTAAAATTCAAATAAATATATGGGTAACAATATGTAATTCTATAAGTGTCAATATATGGTGAGATTTATTGTGACAGTCTTTATTATAGAAATCCGTCGAAGGTAGAAGGTTTCGACTCAGATGATCTAAAAACACACTTACAATTACTCTTGAATTCGAAAAACTAGGACCAGGGAGATCAAGATTTATTATGAAACAATCAAAAACCAAAACAAAAAATTTCTTCTTATATACGGGTTTACCTCAAACTATTACCCTCCGATTATGGACAAAGTATGAGAAGTTTCAACCTAAATCCGTCTACCGACTCATCCAGAAAGGTTTCTTACAATAATATTCAGATGAAAGTCAGTCGATGGAAGGGAAGAACCCTTATAAGAACTTACATTCATCCCCTCCGAACTGACCGATGGAGAACGACGACGACGACGATTCAGTGAAGTCAGCACAAGTTGAGACACGTTGGAGTATCTACCGTCGGGTGGTCCGAGGGGGCAGGGACCCTAAGAGGTCCGTTCTTGGGACCTCACGCAACGGTAAAGGAAGAGGTTACGTACTTTCACTTTTCACTTTCACTTCAGCGAGTCAACACAGGTTGAGAATCGTTGGGGTACCTGACGTAGGAGGTAGGTACCCTAAAAGGTCCGTTCTCCTGACCTCACCCCACAGTAACGGAAGAGGCCCGATGGAGAATGATGGTAAATTAATGAATTTCTAGGATGAGAAGGATACATCCTGTAAACTACCTTACTTCAAAAACACTTAAGGGAAACCACAGTCATATCAACTAAAACCCCCTTTTCTCTACTAAATGGGGAAAGGGAAAAGTAATTCTTACTAATTAGACGAAGAGAAAGAAGAAAAAGACTTTAGAAAGTACGTACTCTTTCTAAGGTAACTAAGTCTTAAATAAAGAAAGTCGTCCGTTTCTCATGTACCCTTATTGAAATAGTTATGAAGTAAAATTAGTCAATATCCACAATGAAAACTTATTACCGATTTTCAACTCAAAGATCTCGTGAGAGTTTGATCAGAGGAGATCTTTACGGATTCTCACACTGAAGTCTCAGGAGAGAGGGTGTATAGAATAGTTGTTGTACTTCTTAGACAAAGTCGAACTTCGTCTTAGAAAAAAACAAAAAGTCGACACGATATCACCGTGCACCCTAGAATCAAGGGGATGGTCCCAAGTTTGGGTGTGGGGGAAGGGACCTTCGCGTCTCAGAATTGATGACCTAACGGTCCTTTCAGGACTTTGTTCTACATTTCTTTATTCTACGTGTTGTCAGTCACTTCTGAGGTTTATGTCCTATACTAAGTATTTATTCTTTCTTTTTAGACATTAGGTTACATTTTTATCACATGTTATTACTAGATTTAGTATTTTTAACTAACGATATAGGTTAAATTCATGTTTCCTTATTCAAGTAAAAAATTTAAATAAAAAATTAACCTCCTTTTAACGAAATGTTACAACACAACCAAAAACGGTATTTTGATTACGTTTAGTAATCAAAACTAACTTGAAGAACTTGGAGGGAGAGAAGGTTGGTAGGGTGGGGAGATCCAGTAGTGTCTCGTAGCCCGACCAAAGGGACACAATGTATCGTTGAAGGGGGGTCGACAGACAAAATGTATGCTATCATATATACACAGTCACGCTGGAAGAGTCAAGTAGGGTGGAAGAGGAAGAGACAGGTGTTCAGACAAGAGATGCACGTAGAATTAAGGAAGGGACGTCTATCAAAGTAGTCATGGTAAAAAGATCTAAGGTATATATGTGTAATTATATGTTATAAACAAAAAGAAATAGGTAAGAACAAAAAGAAATAGGTAAGTAGACAACTACCTGTAGATCCAACGAAGGTACAGGACCGATAACATTTTACGACGGTTTCATTACTGAAGATTGTCTTTACTTGTTTCCTGACTATTTCATGGACAACTTTAAACTTCAGTAACATTCACCCACCGTTTAATCAAATACACGATTCTGAGAGTCAACACAGGCTAAGGAACGTTGGGGGACCTGACATCGGGTGGTCGGAGGAGACAGATACTCTAATAGGGTCGTCCTTATGACCTCACCCAACGGTAAAGGAGGAGGTCCCCTAGAAGGGCTGGGTTCATAGTTTGGTTTCGGAGGACGTAGAGGACGTAATCGTCCTCCTAAGAAATGGTGACTCGGTGGACCCTTCGAGTTTAATCAAATATTCCTTCGAGATTATTCTATGGATCGAAATGATAAACATGGGAAATATATAAAACTATCTTTTATAGGTTTCTTACTTTGTATGTTGTTTTTCGTCAGGTTACCACCCCCCGTCCCCCCTCTCTTTTGGTTACTTTAATGTACATATTTCAGGACTTTATTTAATTTTTTGAGTCAGGGGTTGACTTTGATGATATGGGTCACTTTTATAGGAAGTTTTATTTACCTTATTTTAATAAGATGAACCTTCGCCTCTTAACGTCCTTCTTTACTTCTTATAGACTTTTTCGTTCATACGTCCTTTATGTTTTCTTATCATAAACAATTTTGGTGTTATTACACAAGACACCGACTAACAATATACATACATATTCATTTTATACTGTTGTGCTTATTACCTCAACTTTACATTTCAAGAACGGAACAAAATATACAACACTTTCATGATTGAATTTACATCTGATGTTCAGTTCCTACGTGTCTTGTTTACTCTGTTTACCTTTTATTTGTCGTTTTACCATCTGGAGATTGGCGGTCGACACACATTTTCGTAATCCATATTTACCTGACTTGTGAGATTTTCTGTTGTCCAAATTTGATCTCTCCTTTTGTTTCGTTCCTACAATAATCTCGTTAAATCTCTTAAAGTATTACTATTTTCCCAGTTAAGTTGTCCTTCTATGTCCAAATTTCATATATTTCGTTCTTAATTATTTTCATTTCTCTGTCTAGGTGAAAGTATCCATATTTATTGTTGTATGGAGAGAGTCATTGACTATCTTGTTCGACTGTTGTATAGTTTTCCTTATAAATAATTACTAAACATATTGTACTATTTGGTTGGACTGCATTGACCGAATATATCTGGTGATGTCAGTGATTGACTATGTGATTATGTGATATAAGGGTTCATGTGTACCTTGTATCATACAATATTTAGATCTCTTCTTTTTCCTTTTTTCTTTGTTATTATTCACCGATCAGAGATTTTTTTAATTATTATTTACTGATTAAGAGAAATTTTAGATCCCCTTTTTAATTATGTTTGAAAAATAAATAAATATTAAATTTAAGATAGACTCAGGTCCTTTGAGTGTCCCTTCTAGGAGGGTTAAGAAGACATCCTTATTAAATGGACTCAGTCTTTGAGATCTTACCACGGTACTAAAAGACCAAATAAAAAGAAGTTGTTTCTTAATCCAATGCACGTCTACAGACGGAGACAGAGAGAATTGTACGTCTTCGAAAGGTCTATCATAGACCTAAATTTAAATCGTTGGACTGACTAGAATTCTTAGTGGACCCTTTAAAAAACTTTTGTCTAAAGATCCCGGGTGGAGGACGTCTAAGGTACAAAACTTTTCCGTTGACTTGACTAAGGTTCATAAACTTGTCGGAACCCTCAGTGCCTTTATTACAAGACAAACAGTACTGTCACTCCTCTCCTCTCTTCCCTCTTACACTTTTATACCCTTCCTCTTACACTCTTATACTTACTTAACCCCTATTATTATTGACCCAATCCTGACCCACACCGACTCCGAGTGACGTACTACGTTCTCCGTATGGGCGAAGACTTTCAAAATACCTACATTTCTAATTCGTGTAAACGTATTTCGTAGTTTCCTTTTTGACGACAGAAACGAAAAACATAAGTCACTGACCTACCGTCTACGTAAGGAAAAATAGTATTCGACAACCATAAAAGGTCTATGTGACACTGAATTATATTTACCTTGAATGAAACTCGAGTATACAATCGTCCGTATTTATATAAACTTTCCTATAGTACTAAAACAACAAAACTTACATATTCTTTTCCCTATGTATAACAAGTTACATTACTTCTTGATTTTGTCTATTTGGTTCAGGATGAAATCTTCCGCTAAAGAACAATAGGTCAACAACACAGACTGAGACAGTGGGGAACCTGACGTCGTGCGGTCCGAAGGGACAGGAAATAGAGGATCTCAAACGAGTTTGAGTACCGGTAACTCGGTCACTACGGTAGGGTGGTAGAGTAGGAGACAGTGGAGGAAGAGAAGGGCGTATGTTAGAAAGGGCCGTAATCCTAGAAAAGGTTACGCGACTGAGAAGCGTAGTCCACAAGTTTCATAACCTCGAAGTCGTAGTCAGGAAGGTTATTATAAGTCCCAACTAAAGGAAATCCTACCTGACCAACCTAGAGGAACGACAGGTTCCCTGAGAGTTCTCAGAAAGGTTGTGGTGTCAAGTTTTCGTAGTTAAGAAACCACGAGTCGGAAGAAATACCAGGTTGAGAGTGTGGGTATATACTGAAGACCTTTTTGGTATCGAAACTGATATGACTGGAAACAGTGTTTCACTACAGAGACGAAAAATGATACGACAATTCCAAACAGTATCGGAAAGAAGGTTCCTTATTCGTAGAAAAGTAAAGTACTAACGTCAGTGGTAGACGTCACTAAAACCTCGAGTTCTTTTATTTTAGACGGTAAAAAGGGGTAGATAAACGGTTCTTCCACCATTCCATAGTCTTTCTATCACCTTCGTCCGATGTAACCTACATAAAAGTAAAATTCTGAAATGTCTGTTGAAAGACACTAAAACAATGACGGATTCTAAAGATACTTCAAAAAACCGATAAAAAGAAACATTTTCGTAGTGTATCGTGAATCTTAAAAATGAAAGTGTAACAATCAAACTCCCAAAAAACAAACAGAACCGAACCAAAAAAAAAAAAAATATAATAGAAGAGATAATGAAAATTGGTTTGTCCGTAAAAGGACACACAGAAAACCTTGACTCACTTCAAGTTAGTAACCCACCCAATCGTTCTCTAAATTTCAAAATCAGATAGGGACGGAGTCATTCCTTCCGATTATAAACTCTTTCTTGTCGAATAAAATGAATCGGGGTAAGGACTTTCACAATAGTATTTGTATACAATTTATAATATATTACCTACAAGACGTCACAGAAGTCCAGAGTGACTGTAAGGCATTAACTATCTTATGACAGAATCAATTTCGTGAGTGAGAATTTTCGTCATGGTGCACAAGTGCGATCACGATGAGAACCACCAGACAGGGTCCTGTCCTCGTTGGTTGGAACTTTTTTATACTAGGTCACAATATAAGATAACGTAAAGTACATTTCTTAATCTTATCAACTCTGGGTTCTACGGGAGTTCATTTCTGCAGTCACCACAGGAAAAGTAGAGAACGTGAAGTCCTTGGCCCGGGGACAAAACGGGAACAGTAAAATCCGTTTTATTACATTGTCGTCGGTAGTGACGTTAGTAAGATTAATACTAACACATTTAGACTGGAAATAGTTGTCTGAAGGGATCTGAGTTGTGGATGGTTGACTTTTTTCTAACTTAACCGTACACAAAGAATTTTTTTTAATTACGAACCAACGAACACACAAAAGAGAACACTTTTTTATAGATAATTCACCAAAAAATCACGGATATAATACGAGGAAACAAAGAGGGGTGGAGGTTTACGTAATAAACGAAGTTTACACTCCAATAAATGTTATTTATACAATTGAATAATCTACACTGATATATCATACACCGGGAACTACATAAAGACGTTTCAGTTCCGGGGTGAACTTAAGGTCCTAACAATAAGGTGTACTGAGAAAAAAAAGAAGAGGAGATCTGAAGAGGTCTCTCGGGACCCTGGCATCCACCTCACGTTTCAACATAACACGACGGAAGGACGAAAAAAAAACAACAACGGAAGGACGAAAAATAATAATAACAATAAGAACCGGGTCAGAACCGACGAAGAAAGAGACGGTGATTTCGAGTGAGTGATTTGGGACGTACATACCAGTAATACTCCCTGAGTACCGGAAAGTAAAGTCAGGACGTGTAAATAGTACAGTCAATACAAAGAACAGTTTAGAAATCTTAGTCAAAACAGGGATTTCGTTGGAATACTATTCGTTTGACCTGAGAGTAGAGATGAATTTTAAAAAGGAAACAAAACTTCGTAGAGATTATGGGGACAGGGTGGGGCTTTCAGGGAAGATCATGAGGGTTTACTGGATTCCAGAAAAAACGTTTCCCTGTTTTATTAGACTATTGTATGTGTTCTTTCACAATAGGGGAGGGACTGACAAATACAGGACTCTTTCCTCTCGTCCCTCTCCCGTCACAAATTGTCTCTTTTACTGAGTGAGTGACTACCACCTTAAGAGACGAAATCACTGTGTTCTCTATCATAACAATTGACCGGAAGGGGGTACGGTTCTTCGGATGTCACTCCGTTCTAGAGGACGTATAATCCTTCTCTAAGTGTAACCACACACGTACACGGAAATTCTGTAGACTCGACTAATACTAGTAGAGTAACTTAAAAACAGGATTCTACTACACAGTCGAGGTAAACCAAGAAAAAGGGGAATCATTAAATAGACAATACCTAAAACTACAGACCACAGGTACACTACAGTCCCTCAGACAGACGTACTAACAAGTAGTAACGAGACTAGGAAAGGTTGATGGTGTCCTTCTCTCCCCTTCCCTGTAAAAGTTCTAATACAACTTTATTATTTAACCGACAACAGAAGGGAGAGAGGGAGAGTACGTTGTCTTCTTTATCCAGTCGGGTCACGTCTGGATCCGTACCAGTACCTGACGCACCTTCGTCCTCTGTATTGCGGAGGATGGTTTTCCTTCTCGTTCAAGAGCCCGAAACCGTTCTAGAAGTTCGGGACCTTTACCGCCTTTTTTTTTTCACTATTTAAGTTTCTCTGTAGTCTTCCACTCTACCATTTTAACTACATATACAAGACTCAGTTTCTCAAGGGGTAACCTTCATGGATTGAAAAAGTAAGAGAAGGGTTAAAAGAGATTGGGGGATAAACTTATCCTTTAACTTAGAAAATCTTAATTTTTTGGTTCATCAGTGAGTGACTCATAAAACTACCCTAATTACAAATAGTTAACTCACCACTTACCTCGAGGACTTGATGTCGTTCAGATTCTACGAAAAAAAAACCGGCGTGACCCAGAAGTAACGACAAACACCCCAAAGAGATCAACGGTACGCGTCCGAAGAGTGACGTCGCCGAAGAGGGCAACCCCTCGTATCGGAGGTCTCGGACCAGAGTCGCCACCGTGTGCGTGAATCAACGGAACACCGTACACCCTAGAAGGGTCTGGTCCTTAGTTTGGGTAAAAAGGACGTAACCGTCTGTCTAAGAATTGGTGACCTGGTGGTCCCTTCGGGATTCTACGAAGAAAAAAGGATAAGACCGATGAAGGAGGGTCTCTTTCAAGTAGGTATTATAGAGTAATAACTTTAAAGGTAATTTTTCCTTCCTTACGTCTCCTGAGCCCAAGGTAGGGACCAACCCCTTAATTCTAGGGTGAACGGTGTCTCGTTGACTCGGGACACATCGGTTTATTTGTTTATTAAGAATTTTTTTTCCTTCCGTAAGGGACCGTCAGGTCACCAATCCTAAGGAGGGGGAGTGACGGTTTCCGGTCTCAAGTTAGGAACCAGTCCCTTGATTCCAAGGTATTCGGAGTACCGCACTTTTTTTCCCCCCCCTCCACGACATTTCGACTTGAACACATCAAGGAAAACCTTTACTATGAAAGGGTTATCGTGTCCTACGGTCTCTTTAATTCAAAATTTTAAACTTCCAACCAAAACATAAGAAAAGAAAGGATTCTTATCTTTAACTTGGTGACATAAGAAAATGGATTCTACAACTGAAAACAGGCGTGTAAAGACTCATAACAAAAGATTAAATTACAATCAAAATCTCTCTTTTTATAGATACGCTTTTGGCTCTCTTCTCGACCAATTTTCTCCCCAAGACAACCTTCTGAGACTCGTCCCATTCATACGTATGTGAGTTTATCGTATACGGACAGAGACATGTGAACCAGAAATCAAGACTGATCCGTAAACTTAAAAGAAAGAAATAATAACGACAACAACTCTCCCCTCCCCTGAAATTTTTTGAAAGTAGTAGATCGTATATATAAAAATTTTGAAACTAATTTTTTCTTTTCCGTTAGTCATCCTTTCAGCCGTTTTCGTGACTTGTCTGTCAAGTGACTTCTCATGTATGTCTACGGGTTATTTGTCTCTTTTTCCACCCAAAGAATGAAGTAATCATTAATTCTCTACGTTTAATTTTGGTTTTATTTTCTCGAGATGCGTATTTGATCTTTTGGATTTTAATTGGTTTACTGGTTCTTGTTCTTGACTACTCCCATACTTTATTCACCTTAAATGTATGTTGATAACCATATTCACAATTTCACCTTACTAGTGTAACTTTTTATCAAATTGCATTAGATGTTTTCGACCTTTATACATTTGGATACATGACGACGACGACGATTCAGTGAAGTCAGCACAGGCTGAGACACACTGGAGTATCTACCGTCGGGTGGTCCGAGGGGGTAGGGAGCCTAAGAGGTCCGTCTTGTGCTCACCCAACGGTAAAGGAAGAGGTCACGTACTTTCACTTTTCACTTTCACTTCAACGAGTCGGCACAGGCTGAGAATCGTTGGGGTACCTGACGTCGGATGGTCCGAGGAGTCAGGTACCCTAAACGGTCCGTTCTCACGACCTCACCCAACGGCAACGAAAGAGGTTTTGGATACATGTCAGAAACCATATATACCTTATTTTTGTATACATATGTGCACATAGTCCTTTATATATATTTATACGAGTATCGGCGTTACAAATAATTGTCTCGTTTTGATCTTTGTTCGGTTTACAGGAGTCATCATTTTATATATTCATTGCACCCTATATGTAACTATTCTACTTTATAATATACCGTTATGTTTGATATGGATGAAGGAAATTACACTTAAAGTAGTCATTATGACTCGTTAACTTCAGTCAGTACTTTCTTATATATAACATAATAAAGACATTCATATTTCTTTCTTGTCACAAACTTTTATATACTAATATACCAATTTGATATTATTTTTGTGTTTCTTTCCTAATAGATTCTCAATCTTCTCATTAACAAAACACCCCCTTCCTCTTTGTAAAATATTATAAAGAATTACAGGTACTACGAGTGAGTTCACAAAAGGACCATTATACAAAAACTTTAAATGTAAAGATAAAACATGGCAAAAGAGATGACCACAATTTGAACTGTTACTTTTTATGATTTATTACTAATTCTATAAAGATATTTTAAGTTACGGTATGGTAGATATAACATAAATAAATTTCTTTGGAAAAACTTATATTAAAATTTCCAAATCTCAATAAAGTTTTATAACCGATATAAGGGGAACAACATGTTATATAGGAACTCGGATAGAATATGGGGTGTTAACATGGAGGGTGAGGTGTGGAGAAATAACGTGTACGACGACGATTTAGCGAAGTCAACACAGGCTGAGACACGCTGGGGTCTCGGTCGGAGGATGATCCGAGGAGACAGGGACCCTAAGAGGTCCGTTCTTGTGACCTCACCCAACGGTAAAGGAGGAGGTTACGCACTTTCACTTCAGGGAGTCAGCACAAGCTGAGAATCGTTGCAGTACCTGACGTCGGATGGTCCGAGGAGACAGGTACCCTAAAAGGTCCGTTCTCATGACCTCATCCGACGGTGGCGGATGACCTCACCCCACGGTAACGGAAGAGACAATAATGTATATTCCCCCGTATATAAAAAACACCCTTACTTTTGTAGATCACTTCTTTTTTATAATTTATTTTGTATTTTTCCTATTAACTAAAAAAAAAATTCTTACAGTTGAATTCCCCATTTGCATTTTACTAAAATAAAGAAGGTTATTAATGGTAGATTAAAAGATATAATTTCAGACAAAAGAATGACTTCCCCCCCCTTATTTGAAGGAAGTTAGAAGGGAGGTTTCACGGAAGGAATAGACCGACACCAGAAATTGAGACCTTAACGTCAAATCACCAACCACTTCCTAGGAACCCCGTTCGTAAGAGAAAGACAAACATGTAGGAGTCGAAACACGATCGATATCTCGACACAGTAAAAGAAAAGAAAAAAATAGTTGATGTAGAGGTGCGGGGACGACGACGGGATTAGAAAGAACAATCAGACAGTACTTCTAGTACGAAACCATAAAGTTGTGAGTGACGACCGAATTATTGTGAGTGACGACCGAATTATTACAGTCTTGAAAGAGGTTACACACTGAATATACTTCGTCGAATAGTCTTTTCATTCTGATATTATGCGACCAACGTAAAGTAAAGAGAAGTAATCTCGATGAAACGCTTTCCGTTTTAGGCTTTCGTTTCAAAATTTTTATATAGTATAAGAAACCAACCACCCTCTTTCCTTGGTTTGACTACCTTATAATATGAGATCCAAAACTTGGTACACTAACACAACGAATAAACGTTTAAAATTAATTTAATACATAAATAATAGAGTTGATATATTTTTGATTCGTCTCTTTTGTTTGAACTTCCTTTATATGATTTTATAATAATCGTAATCAATAAAGACCTACAATCTTACCCTCATATCTTCTAAAAAAGAAAGACAAAAAGATTTAAAAGACGTACCACTCATTACTCGCACATATTGAACAAAAAAGTACTCAGATAAACAAAAAATGTCATCCTGTGTTTTAGAAGATCCACAAATCCACCCATTGATGTTAATATTACGGAGAAAATGTCGTGGAAACCGGTAACGAAAGAACTATTATTGATAAGGAATGGGGTACGGGAGAGGACAGAGAGTGGAAAGAACGAGTGAGCGGTTTGGGGTATGTAATGAAGGAAGAACAAAAAGTGGAAATAAGTCAGTTAAAACGATATACGAAGAATGACCGAAAACTAGGTTCAATAAAAATCGGATCTTCGTTCGAACTTCCAGATTAACTATTCCCTTAACATTGGTAACCTGTTCTACGGGGATACGATTGGTCTCTTGACTGGATTCGAAATAAGACATTCTTCTTTGACTCTACCCGGAATGTCGGACGAATACCTAGAGGTCAAATCCAATTTTCGTCATAAACTTGGAACGTTAAGAAAAGTATGAGTCTTTACCGAAAACCGAACTAATACCAAGACTGAACTGACATAATATTTTATATAGTACCTGAAAGACTCAACCCCCAACGTTTCGTGAGTATCTACAAGTCCGGTCTAAGATAATTATAAAGATAAGATGAGGTAATCGTAAGTCGTGTCTGAGAAACGTAATTTATATTCTTTAAAATGAAGTTTCATCTGTCAGGACTAATTCATTGAACTCTTTACTGACTAGTGAAAACGACCATACACGACTCATCTTTGATCAATTATTACACAGAATTTGAAACTGATGTACAAAAAGTTTTCATCCCCAGAAACATCCGAAACTTCACTAAGTAACGAAATGTAAGATTTTTCGGGACAAAAAACAATTTCGACTCGATATAACTGTACTCATCATTGGATGATATAAACGTATCGACAACAGTAGAACGGGGGAGGAGACAACATTTTAATTTTTTTTTTTTTTTTGTTGAACAGTCTTATGAAAGTGAAATCTTCATGTAAAAGTAAGTCATGAGTAAACTGAAAAAAAAGTGATAAAAATTGGGTTCGAGGTGGACAATAACTCTGACACACTTCTTACTATGGTAGATTAAAGAATCATCCTTTACGACCCAATCCCACGTCCTTAGATGTTCCTCATAGGGGGATACTTTATACTTCTCTCAATTGACCTCTCATTAATCAAGGTCAAGGGTACTGTGATCCTCCACTCTGTCAAAAGTCTGAGGTTGGAGTCAAAAAGTCAAGAGAGGAGGCTTCCTCAGATCCATTGGAGTCGTTATTGGCCCTTGTGAACACATTAACAAGGTACTTTTCAAGAATTGGATGTTCACATTATCGCTACTCACCAGTAGCGTTTGGGACGTCGGGCCACTAGTAAGGACGGTAAATCGAATATCCTTAGGCAGTACATACAATACAAATGGAAACTAGACAGATAGTCAAGAGGGAGAACGACAGGTGAGGACTACGGGAGTCCGTGGAGACGATAAAGAGTGGACCGAAGACGAGTAATAATCGAAAGGGCAAGGTTAGTGACGGATTACGTAGGAAGAGTAGGAAGAGTCTCAATTAGAAGATCTTCTGTCTCGTCTAATATAGAGAGATGATGAACTTAAGAAACCGGAGGACAATGGATGTCCTAAGTCAGGTCTGAGGAAATGGACCACAAACCATGGGAAGTATCGGACCGAGAACGAATGAAAAGGTAAGAGACAAGAACGAACACAAAAGTAAGGACAATTGCAAAAGAAGACCCGTCGACAAGAGGATGGTCCGGTTTGATCAACAGTCAAGGGTTTGTACAGTCTATTAGAGTATGGAAGTATGTACGACAAGAAAGAAGGATGTACAGAAAGGAATAGAACAGTAGTTCACCATCCGATGACGAGGGGGAAATTCTGGGTCAAATCGATGGTGAAAGACACTTCGAAAAGATTGGGGTAACGGTGGGGGTCCTCTTAACAAAGAAGTAAGGATGGAAGAAATAGGTAATATCGAGAATTGTAAATTGGATCACTAATGGACACATATTACTTAGACAGAATAAGTACATCGTTTCACGTATTATCTGTTAGTTTACAAATAACCTCTTTCCTTAATAAAAGTAATGATGATATTTAGGTTTATTAAATCTAGAGCTATTATTCGATTTTGTCCTTCTCCCAACCTATTTCCCCCATTCTTTCCAATCTTTAACGACTGAGAAGAGGGACGGACTGTTGTGGTCAGGTGGTCAAACGAGAAAGAAACCTGGAACGTCCACCACTCCTAGATCCCTTCGACTCGGTACGGTGTAATTTCTTACCGGTATGGTGGGAATATCCCTCGTGGTCTAGAAGATCGGGTCAGGTCCATCTCCTTCTCAGCCCTTCTTATCGTTCAGAATCCTTCGGACAAGGTCTTCTCCTCGGCTTCTTCGCTGATCCATTTAATTGAGACTTAAAAAATCAAATTCTCGGTACCTGGTCAGTAAGAGTAAATAGAGTCCCTTAACGTCCTCGGTCCCCTCTTCATTTTAGGTCTCCCTGAAGACAAAGGGAGATCGTTAAGAAGTTGATCAATCACGAACTTTATCTTAAAGAGGGGAGTAAGAATATAAATGTTTTATGGATTTAAACACTAAGAGTTCCTGACTCCACACAATCAACAAGTCAGTACAGTTTGAGAAACGTTGGGGTACCAGGCATCGGACGGTCCGAGGAGACAGGTACCTAAAGAGGTCCGTTCTTATGACCTCACCCAACGGTAAAGGAAGAGGTCTCCTGGAAGGGCTGGGTCTCTAGTTTGGGTCCAGAGGGCATAACGTCCGTCTAAGAAATGGCAGACTCGGTCGACCCTTCTCCGATAATTTATAGTCTACACATACCCTAAAAAGTCCGATTTGTAGGGAGGAGGAAGTGGGCTCCCTGAGACACAGGTCAACGGACCGAGAGCACACTTTTTAGTGATAGTATTGTTCGGAGAGAATGACTAACTCTTTCACAATGTATGGATTTCACACGCTCCAACCCTTTGAAACATTTGGTCGGACATGTAATTTATTATCTACCTCAACTGGTGTTCGTCATCCACACAATGGAAAAAGTCGGACAGAATATTGAGAGAAAGGAAAATTTAGGGTAGATAATAAAGTGTCCGAGGTCACCTTCGGTCGGAGTAAGACTTCGTCTCAAACAAGGACTCTCATATGGGTTTGTTGGAAATGAAGGGGGATTTTCTGTGAACAGGAGAAGAGTTCTTCGTTTACTTCCCGTTCGTTTCCTACGGTGAAGGAGCCCGTCGAGTCGTTCTGGGTCGAGCAGGTGGAGGTGGAGACGGTAGTGGTGTTGTGGACGACGATGGTACCGACGGTGCTTGGGTCCTTTTTGACAGGTAAGGAGACCGGGGGGAAGGGTTCGTGGGTCTTGAGACGGGCGACGAGGACGGTCGTGAGTGTGGTGACGATGGGACTCGGAATGAGTGTGTCCGGGACGGTTCGTCGGGGGATAAGGTGGGGGCTTTGGCTGAGTGTCTTTGTCGTTGGGACAGTAACCATGCATTCAGAAATCGAAGGGTTTCAAACCCCAAACCAAACCAAAATCTACCACCAGAATAACCTATTAACCATGTTATAACTAAACCAGACACTCTCTCAAGAGGTATCGAACAGGGAAACTTACGGGAGTCATATCTTTTTTCAGAATTTTTACTCTGTCTACCGATACTTACCTTTGTCTCACCCCAGTCTATAGTGACTTTAATCCAAGTTCCAAATCCTCTAATTATAAATAAAAAGGATTTCGTCACAAAGAATTGACGACAAATATCAACCCCCTGATCTGTATACTTGTCTGGTGTCACCCAAACTGGATGTACCACTCTCCCAAACAAAAAACACACAAAAAAATTGGGTGAAAGTTGACGGTCACGTACGGAAGGAAGTTGTATTTGGGTCATCTATTTTACTACTAACATCTCCACGGACACATCGAACACCAAGTCATAGATCGTATCGTACAAGTACCCCTTGACGTTTCGATGAATTTGACAGGACTATTTTAGTGCAAAACAGAACCCTCTCAATTCCTACAATGAACATTATTTTACTCACCATCTTCTTAATTTCGTCCCTTCTATCATTGAAAAATAACCAAATCATTCGAAAAATATACATGTCCTTAATATAAATCTAACCGAAAGGAATATATTTAAATCTCCTTAAAAGTTCTTTCCCTCCTCTTCTTTTTTCATCAAAGAGTTCTTTTTACTATAATCCAAATCATGACGAATTTCAAAAACAATTACTAACTTACTTCTTTATTTTTCATACGAGTAATTTACCGATTAATTGGTTTAATCCACCTCACTGATCTTGGAACTTTTTGCCCGAATCTTAAGTAACGCTCATATTGTCCAACCTCATCGAACTCTTTTTGTCCTACCTCCAATAATAATAATAGTGGTGGAACCTACCTATCACGGTACAATTGAATAGAGACTCCTAGTTCCTTGAAAGTATGTGAATGAAAGTTTTGGAGGTATACTTCAAAATAGATAAAACAGATCACATGTCAATCCCGTTATTCTTTCACTTCTTCAACACTAACTGAGTCCCAACGTCAATCACTCTCTGTCTTTGGTTTATGTCCGGAAAGTTGAGACCTCACGTCCGGAGACATGTAAACACAAAAGTTTGACAACAAATATATCCCCAAGAGTAACACCAGTGGACCTCCCGAACAATTTTGTGTCTCACGACCCGAGACGGGAATCTCAAAGACTAAGTCATTCACACCCCATCACGGACTCTTAAATGTAAAGACTACTCAAGCGTCTACGACGACTACGAGACATATACCCGTCGTGTGTAGTCCTTGGTGACGACAGACATGACATAGGACCCGATTTGATATCTCCGGTGAGAACCGGAGTCCACTTATCGGGTTTCGTCATCCGGGACACTGACTCCCAGGTACTCAGGTCGTCAGGTACTCGTCAGGAGTCGACTTTCTCTTTTTATCCTATCAAGTGTCTCAAAAATAATTTCAATTTATCTAAATTTCTTGACAAGAAATCCCTGAAGGGACAACCGGATTACCAATTCTAAGGTCCGAAAGTGACGATACCGTACCCAAGTTAAGTACCAGTTCTTTGACTCTAGGATGCCTGACGTCCTGTACCGGTTTTTTTTTTTTCTTAAATGGGAAATAAGACTTTAATACCTAGAAGAACTAAGAAACCACAATTTTCCGGTACAGAAAGTACTTTCCCAATACGATTACTCACCAAATGACTTATAGTTCCGAATCAACTCCCTTAAGGGAATACCAGATCACTAATCCAGGTACGAAGGTGACGACCCCCGGACCCAAGTTAGGGACCAGCCCCTTGATTCTAGAGTTTTCGTTACGTCGTACCGGTTTTTTTTGGGACCAACTTTTATTAATTTTACATTTCTAATTGTTGGACTCTAACCAACTCTTACAGGAAAATTATTACAACCAGGTACTTTGTGTTTGTAAACCTTTGGTCATAAATCTATAACGACACAGACGATTGTCCGTACTATCTTAATCCTGATTCCTCACCAATCCTCATAACTCTGATTCCTTCCTGGAGGTATTTATCGAGTACTTCCCTCAACATTGGGGAGGTCACTTGTAAAACGTCGAAAGGGTACGGTTTACGGCAATAGTGTCACACACATGGTCTCCAGGAAAGGAAAAGTCCTTTCACAAAGGGAATTTAGTGATTTCCATTGAATGAAATAGTTAAGTCAACAATTTTATGAGTCTAAACTAGAACAGTCCCAACCTAAAACAACATCTACCTTATCGATTGGTGTCAAAAATCGGTAAAGGTCGTTGACTTGTCGTTGTTAAAAATCGGTCGGTCGTTTTTAGGTTAGATGGTCTTATATAGAGAAAGTAACGAGGATTTTAAAGGTAAAAAACTTAGGAAAAAATATTCATATACATCATAAAAAGATCTTTATGGAAAATTTTAAAATGAATGCTTCTTATTGTAATTTTGTAATAGTATAATCGATCTGAAAATGAAACTTACGACGGTTACCTTACCCTAAATCTCGTTAATTTAAAAAAATAAAATCCCTTTGAACTCCACAACGACAGATCATTGTCGTATATTTCATTCTGTATATTTTGGAAACATTTGTTAACCACTCTGGTTTCACTCCCCAAACCCAGTTCCCAGCCTCCAACCACTGGTTCTCTTGATGACAAATCTTTCAATTTTTTCTCTCTCTCTCTCTTGACGATAATTTAATAAGACGGTCCAACTGGAAAACACTGCACTGCTAGGTGAAGAATTTTCGGTAAACCTCAAGATTTTCCCTGAAGCGAGTTAGCTGTGGACTCTACACACCCGAACCCCCCCAGTGTATTCCTATATATGACGGTACCATGTCCCCTCCCCGGAGAGTAGATTATTTGTACACAACTCCTGGTGACACACGGTCCGTGACACGGGGACACTTATATGACTACCTCTGTTCCGTACCGGACAGCAGTTCCGGGGGCACACATGACTTTTCACCTCTGTCGTCTAACCTCCGTTTCCTGTCCTTCTCCACACCGATGATCACCTTTTGTTTCAGTCCCTTGGGTCTCCTACCTTGGAGGATTCTAACTCAGGACCCTTGATCGACTCAGGAATGGTCAAACATCACACTAGAACCCGTTCGGTGGATTGAAAACCCCGGTGTCAAAAAGGAAGACATTCTACCATTTCTACTAGAGAACATATTCTTATACTTCACAACAATCTGTTTTCTTGAATAATCGGTGAAAAACAACAACAACAAAGAAAAACATAATTGAAATAGATATGGTTCTAGTTCAGTATTTTTCAACAGTACAGACGATAATTTTTTCACTCTTTAAAGAGTAATCTCATAATTCCATCACCAGAAGAATGTGGAGATATACAGATAACCTAGAAGATGTATAAATTTATAATTAAAAAACAAAGTACTACTCCATCTCTTACCGTTTCGGTATTTTACTATATTAATCGTGCCTTCTACTTCTGACTTGAGTCGAGATTAAGATCCAGGACCCGACCGGGGAGTTTCGTGATAATTTGGTAGAATTTAACTCCATGACGAAAGAGAGAAGGTCGACTTGACAGGGTTCGTTATTTGTCACCATGCAACAATAGTTTCGGTAGGGGTGGAAATGGTGGCTTCTCTCCGTAAGGTAGTCGGAACCATGGGTGGAGTCTCAGACGACGACGGCGGTGGTGGCGGTGTTTTCGTGGCTCACTAGTCTCTCTCTTCTCGCATACGAGACACCCGAGACTTGGGGACGACTGAGGGAGGAGGAGTAGGGGTGACGGACGAGTATATGGAGGTCTTGGGGGAGCCAGGGGAGGTAAGGGACGATTCTGAAAAGTTCAACACGGTCTTTAACTCAAAGGTGGAAGGAATCTGGATGGGGTCCTCTAAGGGGTCGTCCTTTCGGTCTTTTCCCTTCATGGGTTCTCCTACAACCTGGTGTCGAAGCCCCTCGGGGTCCATGGGGGATCCGACGGGGGTCAGGGCGACGTGTAGGCTTAGGTCGTCCGGGACTGGTCGGGTGAAGGGTACTGAGGAGGGAACCTCCCGAGAGTATCTCGAGTAAGCAACGAGAAGCTCTTGTCACTGTTGAAAAGACTCCTGTCGTCATGGGACCCAGCCTGGTCCAGTGAAGGGTAGTGATAACTTTACGACTTTCACACTCACGGAAAGTTCGAACGAAGAACAAGGGAGAAATGAGATCGATCGGAAACAACCTTTTTTAATGAATATCTCTTTTACACTTGTTTGAACTCATGAGTTGTTTATTCTGTACAAGAACTTAAACCTGAAAATGGGAGGACTAAAGATATTGTAACAAAGGTACCGTCTTTAAAGGTATTATGTCTTTAATGTTTGAAGAGATGAAGTTTTAATTCCGGTGACACGTGAAAATACAGTATATCTCCCTCATCACATTGTACCACGACTTCTTGTGACCGGGACCTCGTTCCATCGAGACCCAAGGGTAGGGTCGAGACGGGGAATGATGCTCGAATGTCGTCACACACAGTGAAACGGAAAGACGAGGACTCAACAGGTCGGACATTTGTCCTTATTAAGGGTGGAGTATTCGAACACTCTTACGTCAATCCGTTTGGACTTTCGAGCTCACGGACCGCATATTAGAACCATCTCTCCCGTCTCTCTTTGGATTTCTTTTTCTTCCCTCGAGACTTTCTACCGAGTCATAAGGTCGAGGTATCTGACCTTGGCGAGTAGAAAAGAGATCAAGTAGACAGGGGTGGGTCAGACAAGTTTCATCGTAGCCATGAATAAGGATGAAACAGAAAAATTTTAAGTCTGTTTAACACTGACTTCTCATTGTAAAGAACCGTTCGACCTTTGAACAGAATGATTTTCGTAACAACATCTCGACAAAGTCATAGGAGGAAAAATAAACAAGACGGTATTAAAGAACAAGAAAGACCAGAATAAATAAAGTATAGGACCTTTCTCTGTCAAATCCTTAAACTTCATCCAATTCAGTATCAAAGTGCGGAGGTCTTACATTTCCCTTTTCAATCGAAAGTAGAAATGAAGAGAAACGAAGGAACCAAATTCTTTACCCAAGTCATAAAAATAACTCATAGAAGGTACTCGGTTCATGACACAATCTACGACACATCAGAAGAGCAAATTAGTCTGGTTTCGTCTGAACGGAGAATATATATCTAGTAGCTCCGGGACACACGGTCTGTGATCACGTAAGATCTTAAACAGATAAAGTAAGAGCGTTGTTCGATTGTTCCATCCATAGTAGGGGTAAATGTCTTTTTAATCCAGTGAATGTCAGATCATTTATTCAACATCGAGACCCTAAACTTGGGTCTTGGGAAGTCTAATTATCGACGATTTTTCAAAGAATCGTTTAACCTTTTTTATTCCTTTTCTTGATATTTAATAAAGTAAGTACTCGAAAAAGTCAATAAATTATGAAACTGAACGTTTAGTTAATGAGAAACAGAGACTTTCCCTTTACATTAATACAATTAAACAATCAGGTCGGCTACTTCTTCTCCTCCTCGTTTCGGTGTATAAACGTAAGCTACTTCTACATGGTAGATGGAGTCAGCAAGGATTTGATGGCGTCACAGACGTCCTCCTTCTTCTTCCCTTTCTCTCACTGAGACTAAGTCTTCCAGGGTAAGTCATGGCTCTACTTCTCCTGCTTCTACTTTCGGTAGTATCATTCTTCCCCTCTCTTTCTCTTTCCTCCGAGAGAATGTCTATGTCGATACACACCAGAATCGTTAACACTCTACGTACCTACGTCTGTGGGAGAGGGTGGGTCAGCAGACCGACTGACGACAACCTTCGGAGACCCTTTCTGTGAACAGGAACGACAAGGGTAGTATGTTCGGTCACTCTCCCTCGGGTTATCTAACTTAGTTAGTCCAAAAATACACAAATCAAAACTAAATTTTTTACAAATAGAACTACCATAATTTTTGACACCTCATTTCCTTACAACCACAAACCCGAAACACCTTTTCTGTTTTCACTATGAGGGGAAGTCGGAATATTTGAATTGATACAAGTACCCCGTTTCCTTTTTTTTTTTTTCCAAGTATATATGGGTAGACGTTTATTATCTTAGGACTAAGGACTTTTACCTTTCGTTAAAATCCTCCTCTTGGTAGACTCCACACAATCAAGCTTGCGGAGAGACAACATTAAGTCTCCGACAGGGGACGAATCTACTAGGGAGGAGCTCGTTGAGAATGATTCTTCTTTTACATCTCTCTCTTGCCCATCTTCTCTTTTCCATATCAATTGGGTAGACTCAGGTAGACGACGTTTCCAAAAATCTATAGCAATCGAAATGGGGGTGGAGATACAATCCACTGAGTAACCTCCGGTCAATCTTTCGACCCTAAGACTATTACAAACGAGTCTAGGAATGGATCGAGGTCCATTCCAACTCGGACTTCGAAGATGTACAAAAAGAAAGAGAACACGTTTCCACGAGACCGGTTGTTTCACTTCTCCTTTCTGTGCGACCGGTACTTCAACTTGGTGTTTGGATCACTTGGTCTTTATTTGTACTTAAGAACCGGAGCTTTTTCGTTTCTCCTCACCTTACTTTAGGCCGTGGTCTAACCCTTGTGTGACTAGTCCATCCGGAAAAGAATCTTATATAACTAAACTAAACTAATACGGTCATATATACCCGAAGGGACTATCGAGTCAACCATTTCTTAGACGGACGTTACGTCCTCTGTGACCAAGTCAAGGACTCACCCCTTCTAGGGGATCTCTTCCTGACCCGATGGGTGAGGTCATAAGAACGTGAAAGGAACACCGAGTCGACCATTTCTTAGACGGACGTTGGGTCCGTTGGACCCTCTGGACCCAAGCTAGGGACCCAAGTCTTCTAGGGGACCTCTTCCCTTTCCGATTGGTTAGGTCATAAGATCGGACCTCTTACAGAATCTCTGAATGAACCACCACCTCGTAAGTATATAGGAAAAAAAAAATTAAAATCTTTGTCAAAAAAATTTTTCAATCAATTTTTTTTTTCGTATCAAATTTTTTTTTCATGTACAACATGTGTCTACCCATAGAAGTTACTTAAACCTTTAATTCCTTGATCTACCGACGGTATCGAAATGTGGTATTCTATCTGTACGACGACGACGACAACAAATCAGTGACTCAGTGCAGGCTGAGGAAACACTGGAGCACCTAACATCGGACGGTCTGAGGAGACAGGTACCTAAAGGGTCCGTTCTTATGGCCTCACCCAACGGCAAAGGAAGAGGTTGCCTGGAAGGACTGAGTCCCTACCTTAGGTGTAGAAGACGTAACTGTCCACCTAAGAAATGAGTCGGTGGTCCCTTCGGCGTTCTATCTGTATTCACAAAAAAAAAAATTAAAATCAAAGATTCTTAAGTCCACCAAGGATCCTGTCGTTCCGAAAAGACCGTAAATAGGACAACAAGTCTGGACTCCAGGGTCGGGTCAATTTATAGTGTGGGTGTTAAAGGTAACATAGATAAAGTGTACAAGGTACATTGACGGAGGAAAGTTTCACATTCATAATTACATAAAAAGTTCAGCGACCTTGGTTTTCGTATCTCTTTGACTTACGTTCGGTCGAAGGACGTATACATGATGTTCATCTCGGGTCCATCTGTCTGTTCACAAACGGGTGGAGTCTACAAAGAGATCCATCTCATTCCTTTTTTTCCACCTTGAGAACCATATCAGGAATTTTTATAAATTCATTCCTACGGACAAGTAATTTTATGTAAGAGGAGAGGATGGAGTCTGTGGTCCGAGACGACAACCGGTTCTACCGTTAGAATTACGTCTGGACACCGAGAGACTCATATTGGTCCTCCAGTAGTTCTAATCGTTAATCAATTTTTACCCCTAAAAAAAGAAAAATTAAAATAACTCTGTATAAACCGTATGTTGTGATATATTCAAATTGTATTACTAAATATAATTACTCGTATTACTAAACTGAATGTATGTAGTATTTTACTAATAGTGTTATTCAAATTACTTATAGGTAGTAGATATCTATGTGTTATTTTCTTTATCCTTTTTATAAAAAAGGAACACTACTCTTGAGAATCCTGAATGAGAGAATTACTAAAACTATATATATATATTGTATCTATAATTAATTAGTGTAACATATAATGGAGGGATCATAAATAAAATATTGGTCTTCAAATATGGAAAACTGGTGGAAATAGTCAAGGAAGGGAGAGAGGGTGGGGGACGGAGACCATTGGTGTTTAGACTAGAGAAAAAGGTACTTAAACAAACCAAAACCCTCATATCAACTGGATGTTATGATACAATCAAGGACCATGTGTCGTACGATTCAGCGAAGTCAGCACAGGCTGAGATACGCTGGGGTATCTGCCGTCGGGTGGTCCGAGGGGGCAGGGACCCTAAGAGGTCCGTTCTTGCGACCTCACCCAACGGTAAAGGAAGAGGTTATTGTTATGACACAATCAAGGACCATGTGTCGTATCACCAAATTATAAAGACATGTAGCGTTTTACGAGTGGTGTTACTTAGATCAATGGTAGACAGAGTTATGTTTCTATAATGTAATAATAACTGACATAAGGACTGTGTAACATGTAAAATAGGTTTTTACCGTTAGAAACTATTATCTAAGGAAAAACGAAATAATGTAACGAGTAGCAACTCACAAAAAAGGGTCCAGCATTATCAAAATCTTCTCGAACAACTTGTAACCGGTACTTATCAGACTTTAACTTTACGTCTTTATACTCTCTGATTGTAAATATTATTGTTAAATGTTATGGTATTTTTTTTTGGAAATTTATAACACCTATTTGGACTACTTTCTAATACATTCTGGACACGGAACATTTTATATTTTATTACCATTTCTTTCATTTCTTTTGGATTTATATACCTCTCTTTATTGTAAAAGTACCTAGTGTTCAGAGTCATAATAGTTCTGTAGTCTAAATTACGTCAAGGTTAGTTTTACGGGGAATCACCTGAAATTGACTGTTTGACTAAGATGTCAACAGTCTTTATATTTCGTTGATACTTTTTCTTGTCCTAACCTCCTGATTGTGACAGAATAAAATTCTGTATAATATTTCGATTTCAATGGATTTGTGATACTTTAACTGTATTCCTCCTACTTGTTTCTTTAGTTACCTTGTCTTCTCCCTCGGGTCCTTCTCTGAGTGAGTATATCTTCTTATACCAAATCTGTTTTAAAAGAATCTATACTAGAGTTTCGTACTAAGAATTCTCTTTTTGTAACTATTTAACGTGAAGTAGTTTTAAAAAACAAGAGACTTTCGATGAAAAAGGTGTATGGGGTCCCCTTGATTCAGGCACGTTGTGTCGATGTCTCGGGCGTTTGGGATCTCGGGCACGAGGTGTTGTTCTCTTCGGTGTCGTTGCTCTTCAAACGTGTGGTGTTGATCTCTCGACAGGGGTGAGTGGTGTTGATCTCTTTCGGGTGTACGTCGTTGTTTCTGGGTCGAGTCGGTTTTTATTTATTCTTATATATAAAAAAATTAAATCTTTGTCTTTCCACCCCCTTCGTCTTCTGAAATTTTCTGTGTAGTACTTTTTTCTATGTGTCTACTGTTCATTCTTATACCTTTCTACAAGTTGTAGTAATCAGTAAACAACAAACCAACGAGTCAACACAGACTGAGAAACACTGGGGAACCGTGTGGTCCGAAGGGACAGGAGGTGATAGAGGACCTGAAACGAGTTTGAGCGTAGGTAACTCAGTCACTACGGTAGGTTGGTAGGGTAGGACGCAGTCGGGGACGAGGAGGACGGAAGTCAGAAAGGATCGTAGTCCCAGAAAAGGTCACTCAGTCGAGGAGTATAGTCCATCGGTCTCATAACCTCGAAGTCGAAATCGTAATGAGGAAGGTCACTTATAAGTCCTAACTAAAGGAAATCCTACCTGATCTAACTAGAGGAACGTCGGGTTCCCTGAGAGTTCTCACACGAGGTCCCTGGAGGGACCACCAGGTCAGCGATTTTAAGAGACGAGGGTCTCGTCCCCCGGACCGAAACTAGGGACCAGTCCCTTGATCTAGGGACCAGTCCCTAGATCTAGGGACTCTTCCTTTACCGTTGGGTGAGGTCACAAGAACGGACCTTTTAGGGTCCCTGCTCCTTCGAACCACCCGACGGCAGCTACCCCAGCGTGTCTCAGCCTGTGCTGACTTCGCTGAATCGTCGTCGTCGTCGGTTTATTTACTTTTACGACTTTTTTTTTTTTTCAGAAGATGTCGTGGTGTCAAGTTTTCCTAGTCAAGAAGTCACGAGTCGGAAGAAATACCGGGTCGAGAGTGTAGTTATATACTAATGATCTTTTTGGTATCCAAAGTGATCTGCCTAGAAACAGTCGTTGCATTACAGAGACGAAAAATTATGTCAAAGATCCAAAGAGTATCTAAAGGAAGGTTCCTCGTTCGTAGAAAATTAAAGTACCGACGTCAGTGACAGGTGTCACTAAAACCTCGGATTCTTTTATTTTAGACAGTGACAAACGTGAAGAAGGGGAAGATAAACGGTACTTCACTACCCTGATCTACGAAACTAGAATCAAAAAACTTACAACTCCCAAAACAAACAAAAAAAAAAAAGTTAATCGTTATTAGCGCGAAGCCTATTTAGAGTAACCGATGCTATGACGGTGACGCGTTTCGACTTACAACTCAAAATTTGGTCGAAAAAGTGAGAGGAGAAAGTGGGAGTAGTTCTCCGACAAGTCACGGAGAAGTGGAAGACGGTAATCTTAGCATAGTAGACGTATAGCCTTCAAAAACCATAAAGAGGGTTGTCATAACTAAGGTCGAATACTATGTAGTTCAGGTCGTAAAGTATACTACATGAGACGTACATTCAATATATTCGTCCCACTATTATATGTCGGAATTGCATGGGGAAAGGGTTAAAACTTGGTCAGTCAACAAGGTACAGACCAAGACAACGAAAAATTGAGCGTATGACCAAAGAGTTCTCTATCCATTCCATCAGACCATAAGGGTAGAGATTCTTAAAAGGTTGAACAATACTAGGTGTGTCAGTCTCCGAAATCGGATCAGTCACTTCATCTTTTCACTCACAGTCAGTGAGTCCGTACAAGCTGAGAAACGCTGGGGTACCTGACATCGGGTGGTCCGAGGAGACAGGTATCCTAAGAGGTCCGTTCTTATGACCTCACACAACGGTAAAAGAAAGGGTCCCCTAGAAGGGCTGGGTCCCTAATGTGGGTCCAGAGGGTCGTACACTCCGTCAGAAATGGCGGACTCGGTGATCCCTTCGGGGACACTTCTTCACCTACAAAAACACCTTGAGGGAACGAAATAGATACTAAGTCGCTTACGACCGTCAAACTCGAGACCAAGAAGACGGAAAAGATTTAGGGCCAAGTACATGACGACTTCGGATCGAACTTCCTAAAACTCGCATTACACTTTACCTTTCCTTACTACCTTATGATGTCACGTCATTTATCCTTACTTGATGATTATTACGGAAACGAATATACCTAGAGTCATTAATAGGACTCACTTTTCTTATCTGTTTTTCTCACGTATGAGATACCAAAATATATTTTAAAATCTTTTACCTTTGATATGTATTTTGTCCAGTAACAAACGGACCCCCGTCCTCCCAACTCTCATTTATCTCGTCTACTCACAAACGGACCTCCGTCCCTCCATCACTAATGTTTCCTTTACTCTGAAACAGTCCTTCCAGTATCATCCATCTCAACATGGAGGGTTTTACTTAGGACTAGAGACCATGCATACCATGTATGGACGAGACAACACAGACTGAGAAGCGGTGGAGTACCTAACATCGGGTGGTCCGAGGGGACAGGTACCCTAAAAGGTTCGTTCTCATGACCTCACCCCACGGTAAAGGAGGAGATCTCCTAGAAGGGTTGGGTCTCTAGTTTGGGTACTGAGGTACTGAGGAAGTAACGTCTACTAAGAAATGGTGACGAGACGGACCTTTCTACCATGGATACTTACACTGGAATAAACCTATCCCCCAGATACATCTATATTAGTTAAATTCAACTTCAGTATGACCTAAAAGAACCCGAGGTTTTAGTGACACTTACCACTGACGTCGGTACTTTAATTTTCTACGAACGAGAAACTTGCTTTTCGATACTGTTTGGATCTGTCGTGTAATTTTTCGTCTCTGTAGTGAAATGACTGTTGTTTCACAGGTATATCAGTTTCGATACCAAAATGGTCACTAGTACATGTGTTATTCTCACGTCGGTATGTCTTCCGACTTGTGACTTCTTACCTACTAAAACTTAACTCTGAGAGTTCTCAGAGAACCCGACGTTCTAGTTTGGTCCAGTTAGGATTTCCTTTAGTTGGGACTTATGAGTGACCTTCCTGACTACTACTTCGACTTCGAGGTCATGTAACCGGTAGACTACACTTCTCGGTTGAGTGACCTTTTCTAGGACTACGACGCTTTCTAACTTCCGGACTCTTCCCCCGCTGTCTCCTACTTTACCTATCTTTCGTAGTGGTTGAGTCGCCTGTCCTTAAACCCGTTTGAGACCCTTCTTTCACTTTATGTCGCCTCGGACCGTACGACGGCAGGTACCCCAACGTATGTCAACCTGTACTGAATCGCTCACTTTTTATTGTTGTAGGATCTAATCAATCCCATCCGAGACTAGGTCACTGAGCACAGGAGTATTCCCCTCCCTTTAACCCTGCGTCTCTGAGTCTGTGTGCATCCCGCTTACGCTCCTCTGATCGCGTCTTCGATCCCGCTACGTAGACTTTCGGCTTCTCGGGGTCTCGACCCTCTCCGTCCCTCGGACGCCTTCCCCGGTCGGACTGGTGTGGACCCGAGGCCGGAGGTCTCGGCCCTCTCTCCGTCCCTCGGACGCCTCCCCCGGTCGGACTGGTGCGGACCCGAGGCCGGAGGTCTCGGCCCTCTCTCCGTCCCTCGGACGCCTCCCCCGGTCGGACTGGTGCGGACCCGAGACCGGAGGTCTCGGCCCTCTCTCCGTCCCTCGGACGCCTCCCCCGGTCGGACTGGTGCGGACCCGAGGCCGGAGGTCTCGGCCCTCTCTCCGTCCCTCGGACGCCTTCCCCGGTCGGACTGGTGCGGACCCGAGACCCGAGGTCTCGGCCCTCTCTCCGTCCCTCGGACGCCTTCCCCAGTCGGACTGGTGCGGACCCGAGACCGGAGGTCTCGGCCCCCTCTCCGTCCCTCGGACGCCTTCCCCGGTCGGACTGGTGCGGACCCGAGACCCGAGACCGGAGGTCTCGGCCCTCTCCCCGACCCTCGGACGCCTTCCTCGGTCGGACTGCTGCGGACCCGAGACCCGAGACCGGAGGTCTCGACCCTCTCTCACTCGTGGACAATATTCGGTAGGTGAGACACCACTGAACAATGTCGTCGGGACCCTTAGTAACGTTCCTACTACCGACACAAGGAAGGGAACTAACATCACTACTCTAATGTCCATGTATGTATACAGTCCTATAGTTTAGTACGTTAAATAACATACAGTAAATATGGAATCATTTCGACACCACAACACAGAAAATTATGAACAACTTTTTTCTACCAGAACAAGTCTCTCTGTTCTTTTTGAGACTTTATGTCTATTAACATTTAACATATTTTTTACCCGGACCCTCAAAAGACACGTTGAATTCTCAAGTCAAGTCAAGTCAGAGAGTCAGCAGAGGCTGGGAAACGTTGGGGTACTCAGTGTCGTGCGGTCCGGAGGGACAGATAGTGGTTGAGGACCTCAAGTGACTCTGTGCAGGTAACTCAGTCACTACGGTAGGTCGGTAGAGTAGGAGACATCAGGGGAAGAGGAGGACGGGGGTTAGAGAGGGTCGTAGTCTCAGAAAAGGTTACTCCGTTGAGAAACGTACTCCACCGGTTTCATGACCTCAAAGTCGAAATCGTAGTAAGGAAGGTTTCTTTAAGGTCCCGACTAGAGGAACTCTTACCTAACCAACCTAGAGGAACCTCAGGTTCCCTGACAGTTCTCAGAAGAGGTTGTGGTGTCAAGTTTTCGTAGTTAAGAAGCCACGAGTCGTAAGAAGTGTCAGGTTGAGAGTATAGGTATGTACTGGTGACCTTTTTGGTATCGGAACTGATCTGTCTGGAATCAGCTGTTTCATTACAGAGACGAAAACTTGTACGATAGATCCAACCAGTATTGAAAGGAAGGTTCCTCATTCGCAGAAAATTAAAGTACCGACGTCAGTGGTAGACACCACTAAAACCTCGGGTTTTTTTATTTCAGACTGTGACAAAGGTGACAAAGGGGTAGATAAAGGGTGTTTCACTACCCTGGCCTACGGTACTAGAAGTAAAAGACTTACAACTCGAAATCAGGTTGAAAAAGTGAGAGGTGAAAGTGAAAGTAGTTCTCCGAAAAATCAAGGAGAAGTGAAAGACGGTATTCCCACCACAGTAGACGTATAGACTCCAATAACTATAAAGACGGACGTTAGAACTAAGGTGGAACACAAAGAAGGTCAGGTCGCAAAGAGTACTACATGAGACGGATATTCAATTTATTCGTCCCACTGTTATATGTCGGAACTGTATGAGGAAAAGGATAAACTTTAGTCAGACAACAAGGTACAGGTCAAGATTAACAAAGAAGGACTGGACGTATGTCTAAAGAGTTCTCCGTCCAGTCCACCAGACCATAAGGGTAGAGAAAGTCTTAAAAGGTGTCAAATAACACTAGGTGTGTCAGTTTCCGAAACCGTATCAGTTATTTCGTCTTTATCTACAAAAAGACCTTGAGAGAACGAAAAAGGTATTAGGTCGTCTACAACCGTTAAACTAGAGACCAAGGAGACGGAAAAGATTTTGGTCGAACTTGTAGTCCTTCAAGTGCCAAGTACATAACGACTTCGGACCGAACCTCTTAAAACTCGTAATGAAATGATCGTACACTCTACTCACGTTGACACGCTATCAAACTTGTAAGAAACAGTAACGGAAAGAAACCCTAACCTTACTTTTGCCTGGAAAAGGTCAGGACACCGGTGACGACTCAAAAGGTTTAAACGACCGTAAAACTCACGTCGTGAAAGTGTCGTAGTAGAAAGTCCTAACCTTTGTCGAGTTGTCCTTAAGGTAGTGGAGGTGATCGATAACAAGCATCACTACGAAAGATTCCGGGTGAACTGAAGTGTAAGGTCCTACAGACCGAGACCTAATCACTAGTGTAGTAGTACTAATAGACCCAGCACTTCTAGAAAAAACATGTCAAGAGGACACATAAGAACGGTGGAGAAGAATTATAGAAGACGAAGACAATCCAGGTATGGTAATGATCGTGTATTAAGTCTCTTCCGCTACCGTGGGGTGAGGTCATGAGAACGGACCTTTTAGGGTACCTGCCTCCTCGGACCATCCGACGTCAGGTACCCCAGTACTTCTCAGTCTGTGCTGACTCACTGAAGTGGAAGTGAAAAGTGAAAGTACGTAACCTCTTTCTTTACCGTTGGGTGAGGTCACAAGAATGGACCTCTTAGGGTCCCTGTCCCCTCGGACCACCCGACGGCAGATACCCGAGTGTGTCTCAACCTGTGTTGACTTCACTCAATCGTCGTCGTCGTGTATTAATCTATGACAACTCTTAATATGTAATTCTCATTCTTAACTTCTTGAAAGACTAAGATCTTCACTGTTCAAAAGTAACCACTGATTGTAGAGTCTAGACCCTTCCTTTATTCTTTAAAATGGTTATAAAGGCTCTCCTGGTTTTAACTTTAGTATCCAAAATGTCTTATATTGGGGGTTTCTCTGTTCAAATTTAAGGTCACCAAGGATTTGGTGACCAAATTTTTAGTTTTCTTTCTGAAGGGACCACCTGGTTAACTATTCTTAGAAGGACGGTCACCTCCCATGTGTCGAAGTGGCCAGTCCCTTAATTCCAGAGTGTACGGAGTCCCGTTGATTCGGGTACCCGGTGTAGATGACTCGGAAACACAGGATCTCGGGTATGAGGGGTCGTTCTCTTTGGTGGCGTCACTCTTCGGGGACGGGTGTCGTTACTTCTGGGTCGTGTCCGTTTTCCTTTATTTATTATTTTTCATCACGAAGTTTTATTTTTAAATTTTTTCTCTCCCCGAAGGGACCACTAGGTCACCAATTCTGAGGTACGATGGTTACGTTCCCTATGTCCAAACCCAGGACCAACCCCTTGATTTTAGGGTGTACGATGTTCCGTACCGGTTTTTCACTTTCAAATTTATTCATTTTTCTCCCCTTAGTCTCAGAATACCCTTCGTAATTTTTATAAATATATACATGTATGTATGAGTATATTTTAGAGTCAGGAGTTTTAGTCTTAGAAATAATTATAGAAACTCCTAGACACAATTGGGTACACGACTTCCTCGTCTGGACAAACCCTCAGTGTTTTCGTCAGGTTTACAAGTAAAATGTGTACTCATGTGAGTCTCAGATTGATTCGAAAAAACACCACTGTCTTGAACGACCGTAGTTTTGATCAGAGGACAAACGACCATGTCAGGGAAAAATGTAACATTACATACATAATTGTGAAAGTCACACTTTTTACAAGTATTTGTTAGTCAATTGGTTTACTTTATAGTTCTGAGACTTTTAAAAAACTAAAGAAAGATCACATCCCCGATTGTATTTGATTCTGGTTTTGTCTAGACATATTTGTCCTGACCCACCAAATTGTATCTGTTTTGAGAATAAAGAGAGGAAAAATCTGCTGACTCAGTCTCTGGTTGTGGTCTTCTTGATCTTGTTGCCTTGTATGATGTCGCACTCAGGTCTATGCCCTCACTTCAACACATCTCAAAGAAACACATAAAGACTGAATTATATATATTGTCTCTTCTCTTCGTAAAAAGTTGTTCCCGTCTCGTCTCTCATAAGGTCGGTTCCTTCCTCATAAGTATTAAAAAAGGGGACTTCCTTGTATCAAGGGGTTCGAAGGAAATGTCTTTTACTAATACTATAACAAAATACATGACCTTACGAGGTCTTTTGACATAAAATTATAAGAGTATCATAGGACGTGGACGGAACCCGTAAACCGGGTGGGTTACAAACTGATGTGGTCAACTCTTCTTTTAACAGAACTCAGGGTTTCAATCATAAATAAGAGTGAGCCTCGGACATTCTTAATAGACACACATTAGTGACTTTTCAAACTATACGGCTAACGGTAAGACTTCATTATAAGAAACAAAGACCGATAGTTGACATCGATTTTTGCTTCGACTAGCAGTCCGTCTTTTTGCTCTTTAATTCGCAGCCGAGTGGTCTTTCCATACGGGGGGCTCAGAAGTCAAAGTCAGACACAGACCATACACTTACTGGACAAACTGACCTTTCTTTACTTAAACTGAACTTAACGGTATCTAAAGACACTTTTATCTTGTGTACTACTTTTAGATCTTTTGTTATGTCGTAATATTCTTGAAAAAAAGTAAAATTGACAAATTTCTTTCGGACCGTGTCCTTCCACAAGTCATTTATAAACGTGTGCAAAACTGGAAAAGAAATCATCTGGACCTTAAAACCATAGTTGATTTTGGACACCCTCATACATTCGTCATTGTCCTTCTCACACATCACACTAAAAAGTTCCGTTTGACCAGTATAAGATTACTCTCTTTGTCGACTTAACTGGGAATCAATGTGGACTTTTCACACTTTTTGGCTCATTCCAAAGAGTGACCAGGGTTTAGTCAGTCCCATCTTGGTAAAGAGAACGTCCGAACAAATCGGGAATTTGAGACCCTCATTCGGTAAAAAGGAAACGGAGGGAGTCATAGTCAACCATTAATGGAGGACATCTAAGAATCTGAACCGGACTCAAGACATCTATAAAAAAATTTACATGTCCTTAGGAGTCCTTTCGCTCCCTTGATCTGTAAGAGGAGGACTAAAAAGGATAAAGAGGGAAAGGGGTCCTGGTCTACTTAATAGGAACTATCTAACGTCCACCGATTTCCGGTAGTGTCCTAAATTTCCGAAGTCTAACTCGTCCAATTGACTAACAAGTGGGAATTTAGAATTAAACAATGTCTTAGACCCTAGAACCCGTAATGAGTACAACTTTCCTTTAAGTGGGAATTACAGTTAGTAATTATCTATAACGAAAGTATAAGTCACACAAGTGGAAGATCACATAATCTATACTTAAACATCGGACCTGGGAAAACGATGGGTTGTACACCAGGTGCCTGGTCGTCGTAACCGTAGTGGCCCCTAAACGTTCTCGATGTCTTAGAGTCCGGGGTGGGGTTTAGACGAATCAGTCTTAGATGTGAAATTGGTGTAGGGGTCTACCAAACATACGGACAATTTCAAACTCTTCGTGACCGATATGACCAAATTATCGTTAAGAAACAAGAGTTAGAACCGACACGTAGTACCTCAAATTTTTTTTTGTTTAAGGACTATGGGTCTTAGACTCCTACCTGGATCTCTAGTCATCACAAATTTCCAGGGTTCTACTAAGACAACATCTCACTTTCAACTTCGAGACCTAATCTCCGTCAAACTTACGTACTAACTACGGACTGAGGACCGTATCACTTGACTCCCGGAGGTAAAGAAAGTCGAGTCAGTTTCCGGTTGACACCGACTTGATGAACGGTCCTTCTAAGACTCCAAATTACTTATGCACCTTCATTGTCTACGAGTGCTGATACTGGCCGCTCGACTGTTTGGAACCTGGTTTGACTGGGGACGACTGTTCCATAGACAGTAAACAGACAGAGAGAAATAGAGTTCCCATATTCTGTAGTTGATCTTGCCCCTTGGTATTTGTTTTAAAGATGAAGAACATATCACAATTTATAGATTAATACTATGTTTTATGGTTCTTCACGTTTGATTTTGTACCTGAAGAAGTGGTTTTGAATCTCTTCTCTTTTAGGGACGACATAACGTCCCATGTTTTTCGACGTTCCTTTATTTCGTATAAAAAATTGTCCTCAATAACAAAGTAACCTCCCTCAAACCCACCATATAAAATCATTAATGGGTATAAAGTGAAAATATTGTCCCTTTCGTAAAAATGTACGACGTCTTTGACATTTTCGATGTCAGAGAAAAAACTCGAAAAGTTCCCAAAATTGATCTCTAAAGTCCAAATAATACTCTGTTTCCAACAGTCCTTCCGTTGCACGTAGTCTGAGTCTCGGTGTGTGTCTTGAGACACAAGTGGACTGACGGAGGGAGGGAAGACCCAACGGACCAGTCTTAATTCGTGTCATCTCTAGTCTACTGTTTCGTACGACAACGACAACATCGTCTGTCTTCTACGACTTTGTAAAAACAAAGATGAGATGTCCGACGGTATTCCTTTCTTAACTTACTCAAATTTTCGAGTCTCTACCTTCAAGTACTCCTCTCATTTGTAAAATGTGCCATTCTGGATTTATGACCTTCGATTCATCTTGAGGTGGTTTTTCGTTTGCTCCGTCTCAACAAGTCGAACTTTCCTAAGATTTCTGTATCAATTTTCTTGTTATGAGCCACAATTAACGTGTCTGATATAATTCTCTTTCTCTACTCTTGATTCTCCGTATCAAGTACGGAATGTCGCATGCCACAAAATACATAAAATATAGAATGAATAATGAACGTCATTTGTATGGTCCACACAAGTATAGGGGTAAAATAATTACTCCTTTATTCTGAGTTTTCCCAATTCATTCCACGAACTGAACGTGCTGGTCCTACACCCTTTTCGTTACTTACTGATTTTCGTCAACCCACGAGAGAAAAGACGTGGAGTGACAGGGTCCAATACCTATACCTTAACAACGATTCGACCTTTCCTTGGACGGGGGAGACCAAAGTCAGGAAAGATCGTGTCAACTAGAATGGTCAAATCACATATTTGTAGTACTTTTTTTGGTGTTTCGTCGGTTCTTCGCAAAACTAAACCTTAATGACAACACTAATTCCGGGGTCGGGTATGGATTTCTGAGTCCATCGGTGCTTACCTTAGACATCTTCATAGATCCACTGAGAGTTTTGTAAATATTCGTCTCCGATTTACTTTCTTCCATACTACTGTTAATGTCAAACGATATTTTTCTTCCTTGTTGGTTTCAACCCTCTGTTTTATAATTTGTAAAAAGTTAGTTTTATGTCTTGTTTACCAATAAAATTGATGTATTAAAAAAACATGTCTTAATCTCTTCCGTCAAAGAAACTTGTTGTCAACACGGTAAGTCCCGTGACATTATACTGAAGTTATTGTTCGGTATGAACAGTCATTCCTCTAATATCAGATTCGACCCTTCTCTAGACACATGGTGAGACATGTCAGTTATACTATTTACGGAATCGGTAAGACTCCCGACTTAGACAGCCCAAAGTACAGGGTTGAGGTGGTAAAGGACGGACACAGTCATAAGTCAAGTCAAGTCAAGTCAGTGAGTCAACACAGACTGAGAAACACTGGGACATTTGGCGTCGTGTGGTCCGGAGGGACAGGTAGTGGTTGAGGGCCTCAGGTGGGTTTGGGTACAGGTAACTCAGCCACTACGGTAGGTTGGTAGAGTTGGAGACAGTAGGGGAAGAGGAGGACGGGAGTTAGAAAGGGTCGTAGTCCCAGAAAAGTCTACTCAGTCGAGAAGCGTAGTCCACCGGTTTCATAACCTCAAAGTCGAAGTTGTAGTCAGGAAGGTCACTTGTGGGTCCTCACTAGAGGAAATCCTACCTGACCAACCTAGAGGAGTGTCAGGTTCCCTAAGAGTTCTCAGAAGAGGTTGTGGTGTCAAGGTTTCGTAGTTAAGAAGTCACGAGTCGAAAGAAATATCAGGTTGAGTGTGTACGTATGTACTGGTGACCTTTTTGATATCGGAACTGATCTGCCTGGAGACAACTGTTTCATTACAGAGACGAAAAGTCATACGACAGATCCAACCTGTATTGAAACGAAGGTTCCTCGTTCGCAGAAAATTAAAGTACCGACGTCAGTGGTCGATGTCACTAAAGCCTCGGGTTTTTTTATTTCAGACTGTGACAAAGGTGGTAAAGGGGCAGATAAAGGGTACGTCACTACCCTGGCCTACGGTACTAGAAACAAAAGACGTACAACTCGAAATTCGGTCGAAAAAGTGAGAGGTGAAAGTGAACGTAGTTCTCCGAAAAGTCAAGAAGTAAAAGACGGTTTTCCCACCACAGTAGACGTATAGACTCGAATAACTATAAAGAGGGTCGTTAGAACTAAGGTCGAACACGAAGAAGGTCGGGTAGCAAAGAGTACTACATGAGACGTAGATTTCAATTTATTCGTTCCACTGTTATATGTCGGAACTACATGAGGAAAAAGGATAAACCTTGGTCAGACAGCAAGGTACAGGTCAAGATTGACAACGAAGGACTGGACGTATGTCTAAAGAGTTCTCCATCCAGTCCACCAGACCATAAAGGGTAGAGAAAGTCTTAAAAGGTCAAATAACACTAGGTGTGTCAGTTTCCGAAACCGTATCAGTTATTTCGTCTTCATCTACAAAAAGACCGAGAGAAAACGAAAAAGTCACTAGCTCGCCTACAATCGTTAAACTAGAGACCAAGGAGACGGAAAAGATTTTGGTCGAACTTGTAAACCTTCAAGTGCCAAGTGCATAACGACTTCGGACCGAACCTCTTAAATGATCTCACACTCTACTCACGTTAACACACCATCAAACTTGTAAGAAACAGTAACGGAAAGAAACCCTAGTCTTACTTTTGCCTGGAAAAGGTCAGGACACCGGTGACGACTCAAAAGGTTTAAACAACCGTAAAACTCACGTCGTGAAAGTGTCGTAGTAGAAAGTCCTAAACTTTATCGAGTTATCCTTAAGGTAGTGGAGGTGATCGAAACAAACATCACTGCGAAGGATTCCGAGTGAACTGAAGTGTAAGGTCCTACAGACCGAGATCCACTCACTAGTATGGTAACACTAATAGACCCGGCACTTCTAGAAAAACATGACAAAAAGACACATAAGAACGGTGGAGAAGTATTATAGAAGACGAAGACAATCTAGGGATGGTAAAGACAGGAAATAACTCGGGTAGAAACGTACTTTACAAGGGAACCATAGAGACTAAAAGAACTTCTATAGAGATCGGAAAGGGTAAGACAACAAGAGAGAAAGAAACGTAACTAGCGACTCCTTCCGTAAGAATAGAGAGGAACGATAAGAAACCTTGAGACGTAAATTTACCCATATAGAAAGGAAAAGAGGAAACGAAAAACGAAGGGAAGAAAAGTGTCGATAAACATTCCGGAGGAGTCTGTCGGTAAAACGAAAAAACGTAAAGAAAAGGTACCCCTACCAGAACTAGGGACAGAGGACATGTTACAGTTGCTTGGAGGTAGGTATCAAATAGTCCGTGAGACAGATAGTCCAGATCAGGGAATTTAGATAAAGAGTGAAGGTGACATATTAGTATTTCCCTAAACCAAATCCAGTATGGACTTACCAGATCACCAAAAGGGGTGAAAGAAGTTAAATTCAGACTTAAACCGTTATTCCTCGAGTACTAGACTCGGTGTCAGTCGAGGACCAGAACAAAAACGACTGACATATCTCGAAGAGGTAGAAACCGACGTTTCTTATATTAGTTAGACTAAAACCACAGCTGGTAGACCACTACAGGTACACATCTCAGAAGAGAACACAACCTTCTCCCACAAACGATACTGGTCACGCAAGAGAGCCGTCTTGAGATAATCGGAATGGGACGAAGTAAGACATGAGGTTCCGGTTTAAACGGACAATGAGGTCCACAAAGAACTGAAGGATGAAAACGTAAGGTCAAGGGACATTACTTTTCCTGTAGAAAAAACCCACAATCAAGATCTTCCAGAACAGTCATAATCGATAAAAATCATCATCATTTCATGGTATCACTCAAAACTTCATGGTATCACTCGTTCTTTCAGTATTTCTTCCACTGCAAATCCGATGTAGAATGTAATACATTCTCTTAAATAAACGTGGTCTTCCTTCCTTCCCCTGAAGGGACCACCAGGTCAACAATTCGTAGGTGGACGGTTATATCCCCTAGGTCCAAACTAGGGGTCAGAACCTTCTAAGATACACGGCGGTCCCGTTGGTTCGGACCACGGTGTCGGTGATTCGGGTTCGAGAATCTCGGACACAAGACGTTATTATCTTCCGTGACGTCATTCGGGGGACGACTGGTGTTGATCTCTTTCGGGTACGTGTCGTTACTTCAGGATCGGGGTGGTATTTACAAAATAATTTTCCTTCCTTCCTTCCTTCTAACATTCGTTTGGACGGTCGATATCACCCTGAACTCTCCGTCCTTTTACACACGAGAAACATTGTCTTGTACCTCGACCTCGTCTCCTGTCTACCCCCGTGGTACCATTTCCACTCTGATCGTTCTACCCAATGCCAGTCCAAGACCTCTCGAAACTGAGAATACACTCCTACAACCTTGAAGACCCCAAGCACATAAACCCTTGTTTGGGACCACCTTCAAACCTTCGCCTAAACCTTCTTACTTCTCTGGTCGTCGTTCCTCTGGTCAATCCTTCGTTGACTTTATCTGACTCGTACGACGATCACGTTTCGTCCCTTCTATTTAAACTTTCTGTAAAGTGCGTATCTTAGTTGGTCTAAACCGTGAGACAACTAAGGTCCCTGTTTAAATTTCCTTCATTAACTTTACTGAGAAACTAAAGATTGTACTGAAAACTCCTGACCAATCAGATATTCCTCAAGTCACTTGTCAAATCCTGTAAATAAGTCTTTTATAAGTAAGTCGTGGGTGGTGTACTATCTATGTCACGATCTACGAACCCTAGATCGTCTCTTATTCCATTTCAGCGACAGGAATTCCTCGAAAATAAGATTTTCTTCTTCTGTCTGTCACTTGTTTGATCTTTCAGTTACTATTTACAACTCGAACACTGTGTAACTTCCCTCGACGGATCTTTTGTCAACCGATAAGTCGGATCTCAGGTCCCTCTTTTTCTTCTATATTTCTAAGTTTAAATACTCTTTTCTATCACCAAGAAGTCCTCTTTTCACGAAATATACATTTATTATCTGTCTTCTTTTACTTAGTCCTTTCGTCTAACTCCTTTTCGTTAACTTTTTCTTCCTTTTGATCCCTTTTGTTATCACAATGTCTTCAGTTTTCTTCAAAGTTCTTCTTTTCTTCTACCAGTCCTCATAGTCTACGATGTCTTTACAGTCCATCCCAATCTCACCTCCTCTCCGTCAAAAAATTTTTAATCTTGTCTCGTAAAGTAATGAAAATTCTATTATGTCAACTGGACACTTGTCACGTCTTCAACCCCACGGGTGTTGGGAGATTCGTCAAGTAGACTTTTAGGTGTATACTAAACATCGACGGGAGGGATATGCACCGAGGAGACATAGGTACCAAGGTAAAGGAGATGTAGGACAAGACACCATAAATGATGACTTTTTTTACATGTATTCTGACCTGAACACGTCAACAATCTGGGACAACAAGTTCTCAGTTGACAGTACCGTTTCATCAGATGTCGTAGACCATTGAACCGAGAAAGACTAGTAGACAAAATCGATGGTGGCAGGCACTACGACTTCAAACTCTCTCCTAGATTGGTTGGGGGGTTGTGTCCCGACGAAGTTACACGTCTCTCTGTGCCTCTCTTGAAGTCGTGAAGGGTCGTGTCGGTCTTAACTCAGGAGACCCGATGTCAAGACCTCACTTGTCGTGAAGCTACTTACATCGTAAAGTGACCTTACCTAAGAGTACACGACGGAACCCGTTTTGACTTGTGAAGCAGTCACGAAAACTTGGAATATTATAACGTCGCATGGACTCCCCAGAAGGGAGTGGTCGGAGTTACAAGACCCAGTGAACGTCCAAGGTTCAAAATGACCGACTTGGAGTGGGTGCTACTGACGGACACGATTCCGTGTCAAACGTGGTAACCGGAATGGTCGGGACAGGATAACACTCTGGGTGGACATATCTACGATTTAAGATCGGTAGTGTAGGTCTACCACTTCCCCTTTGGACGACCTGCGGGGGTTGGAAGATCCTTTTCCCCGGGGGTGGAGGTCCCTCTTCGGAAGTAAAGTGTGACCGTACAGTCGATTTTCGTGACGTGACATGAAAACCATTGTGTCGTTATGTCAGGAGAAGTCCGTTGGGTCGGGCCCTCTTCGAGCCCTAGACTGTACAAGAAGAAAACCGTGTCAGTAAGACTAAACAAAAAAAAAAAAAATTAGTACTTCTTTACTACCCTCGAATCGTCAAAAGGATAGACAATTTGTCAGAACTCGACGTTGATCTAAGGTTCAACCCTTTTACTCTATCGTATATATAAAAGATATATATTTTTGTTTTGTTTTGTTTTTCCCGGAAATGTAATTCCGGTTGAACCATCTTTTGACTGAGTACCGCGCTCAACAAATCTGACAACATAAAAACAACATGGTCTACTATTGAGATTTAGTAAGATTGGTTGTCTACGTAAGAGAGGGGATTTCGTCTCGACGTTGAGACGCTCTCGTGAGCACACGACAGTCGGGGGTGTTAAGGTCGGTCTTAGTGTTGTTCCAGGACCCCCACACCCCTGATCTGTTTTTTTCCAGGAACCTCTTCGTCCACCCTCCCCGCTTTAGTACTGGGTGACGAGGAGAGACAAGGAGTCATGACAAGCGGGAGAGGACGGGCACGAGAAGGAGAATTGAGGGTTGTGACTGGGAGGACGAGTGGGACAGACCGTCGAAGGTGGAGTGAGTCGGGAGGAGAAGGTTCGACGTCGGTCACGTCAACCACGGACCCGTAACCGAGGCGGGGATGTGGGAAAATATACACATTATATATAATTATACTAAAGGACTTCGTCTGCTAAGTCAACGAAAGAAACTTAAAAACAACTTTTGGTGTACGGAATGATACAGGGAGATTAAGGATGGGTAAGATTCATCTTCCCTTTTTTTTCAAAGATAATTTGACTACTTACACCGAAAAAGGGGACGTACAAGTCTTTTAACACCGACAAAATATCTAAAGAAGACTGAAAAAGACGGTCAGGAACAGGACAGACACGAGAAAGTCATCTAAAAAGAGACAAGGAGGAAAACGTAGATACATTCCAAACGACTTCTTAGTCTTATAGTCCAGTTTTGTTTCGATTTCACTGGAATTTTCCATCATAGAAGAGAGACATACCCCTTATCCCTCCACAAACCTAAAGAGTCATTGACAGTTCACGAAATACCGATACCTCTATGTGACCCGAATGTAGAGGACCTCGAGGAACTGCAAACCCTACTGACTCCCTTCTATTTCTCTACTAAGATACTTCAACAATCTCCAGACATATATTCCACTGGTGTGTACTTCGCAATTGAAGAAGATTGGAAAGATAGAACAACCAAACCTCTGATGAACTGAAAACGGTCGTAGGAGACACCGAAGTTTACTGTGAAAAGTATGGGGTAAGTGAGGGAAGGAAAGGGAATTACACGGTTCGAACTTTGTCCTAATCTAAAGGACTCGATGAACAAACGAAGGATACACGGTGGTTCCTCAGATTAAGTAGAAAGTAGAGTGAGTACAAGAAAACTTTGTTCTATGAAACCCTCAGTTCAGGAAAGTCCACAAATATATATATATATATATATTTACCTAAAATACAAGAGGAAGGTACATTCATTGTTAAGTGTTAGTATTACATTTCTTCTTTATCTTTAGACAACATAACATGAAGTTCTACGAAGGGACTACATGTCTCCGAGGAACATTTTATTTATTAACGTAACATATAGTCAGAAGGATAGTTATAATTAATAATTACATAAAATCTTAATTTTTCCTGTTTAATATAATAAAACCATACATCATAAAGAAAAAATACAAGATGGAGTAAGGTCTTCAAAATTCCATCCAATTTTTACTAAGGAGTCTCTGAAGGGACCGTCAGATTACCACATCTGAAGGTACGAGGGTTTCGTCCCCGTGTCCAAACTAGGACGAGTTCCTTGATTCTAGGACGTACGACGTGTCGTGTCGACTTTTCCCCCCCTCCCCTTCAGGGATTTTATGACGACGACGACGACGATTCAGCGAAGTCAGCACAGGCTGAGACACGCTGGGGTATCTGTCGTCGGGACGTCCGAGGGGGCAGGGACCCTAAGAGGTCCGTTCTTGTCACCTCACCCAACGGTAAAGGAAGAGGTCACGTACTTTCACTTTTCACTTTCCCTTCAGCGAGTCAGTACAGGTTGAGAATCGCTGGGGTACCTGGCGTCGGATGGTCCGAGGAAACGGGTACCCTAAAAGGTCCGTTCTCATGACCTCACCCAACGGTAACGAAAGAGTTGTAGGATTTACTCTTCATTTACTCCCTCTTTTCAATATCATTCTTATAATTTGTGTCGGTCTCTACTTCCAGTCATTACAAACACTTACAGACATATTTGACATCTTTTCCTTATTCGAAACCTCAACTTTTGGTTGACACTTGGGATGTGATACATGGAGATCCACAATAATTAAGGTGGATCAGACCCTCCATTCATTTTTATGTGAGTAAATTGGTCACTTCTTGAAGTCTCCACTTCAATGGAGGGGTTTCAGTTTCTTTTAATACATTAGTAGGAAATGTATATAAGTTCCTTCTCGTTCACGTAAGACTGGTTAACAGGGATTTCCCTGAATGACATATACCTGGTCTATATTAATCCGGAATTCGACTGTAGTGTTTTTATGCTGTCAAACATCGAGTACATAAGGTGAGACCGTTCGTCGGGTCAAAGTTAGGTCCACCGGGGTGGTTACTGAGTGAAACATGAAAAGTGAAGTCTCCGACCAGAACTAATCGTATGGTGGGAAATGGATCCCAATTCTCTTTGGTACTCAGTCTTGACGAGCTCAGTAACCCGAGGTGGACGAGGGTATAGAAGGAAGATGATCGGGAGGTTTCTCTGGAGTTTGACGGTAATGGAAGAACTTCAGTACACAACAGAGATCTTCACAAACATCGTCAAGTGTTGAGGTATTTTTTATTCCAATTGTTTTTGTACGTGGAGTACACACCTGGAACGGATGAAATAGTTAATAGTCTTAATCTCTAGTATTATACACGTCGTAGGGTTTACACTTTGAAACCATAATGATATAAACGTTCAAAGAGAGAATGGAACGTCTTAAGAGATGGGGTCTTTACAGAGGCAAGGAAATAGAGGAGAACGGAATAAATGGTGAGTTCAACCTTCGGTCCTATTAAATTGCCCTGAAATATTGAAGGTTAGGTAGGAGGTTATAACGGTGATCTCAATGGCAAGATTTTCCGTTTCTCTCAGTATCGTTAGTAAAGTTTTGAATAATCGGGGATCCTGAAGGGACCACCAGGTCACCAATGCTAAGTCGGACGGTCACGTTCCTTGTACCCAAGTTAGGGACCAGGTCCTTCTAAGACGGATGGACCCTCGTTGATTCGGGCACACGGTGTTGATGACTTCGGACTCGTGGGATCTTGGACACGTGGTGTTGATCTCTCATCGGGACGAGTGGGTTCATCTCTTTCGGACTCGGGTTGTTACTTCTGGGTCGTGTCAGTCTTTAAAAAACATTTTTTTTTGGAATGACGGGGAATCTATGGATGTCCTATTTTAAATTTGAAACGAACCTGATGTTCTATAAAACATAAGTCGAGAACTGATGAGTACGAGTACTCTTCCGGTCCGTCAAGAGGAAAACTACAAGGATTAATTCGACTGGGGAATGGGAAGGACCCTCTGGTGTCTGGGCGGTCAAGGAGTCGGTTTTTACGACAGTAATAAGCGTGAAGTGGGAAGATGACAAGATGTTGGAAGACGATAAGAAGATGATTCTTAGACGGACGTTACCTCCTCTGGGGTCAAGTTAAGGATCCTTCTCTTCTAGACGACCTCTTCCCTATCCGATGGGTGAGGTCATAAAGACCCGAAGGGAACACCGAGTCGACCATCCATTCACTTCACTTCACTGCACTTTTAGTGAGTCAGCACAGACTGAGAAACGTTGGGGTACCTGATATGGTAGGTACCTTAAGAGGTCCGGTCTTATGACCTCACCTATCGGAAAGGGAAGGAGTCCCCTAGAAGGGTTGGGTCCCTAGTCTGGGTCCAGAGAGTGTAACGTTCGTCTAAGAACTCGTCGACTTGGTGTTTCCTTCGGGAGTCGACCATTTCTTGCCGAGTCTACCATTTCTCATCCGGACGTTACGTCCTCTGGACCCAAGTCAGGGACCCAACCCTTCTAGGGGGTCTCTTCTCTTACGGTTAGGTGAGGTCATAGGAACGGACTCTTAAGGTGCCTCTCTCCTCGGACCGTCCGATGTCAGGTACCCCAGAGTTTCTCAACTTGTACTGACTCACTGAATTGTGTAAGAAGATGATAAGGAAGGTCAAAATCGAGTTTAAAATTGAGGGGTCCTTTTGGGAGAGTCGGAAATCGGTTAAAAAGTTAACGAGATAGGAGTCTTATGGCATAAATACGGTATGTAGTGAATAGTTCATCATCCTATTAAACGACAGTACAGACAAAGGAGGTGAGACTCAAGAGTTCCTGTCTTTTTCACCAAGTAGAGTTATAGGTCACAGATCGTGTTACAGATCGTTTAACAGTATGAGTGATACCTTTATGACTTGCTCACTAACTTTCCGTTGACTTATGAGTATTATAGTGGTCTTTTCAGCTTAATAAACAGAAAGAAGGAGATTTGATGATCAAGAGTTTGGAAAAACAAAACACTGGGGAAGTATTAAATGTTGTAATTGAGTTTTGGGGTTTCTTGACAACATAGATATCCACTATAGATAACTATGAATGACATGATTTTTGACTCTTTTAAAATTTTATAAATACTAAAATTTTATGAATACTATGTAAAGTTTTATTATTAGGTAATGTAATTAACTATTATATAAACATAATTTTTATTGATAAAATTTTTTATCTCTTCTCACCGTAACAAAATGTTTCATTACGAGTTTTAGGAGGTTCGATTCGAAGTTGTCATACACTTGAAAGTCTACTAAATCTTTTCCGTCTGCTTGGTCTTTAGTTTATCGGTTGTAGGTGACCTAATATCTTTTTCGATCTCTGAAGGTCTTTTTTTTTTCTAGACGAAGTGACTAATGTGATTTGGAAACTGACACACCTAGTGTTGTTTGACACCTTTTAAGAAGTTCTCACCCCAAGGGACCACCGAGTCGATCATTTCTTAAGCGGACGTTACACCCTCTGGACCCAAGTTAGGGACCCAACCCTTCTAGGGCACCTCTTCCTTTTCCGATGAGGTCATAAGACCGGACCTCTTAAGGTACTTGAGATATTAGGTACCCTAGTGTTTCTCAGTCTGTGTCGACTCGCTAAAAGTGAGTGAATGGACGGAGGACTCTTTAGACATACGTCCAGTTCCTCGTTGTCAATCTTGGTCTGTCCCTTGTTGTGTGACCAAGGTTTAACTCTTTCCTCATGCACTTCCTACGTATAACAGTGGGACGAAGAAATTGAATATACGTCTCATGTAGTACTCTTTACGGTCCGACCTACTTCGTGTTCGACCTTAGTTCTAACGGTCCTCTTTATAGTCATTTGAGTATACGTATATACAGTATACGTATACTGTTGTGGGAATACCGTCTTTCGTCTCCTTGATTCTCGGAGAACTATTTTCACTTTCTCTTGTCACTTTCTTCAACCGAATTTTGAGCTGTAAGTTTTTTGTTTCTAGTACCGTAGGTCAGGGTAGAGACGTACCGTTTGTCTACTTCTTTTTACCTTTGTCACTGTCTGAAATAAAAGAACCCGAGGTTTTAATGACGCCTACCACTGACGTCGGTACTTTAATTTTCTTCGAACGAGGAACATTCTTTTCGATACTGTTTGTATCTGCCGTATAATTTTTCGTCTCTGTAATAGAACGCCTGTTTCCGGGGAGGTCCGTTTCAATACCGAAAAGGTCATTAGTACATATCCATACTCTCAACCTGGTATTTCTTTCGACTGGCGAGTTCTTAACTACGAAAACCTGACACCACAAGCTCTTCCGAGATCTCTCAGGGAACCTGACGTTCCTCTAGTTTGGACAGTTAGGATTTCCTTTAGTTGGGACTTATAGGTGACCTTCCTGACTACGACTTCTACTTCAAGGTTATGAAACCAGTGGACTACACTTCTTGACTGAGTGACCCTTTTCTGGGACTACGACCCTTTCTGACTTCCGTCCTCCTCTTCCCCTACTATCTCCTACTCTACCAACCTACCGTAGTAGCTACTCTACCTGTATTTAAACTCATTCGAGACCCTCGAGCACTACCTGTTCCTTCGGCCCACAGGACGTCAGGTACCCCAGCGTTTCTCAACATGTGCTGACTCGCTGACTGGATGATGATGATTGATAGGCGGATTTGGGAATTTTTGTGCGTGAACGACATTGTGCGTGCGAGGAAGTTCCATGACGCCTTCTGAGATCATAGCGCTCTACGGGGACTCTGTGCAATCCCCGCAATTGGACGTCACCCAAGGGTCTTGGGAATCGCTTTAAGATTAAGGGATTCACGCGTACAGCGCCGCGTCCGCGTTATCTGTAAAGAACTGAAGGCGACCGAGGTCCTCGATATTTATGGCTACGGAAGGCAGCGACCCAGGAAAGCCCTCTCTGACAGCAGGACGCAAGAACAAAGGTCCAGTCACTCTGGTTGAGGGACGAAGCACCCGCGAAGTAGACGATACCCTAGGCCAGTCAGACGGAAAAGACACCCTTGGCATGATAAATCTTACTAAGGCTTAAGAGCCGCAAGCACGGTTGATGTTGAGCGTTTTTTACCGCACCCCACCCAGCTTCTCCGGAGCGCGCGGAGGTAAGAACCGGCATCGATTATTCCTCACGACCGCTGCCTTGAGCTCCCGGACATCCTGACGGCAGGAGGTGCGGCTTTTCGAATCCACGCGCCGCGGGAATAAAGGATTACCCGGTAATACGGCGGAGGACCTCACAATCGCAGAAGTTGATCTCAACGTCTGTCCCGTAAAACAAACTAAGTGATTAAATCTTTGCCGAATTGACGGTGAATAAAAAAGAAACCCCCATTACAAATTAAAACATATTAAAACATACTATCTGAATAACCAGGAATTAACGAACGTAAACGATGAATTTTCATAAATCCGGTTGCACCTATTGGGCCCTCCAGTGAGAGGGGCCCGAGACAGGTCCACCGCATGCCCTCGTATCCCGAGACGGGCCACTACATGTCAGGGAAAGGTGTTGCAACCTCTATTTCGGCCCGGAACTCAGACGCGGACGTATAAGGATGCAGAAGAGTCTCAGGAGACCTGTTACTGACCCCTCTTTTTGGTACGTCCTTTGTCGAGACATCTCGTTAGACAGACCTAGAAACAAAATTGGACAAAACGACACGTCAACCCAATTCCAAAAGGAAGAAAACGTCGTAAAGCAAACCCTAAGGCTTATGTTGACCTAAACTCCACTCCTCTAGATGCCTAACGAAAACTGGATAACCACAAGCGATTAAAACAAGGTGCTTTAACTAAAAGTGCAGAAATTGTAAGCACTATCTCCTTTAAAAATATATAATGTTTACCTGATTAAAACTGTCACTAATTTGGTTGCAGGCGTTTCAAAAGTACACACTCGACACATTACATAGACGAGTCTGACCCTCTTGACTCCTAAGCCCAGATACTATAATCTTTACTTTAACCCGTATATGATGTTGTATGAATACTTTCATTGATTATCTATTTCGTATTTTGTCAGTTATCGATTGTTCTTGAACCTCAAACACACTTCGTCAAATATTAGGACACCTGAAACTGAACCAACTTCACATCCACACTTCCCTACTTCTACTTCCCTTCACATTAGAGAAGTTATCACCATGTCATTCAGACGATGTATGGTTGGAAAGACACTCTTCGCAACATCTGAATAATGTACCGTAATGTCATATTGGTTAAAGTACCATGACATATCGTGTAACACAATCGACTCACGTATCCGATTGAACCCAAATCATAAGACTGTGACAAGTCTATAAGGTTGCACCTATGGGGCCCTCCAGTGAGAGGGGCCCGAGACAGGTCCACCGCATGCCCTCGTATCCCGAGACGGGCCACTACATGTCAGGGAAAGGTGTTGCAACCTCTACTTCGGCCCGGAACTCAGACGCGGACGTATAAGGATGTCGAAGAGTCTCAGGAGACCTGTTACTGACTCCTCTGTTTGGTACGTCCTTTGTAGGTCATATGTTTTTAAAATCTCCCCTTGATTCTAACATGTTTACTTAGATTAGGAAAAAAGAAAATTATAGTAAAAGTCCTCTCTTCTCCTCGGAATTGGTCGAAACGTCAATCGTTACGAAACCTCAGAAAGAAACTGTCCCTTTAATCATTTCATTTTTAATTAAGAGGTCCGTTTTGATGACCTCACCTTGGGTAAAGAAAGAGGTACCCTTAGAAGGACTGGGTCCCTAACTTGGATCTAGGATGACGTAACGTCCATCTAAGAAATGGAAGACTTTGTGGTTCATTTTACTCATTATATAAGTAACTTGTATTCGGACCCTCTAAACCTTCACATATCCATGCTATAAATTGGGGACCTTGACGTGGAATTTTGGGTACTCAAGATCACAAGAACAACGGGTCCGTGAACGACTTTAAATGTTCTTTACAGTCTCTGGCATACCCGTCCAGAATCTCATATCACTGGACCTTCCTCTGGAAAAGTCCAAAGGATAGACCACTTTTGAACTACAATGCTGTGAATTCTAACTGGAGAAATAGCCAGAATTTTGACCTTTCATCCACGGGTACTCTTAGACGTACAGAATTTCTTTAGGTAGTTAAAGATTACATTAACACTTGAATTTATTTCTACTGATACATAAACACACCAGAACAATACAAAAACAGTGTAGTAACACGACCATCTTAGAATCAGGGAATTGATTCCTAGTTTGGGTCTAAGGGACGTCACTTTCGTCGGTCCCTTAAGAAACACTCACAAGGCAGTCAGGACCATCCAAAACGACATCGACTTCCAGACCTCGAGAACACGATTTAAAACCGTAAACACATGCTGATGACAACCCTTTACGTAAGTAACAAGTCAATCGCTCAGGACAGGTTAAGAAATCCTGGGGGCACCTGACATCGTGTGTTCCGAAGGAGACAGGAGGTAACAGAGGGTCTCAAACGAGTCTGAAACCAGGTAACACAGTCACTACGATAGAATTGGTAAACTAGAGACGGAAGTCAGAAACGGTCGTAGTTCCAAAAAAAGGTAGACCGATGACATAACCTCGAAATCGTAGTCAGAAAGTTTACTTATAAGTCTCAACTATTGGACATTGTAACTGACCAAACTAGAACGACCGGTTCCCTGAGAGGTAGAGTAGACGTCCTGGTGTCAAACTTCCGTAGGTGGAAAAAATACCAAATGCACTTATGACCTTTTTGACCGAAACTGTTGCACCTGGAGCTATTTTCGAACTCAACCAGAAAAAAAAAAAAAATGACCAAACTCTTAAGTTTCCACCAGACAGTGATTCAACACCTGAGAAGTCATGGGGTACCTGTCATCGGACGACCCGGGGAGTCGGGTAGATCAATAGGTCCATCCTTTTCTCCAATGGTAAAGGATAAGTCACCTAGAATTGGGTCCCTATCTTGATTACAGAGAACACGGGGGATGTAACCGTTCGTCTAAGAAAGGGTGGAACGGTGGACCCTTCGTGTGTCACAAATTGGACAGACATTCAAAATATCTAAATATGAAAAGATTTAAATGTCCACAACTCTCCAGACGAGGAAACAGTTTCCCCACACGAATTCAGTGTTATCTTGAAACAGTTCGGGAAAATGTCCGACGTCGTAATACCCTTTCAGTACTCTGGGACTTCCTACCCCTGATAACCCCACGGTAAACCTTCCATTTATCCCTTAAAATGTTCTACCCCTCCACCTTATGGAACAAATCTTCGGTAACCCAGTCCATATTCCCTTAAAAAAATTGAACCACCCGACACCGTGTTTATAAGTCTAAGTTCTCCCATTTTCTTATCCAGGACAGACCCTGACGGAGGGATCCAAGGAGACAGTAGGTGACAGAAGGTAACCGAGTTCAATAACAGGTAATTCAACCACTACGACAGATCGGTTGAGTAGGAGTCGGACAACCCAACGAAATACCGATCGACATCACCTAGCCTGCCATTTCGTAGACAGATATTACACCCTCTGGGCCCAAACTAGGGACCCAACCCTTCTAGGAGACCCCTTCCTTTGCCGTTAAGTGAGGTCATGACAACGGACCTTTTAGGGTTCCTGTCTCCCCGGACCTTTCGATGTCAGGTACCCTCAGTCTGTGTTGACTCACCGAAGTGAATATGTTCAATAACGGATTTATTCACGGACTTGAGTCTAAGATTCATGAACCGTATACAATTAGTGTCGGGGTCCCCCACCCATAATTAGACTGACGAAAATACCCCCTTGAGTCCTTCTCCCTTTATTAACGGATTTAGATGTTGATCCTTCATCTGACCAGGACAAAGGGGTCCCAACCGGGACACAGGTCAAGTGCAAAACCGGCGTCAAGTCAAGTCAGCGAGTCAAAGGCTGAAACGTTGGGGTACTTAACGTCGGTCCGGACGGACAGACAGTGGTTGAGGGCCTCAAGTGAGTTTGAGTACAGGTAGATTAACCACTACGGTAGAGTAGGAGAGGGGAAGACGGGGGTTACGGAGGGTTCCACTTTCCACTTCATCGAGTCAACACACCTGACATCGGATGGTCCGAGGAGACAGGTACCCTAAGAGGTCCGTTCTTATGACCTCACCCAACGGTAAAGGAAGAGGTCCCCTAGAAGGGCTGGGTCCCTAGCTTGGGTCCAGACGTAACCTCCGTCTGCGAAATTGGAGACTCGGTGGTCCCTTCCGTGGAGAAGCGTACTCCACCGGTTTCATAACCTCAAAGTAGAAATCGTAGTCAGGAAGGTTTCTTGTGGGTCCTGACTATAAATCTTACCTGACCAACCTAGAGGAACGTCAGGTTCCCTGAGAGTTCTCAGAAGAGGTTGTGGTGTCAAGTTTTCTTAAAAAGTCGTGAGTCGAAAGAAGTATCAGGGTTGAGAGTATAGGTATGTACTGGTGACCTTTTTGGTATCGGAACTGATCTACCCGGAAACCACCGTTTCTCATTACAGAGACGAAAACTTATACGATAGATCCAACCAGTATTGAAAGGGAGGTTCCTCATTCGCAGAAAATTAAAGTACCGACGTTAGTGGTAGACGTCACTAAAACCTCGGGTCTTTTTATTCAGAATATGACAAAGGTAACAAAGGAGTAGACAAACGGTACTTCACTACCCTGGTCTAGAAGCAAAAGACTTACAACTCGAAATTCGGTTGAAAAAGTGAGAGGAGAGACTGAAAGTAGTTCTCCGAAAAATCAAGGAGAAGTGAAAGACGGTATTCCCACCACAGTAGACGTATAGACTCTAATAACTATAAAGAAGACAGTTAGAAGTAAGGTGGAACACGAAGAAGGTCGGGTCACAAAGAGTACTGCATGAGACGTAGATTCAATTTATTCGTCTCACTGTTATACGTCGGAACTGTATGAGGAAAAGGATAAACCTTGGTCAGACACAAGGTACAGGTCAAGATTGAACGAAGGACTGGACGTATATCCGGAGCAAGGGTGTATTTACGAAAACTTACCATCTACGTGTTATTTAGACTTACCACAAAAATCATATTTAAGAGTCCCATCCCATCCCAAGATCCACCCTAAAGAAGGTCATAGGTTCACAGTTTAGTCAGAGAGTCAACACAGGTTGAGACGTTAGGGTACCTGACGTCGTGTGGTTCGAAGGGACGTGAAATGGTAGACCTCGAACGAGTTTGAAGGACAGACAGCTCAGTAGTAGGAGACAGTAGGGGAAGACGGAAGTCAGAAAGGGTTGTAATCCCCGAAAAGTCAGTTCGTTTGGACAGTCCTCATAAGATCCAGTGTGGGAAAGACGATTTGAAGTCCAACGTTGTGTGGATGGGCATCTGATTTTGTCCAAGAAGACCGAAAAAAGACGTATATCCGGAACTATCAGTATAGTCAACAACGATTTGACTCTGACGGACTTAAACTTAGGACTATGGTGAACATCAGGGACACTGGAACCCGTTCGACGAATTGAAGAAAGACGGAGTTAGGTACACGAGAACGTATCTTACATACGTATGTACGAGTCAACATAGACTGACTGGCGTACCCGACATGGGGCGGTTCGTCGAGATAACAGGCAGTTTAAAGGGTTCGTTCTTATGACTTCACCCAACGGTAAAGGAAGAGGTCCCCTAGAAGGTTGAGTCTCGAGTTTGGGTACAGAGGATGTAACTGTCCGCCTAAGAAATGGTTGACGTGGTGGACCCTTAGTACCCCTGTGATTTTCATGGATGAAGAACCTAAACATTCCTCTTAATCACAATTACAAACATCTTTTGAATCAAACGATTCATGTTACTTGGACATCCTTTTAAGAGACTGAAGTTTGTTGATCCCTGAAGTATTTCACGAGACTTCACGACAAACTCACGTAACGAACTTGTCGTATTAGACCTTCCTAAACTTTATCGAGTCGACCTTAAGGTAGTAGAGGAGATCGAAACAAGTATCATTACGAAGGATTCCGGGTTGAAGGAATCCTAAAGGGACCACCGAGTCTACCAATTCGCAGACAGATGTTACACCCTCTGGGCCCAAAGTAGGGACCCAACCCTTCTAGGGGACCTCTTCCTTTACCGTTAAGTGAGGTCATGATAACGGACCTTTTAGGGTACCTGTCTCCTCGGACCATCCGATGTCAGGTACCCCAACGTTTCTCAGCCTGTGCTGACTCGCTGAAGTGTTCCGGGTTGAACTGAAGTGTGACGTCCTACAGACCGAGATACACTCACTGGTGTGGTCAACTAGGTAAGTCAAAATAACTTATTTCAGAATCGTGGTGTCCATTTAATGGATGATTTAGTTCGAGAACAAAACGAGCCTTGGGATGGATAGGTCCTCTCTTTCCCCCTAATCATTGTAGGTTCTAGTCGATTGATCCTTTATCGTCTCGGTCCCAAATTTGGGTAGAGGTTTTGATAGTTCCATATGATGATTGAAACTTGTTCCGTCACACCATTCCATACACGTAATGAAGTAGATTATGAGGTCCGTGGGGACATTTCATCCATGTCACAAACGGGTAAAACGTCACCTCTGACTTGAACCTCAACTCCTTGAACGGGTTGAATGTATCGGTCATTCACCGTTTCGTACGTAGACTCGTTCTTTCAACTGACGTCTTGGACATGAGTTTGATGTAGTATGGTACGGAAACCTTTAAAATCGACAAAAGTGGGAAACATAAGTCGATTAATCATGGGTGATGTGGTAATTTACAGAGTCAACATTGCTCCATATTTAGACGGTGCACGGACCCAGATGAACTGAGACTTTTTATAGTTATGAATCTATTTGTAATGAAACGGTTGTTTCCAGGCAGATCAGTTTCGACACCAAAAAGGTCGTCAGCACACCTACACTCTCAACCTGGTATTTCTTTCGCCTCTCGGCTTCTTAACTATAAAACTTGACACCACAACCTCTTCTGAGAACTCTCAGGGAACCTGACGTTCCTCTAGGTTGGTTAGGTAGGATTTCCTTTAGTCAGGACTTATAAGTAACCTTCCTAACTACGACTTCGACTTTCAGGTTATGAAACGTGACTGAGTAAACTTTTCTGGGACTACGACCCTTTCTAACTTCCGTCCTCCTCTTCGCCTACTGTCTCCTACTCTACCAACCTACTGTAGTTGAGTTACCTGTACTCAAACTCATTTGAGGTCCTCAACAGTTACTTGTCCCTCCGGACTACATGACGTTAGGTACCCCAGTGTTTCTCAGCCTGTGACTCGTTGACTTGACTTGACTCTGTCTGCACTCACGTCAAACGATCCCTCACTCTCGGGAAGGACCGATAATTGGAGACAGTGGTGAAAGACAGAAACACATGTAGAAAGGGAGACTACCTACCCCAGAATCAAGGGGTTGGTCCCTAGTTTACGTCCGGGGGTACCTCACCTTCCCACCTCGGAATTGGTGACATGACGGTTCCTTCAGGGTCTTGGACATAGAAATACTTCTATAGACTGTAAACTACTACTAAACGGTTCACGATCCGTAAGAGATTCGGAATTTTGTCGGGATATGTACGTTCCTGAGAAAAAATACAGGTACATATCTTTTCCTTCTAGTTCCGATCTAATCAACGGGTTTCAGTGTGTAGAAATCTATTTCCAAACGTAGAAACCTCAGACTTGAGTTGGTGGTAGGAATGGAGGGAAAGGGGATTCCTGGGTCTTGTCGGAGAGAACTTCCCTCCCACCCGTGGAACTCGTAATGTAGTACTATTGTAATAGTGAGATTACACTAATGAAAAATGAACTACAGGTAGATTGGACCTTGTGACCTCACCCAACGGTGAAGGAATAGGTTTGGATGATCAACTCAATAGGAGTTTCTTACCCTACAAACCGTGTATCGTTTGTGACCAACTACTGAAACAAAAAGACACAAGATAAAGTAACTAAAGACAAAACTAGAAATAATACCAGAAAGAAGACAAAGGATCAAAGGATTCCATCTTCGACTCCATTAATTAAATTCTGGAAAGGAAAAAAAGATCCTGTCCGTAAATCACGATACTCAAAGGGGATTTATGACGAGACTGTTATAGGGTATTCACTTTTTGTTTTCTTTGTCATAGGGTGTTCAAGACGATTCAAGAGAAAAGTAAATTAAGTCAAGTTTTATGAGAGTTTAAGACAAAACTAAAGAAGAAACTAGACACCCGATGAATTTTCATGTACAAATAACAAATATAAAAACAAATAAGTCCGGTATGGTGTACCGAACGTTAAAGGGTGGTCCCTGACTTGGGTCCGGTACCACCACTTTTACGATTCAGGATTGGTGATCTGGGGTCCCTTAAGGTTTTCACATAAAAATTTATTAACCCTCAAAAAGTTTCTAGAAAGTAAATAACCAAAGATGAAAGGTAACATCGGACTAATATATGAAACAAACTAACTTAGAAAAATTTAAATTGTTCTGAAAAAGATATTGGGTCATATAACCCTTAACAAAGTACACGTGAGTCTTCCGTACTCATACAATGACAGACTTCTTTAGCTCCACCTTACACTTTCTACTGCATAAGACATTTACAGTTAGTCAAGTTTAGGTAACTTTCACAACAAGTTCAGATAGGACCGACTAAAAGAAGGATGGATAGTCATTATAACTCTCATTCCATGACTTTACAGGTGGACAGAAACACCTAAACAGATAAAGGAGATCTTCAAGATAGTCAAAAGCGATGTGCATAAACCCTGGAGACAATAATCAACGTATATAAATCCTAACACGTAAAACTAAAAGAGGAAATGGTATCACTTTCATGGAAGAAAAAATTTTAAAAATTAACCTCCTATTAACGAAATGTCGTAACTCAACCAAACGGTATGTTGTTGCACTTAGTCGATATTCATATGTACACAGGGGCGAGAGAACTTGGAGGGAGAGTACGGGACGGGAGTGGGTTCGGGTGGGGAGATTCAACAGTGTCTCTTGGTCCAACTCGAGGGACACAATATGTCGTTGAAGGGTGATCGATAGATAAAATGTACACCATTAAGGGTTCATTATCTTTACTATTTCTTAGGCGGACGGTCACGTCCTCTTCCTTCTCTACATCCAAGATAGGGACCCAACCCTTCTAGGGGACCTCCTCCTTTACCGTTGGGTGAGATCATAAGAACGGACCCTTCAGGGTACCGGTCTCCTCGGACCGTCCGATGTCAGGTACCTCAACGTTTTCAGAACCGTTGATTTGTTGTTGTTGTCACATATCCAAAGTTACGAGGAGAGAGTCAAGGAGGGGGAGGGAGGGGGCGACACAGGGGTCCAGATCAGAGATACACACGTGGAGATAAGGACGGGACGTCTATCCAAGTGGTCATAGTGAAAAGGTCTAAGGTATATATACGTAAATTTATGCTATGAACAAGAAGAGACTGAATGAAGTGAGACATATTGTCTGAGATCCAAGTAGGTGGAGTGATGTTGACTGAGTCTATGGAAGAAATAAAGTTATTATGAGACGAGACTTTAAATGAAACGATAATTATATCGACGAGGTCGAAAAAAAACGGATCACAATGGTCTCAGAGAAAAAGACAGAAAAATGAAAAGATAAACACATCTCAACTGGGAACTTGTTGTTACCCCACGAGGACATAACCGGGAGGTATAGACACTAAGACGTTGAACCTCAAATTGGTTGGAGACTAACACACCATGACATCATGTATCAAGTATAAATAACTTTTTTCAGACTCACATTCACCTGGACACGTCAAGTTTTGACAACAAGTTCCCAGTCGACACAAAGACAACTTACACATAAAGAACGTCCGTCACACACCAGCCCAGAGCGAAAAGGATAAGTAATACTGTCAGAGACAGAACATAAACCTCACGAGTTTGGTGCAAGTAAAAATAAAATCAAGTAAGACAGACACCACCGAGAAGTAACGACGTGAGTCGGAAAGAGATCAACGCCGATCGCCCCCGATGAAAAACGACGTCGAGCTCCCGAAGAGCAACGCCACCGAAGAGAGCACCCCGTGTCCGAGACCCCATGTATCCGAAGTCATCAGCTCCGAGCACCCGAGATCTCGTGTCCGAATCATCGACACCACGTGTCCGATTCAACGAGGTGACGTACACCCTAGAAGGGCCTGGTCCCTAGCTTGGCGGTAGGGAGCGTAACGTTCCACCTAAGAATTGGTGACCTGGTGGTCCCTTCGGAGGTCTGGTGCAAATAAAAAATAGTGTGTAGACAACGGAATATCAAATATCCAAATATAAAGCTTGTCAAAAAATCGGTAATAAAGAAGTATATAAAATTCTTTGTTTTTCGTAAAATAAATAAACCGACACACCCAAGAATCAACACCGTACTCCCTAGAATCAAAGGACTGGTCCCTAACTTGGGACCGGAGGACGTTACCCTCGTACCTTAAGGTCGGTGACCTGGTGGTCCCTTCAGGGAAGAAGTGTATAAAAGATAAGGGTCAAGGAGGAATAAAAGTCCCAGAGGTCAATGGACGTCTCGTCCGGTGAATAATTTCAATAAGGTATCAAGTGAGTATGAGAAAAGTGAATTTTAAAAAAGACAAAGTAAAACCTATCAAAGAAAACGATACGTACTCCAAGTGATTAGTGACGAAAAGGTTATAGATTAGATAATAATTACGGTAGGTGATATAAATAGTAGAATCTATAATAGTTCTTCAAGTGAAACCTAGAAAAATATAGAAGGTACAGAGATGAATTGAAAACCTGTATACCTTATGTCAATCTTATTGAAAATTATAAGTGAAGATTAAGATAGTAGATACAGTAAAGATCCAGTCTAAGTTAGTTGACAGGAGGAATGATACCAAATACAAGTCATTTGTTTTATGTTGTTATTATCTCACTTTTTAATTATAAATACAAGTTTCTTCTATTTACCCCGGTTTCTTCCGAAGTACCTCTACCGTTTATTTTAAATCGGAATTTATATATATAAACTATATATACATTTTTAGTCTATATATATATGTAGTTCTTAAGTCGATCTGTCCTTTCTTTCGTGACCATCTTTTCCACTCTTTCCACTCTTTCGTCCTCACTCGTACCCGTGCAACTCTCCTGTCACGTCTTCGGTTCCCCCTCTGCCCTTTTGTTGTCGAACCCCGTAAACCACGAGGATCGTGTCGTGACTTCTCTATACAGTCAGAAGTCTGAATCTTTTACTCGAATACCTACGACCCCTCTTCCTACCCCCCTTTCCTATCGATCCCTCAGACCCTACTTGTACATGTGTGACGATATAAATTCTACCCATTGGTTGTTCCAGGAGGACACATCGTGTCCCTTAAGACGGTGTATTGAGTCACAATACCCCTCTCACAATACCTCAAACCCCCTCTTACCTATGTACATATATATACCGACTCAGGGGAGAGACAAGTGAACTTTGACAGTTTGTAACAATTAGTCGATATAAGATTATGTTTTATTTTTCAATTCCTTTTTTCTTTATACACTTAGAGATGTCTAAAAATTCGTTCAGTTTCAGAGTATCTGTACTAAATCCCTCTGATTGAACCCCTAGAACTACCTTACTTTACTTCCGGTCCTCCACGACGAAATCTGGTCTCCCCGTTTTTACTTTGTACCTCTCCTCTCCCTTCTTGGTCTTTTCTATAACTTCAAACTCTTTGAAAATTGGAACCGAACTTCCTACTTCCCACTCCCACCCCCTAGAACTAGGTACCTTTTACTCAGAATAAACCATATAACTCAGAAGGCGCATCTCGGTATTCTGATTTTGGGTCGAATCTCCAGTCATGGTCTGGTCTACCCGACAGGAGAGTCAATTTTCCATCACCGAGTCGGGGCTTGTTCTAAAGACTTCAGGTAGGTGAACATAGTACTGGGGTCTGTTGAACGAATTGCAGAAACTTGACGTAAAAAAAAGTAAAAGGTTGGCAGTTCTCAAAACACTCCTTGTTTACCTACCTACACACAGACTTCAAGTTCAATCTCCAAAATGTTTTATCCATTGTTATGAATAGAAATATTAATGTAGTTCGATACACTTGCTTATTCTAGAACCTCCTTCTGTCGTCTCTGTCTCTAGGGTCCCGATTTTGAACCTCCTTAAAGTGTCGTATAGTAGGTTTTCCCCTCAGGCACTACCTCCGTCTTCATTTGAACTCCTCCATTCTTTAGAACTTTTACCCCGCACGAAACCCCACCTGAGACATACCTTCTTTAAATCGACCATTTCTGAGTAGGCCTCGAAGGGACCACCAAGTCTACCAATTTTTTTTATTTAGTAGACGGACGTTACATCCTCTGGACCCAAGTTAGGGACCCAACCCTTCTATGGGACCTCCTCCTTTACCGTTGGGTGAGGTCATAAGAACGGACTCTTTAGGGTCCCTGTCTCCTCGGACCACCTGATGTCAAGTACCCCAGTGGTTCTCAACCTGTGTTGACTGGCTGATTGTGAAAATGAAGTTTGTGAGTAGTTTTCACAGGTAGATCTCAAGTCCTTACTATCGTACTGAAAGTCTCAGTTCTCATGTACTTTACCTCTTTTGTGGGAAGACGTCTCCAGTGAGGAAACTGGACCCTCTGGGGGTCTGTGTTACTTTTCCGAACTTTCCACTGGTGTCCTTTGAACTTTATGACTTCTTGACGGACTTAGGTAGGACTTGTTCCTCGTACAATTGTTCTCTTCCCATCCGTCGATCGAATGGATCGATCGAGGGTTGGAGTCAAGTGTCGGAGAAGAAAGAATAGACCGGAGGGACGGAGTGAGAACCAAAGGGGAGGTGGGTTCGGATAAGAGATTTGTTTTTAGACAGTGAGCACACGAGTCTAGGGAAGGTCTCAAGGGGTAAAGGGGTCCTATCTCCGCCAGAGGAATCTGATTTGGCGATTCAGGGAGGGTGCCGTGGGACACGGGGGTCAGTCTGAACCCGTCAAAGGGGTTGGGTGGTCTCCGAAAATAGCGAAGGACAGGAGCGTTCCTACGAAGAGGATCCTACGGGACGGGAGAACCCGAATTGGACCTTTTGGAAGGAATTCAGGGCCGACTCGATCTATTGGGACACGCGTGGGAACAGTGTTGTCGGGAACAGTGTCGGGACTCATCAACGACTGTCAGACTGGAGAGTAGAAAGAGACTGCCTTTCGGGGAACTCTCGTCCCTGCTAGTCACAGAGAAAATAGGCATGTCAGGGAAGGCATGGTATAAAAAAAGGGGTCCGTTTGGGACTAAAGTTCGTCAGAAAGACCAACAGTCAGGTGAGCGAGGTTAAATCCCGGAAGTTCTGCGTGTGGGCAAGACATTGGGGCCCGGCCACGCCTTTCTCGGGCCACCGCTCGCGGAATCGGCCCAGCGCGGTGGCCGTGGAGGCCCCGCCGGCGGTCCCCCGCGGCCCGAGAAACAAAAGAAAAGACCGGGCCCCAGCCCCGGCCTCCGGGCGTCTCGCGTACGAGACCCCGTCAAGCGCCGGCCCGGCCGCTCGCCTCCTCAAGGAACACCGTCTGGACGTCGCTCCATCCAGCGCGGTGAGTGCGTGCCTCCCAGACCCGCCTCCCGCCGCGCGCCCCGCCCGTGTCGGGCCCTCGCGGCCGCCCGCCGCTGCCCGGCCCCGCCAACGGGCGCGCGCAGGCACACCGCGCCGCGGCCGGGGTGCACTTCGGTCGCGCCGACCCTCCGCGCCCACGCCCGCGCGCCCAGACGCCGGGGCGCCCCGCGGGCCCTCGGTCGGGCGGGCGGGCCCGGGGCGGAGCGGCCTCTCTCCCGGCGCGCCGGGGAGGCGGCGGCGAGGAGCGCACGGCCCGGGCGCGGCGGGCGCCCCCGCCCTCTAAGTTTGCCGGGCTCGCGCCGGCCGACCCCAAAACGCGCGCCGGCGCCACTGGAGCCGCGGGCGCTACGCATCTCGGCGCGCGGAGGGCCTGGCCCCGCCGGCGGGGCCTCCACGTCGTAAAGGCCTCGCCCTTTCACTAAAAATTTTCAGGTCGTGACCAAACCTCTCACGCCAAACGCCTCGCCCCACCCTTAGGGCGGGCCGTTCCCAGCCGAGCTCCTCGAGCTCCCATCCGACGGCTCCCAGACGCATCCTTCACTTTAGAGTCGCAGTTGTCCGTGGCGGTGCTGACAACTGGTCATCCTCTCCACACGGCCCTCGAGGTGTAGTTGAGTAGACAGTCGTCTAATTAGCGACCGTCAGAGGAGGCACGGCGCGCACGTCCCGACCCCTTTTACCACTTTCCCGGGGCCCACCGGAACTAGCTCGAGGGACGGAGGGGACCCCTCCGGGTACACCCCGGTGTTAATGACAGGTCCCACTAGGGGTTCCACACGGGTACCTCGGCCCTGCGAGCGATGAGGACCGCCTATAATTGGTTCCACGAGGTTCACACTGAACTCACGGATATCGTCTTCAGCTCACATCCCTCACACCCACTCCTAGAGCCTACAAGTGGGTTCGGACCCGTCCTCCTACTCACTACCGAAAGGTCGGCTCCACTGAGAACCGGTCCCAAAACTTTCTTGTCTCCTCAATAAGTCCGACTGGCTCCCACCTCCCAAAGACCGCTAGGTCCGTCCCCTGTGTCGTGCACGTTTACGTCCTTCCACACCCACTCACAACAGTAGTCTCCACGGTGCCACAAATTCAGACTAACCGTGTGTCCTATGGTCCTCTCCTTCTCGGTCTACTAGCTCGTCCCCGACCCAGAGGTCTCCAGACCTCTCGTTCACGACCCACCCCGCCTCTTCCGTCGCTGCCAAAATGGGTTCTTCCCGTAGTCTCACCTCAGACCTTTCCATTTGATCCTAAAGAGGTACGAGAACAACCCTTCGGTAGGGTTCTCGTCCTTAGGACAAGTCGAAACGTTGACGGATCAACCGATGGGGACCCGGTAGGTAGATTAGGGGGACCCGGAACAGGAATGGACATTCTACTTCTATTCTCTCAATGATTATAGGACATTTCGACACCAAGATTGTGGACCCCATTCCACATCGGAGTAAGACGACCCCTTTTACTTACGTGAATTCGGATCCGAGGGGAGACATAAAAACCCGAAGGGACCATCGAGGCAACCAATTCTTAGACGGACACTACCTCCTCTGGGTCCAAACTAGGGACCTACCCGTTCTAGGGGACCTCTTCCTTTGCCGTTGGGTGAGGTCATAAGAACGGACCTTTTAGGGTACCTGTCTCCTCAGACCGTCCGATGTCAGGTACCCCAGTGGTTCTCAGCCTGTGCTGAATCGCTGAATTTGGTGGTGGTGGGGGAGACATAACTACCCCCTAGGACCATTCCTCGAGAACCCACTCCAGATGGTCGAGTTACGGACTGTAGTCCGTCCTTCCTCAACGAGGGGGTCACAAACAACTGTCTGTTTGTCTCGGAGAGAGGAGGGAAGGGAGTGTTTCTCTAAGAAGTCGGGAACGTAGACAGACCGTTCACAAACGGAGGACTGTGACCCCACCGACCCACCCCTGTCGACGACACCAACCTCGCCCGAGACAGAGGGAAACGTCTCTACTCCAGTGTCCCCCAGTATCGTCCTTGTGCTCCCGGGACCATCTGACAGATCAGATGGTTTACCTTTTTGTCCGGGTCCCTCTGCACCCCTACCCCCTACGAGACCAGGACCACCCCGCACCAGTCGTCTGGACCCGACAGTGGGGTGAAGACACACCGGACCCGGGGGAAGGGGACTCTTATGGTCCTACTAGTGTGGAGACTCCCGTCCTACGCTCATAAGGTCCTAACTGACCGTGTACAACAACAAGTCAGCGATTCAGTACAGGCTGAGACATTGAGGTACCTAACGTCGTACGGTTCGAGGAGACAGGAGACGGTAGAGGGTCCCCAACGAGTGTAAGTAAAGGTAACACAACCACAACGAGAGATTGGTAGAGTAGGGGACGACGGGGGAAGAGGAAAACGGAAGTTAGAAAGGGTTAGAGAGGGTTCTCAGAAAAGGTCACTCGACCGAGAAACGTAGTCACGGGTTTCATAACCTCGAAGTCGAAGTCGTAGTCAGGAAGGTTACTTATAAGTCCCAACTAGAGGAAATCCTAACTGACCAAACTAAAGGAACGTCAGGTGTCCTGAGAGCTCCCAGAAGAAGTCGTGGTATTAACCTTTCGTAGTCAAGAAGTGGAATCCTCGGACAATCACCTTCAACTGAGACATAGACTGGATAACTCTAACATAGAGTCAAAAGAAGGTCTGACTTGAGGAACTTCTACCTTCGACACAAACAGACAACCCCTCACTCCCCACCACTGTTTTCTGATCCTGGATATGGGTCGGGTCTGAGAGCTACAGATGAACTCTTTTGTGTGGGTCCCTGAAGGGACCACCAGGTCACCAATTCTGTGGTGTAAAGGTGACATCTCCTGTGTCCAAGTTAGGGACCAGTTCCTTGATTCTCTTTAATTTTATTTATTTATTTTGGATCTCACCAATCTCTGCTTCAGACAGGTTTCCCGACTAAACACGCCATCTTTTGTACGTACACCCAGTACCCACGTCCCGAGGTGGAAAATCTTCCACGGGAGAGTAGGGGGTGTAACGGAGACCCTACCAAGTATCTGTGACGTCACGGACCTCAGGAGGGAAACTCTCTACTTCTGAGAGTTCAAGTTTCCCCTGAGTCCACCCGACCTGAATTTTCGGTCACGCGAGACGTGGCACCGAACCTCGACACGAACACCAGGAAGGCGCGCACGAAGTCGTCTAGACAACGAGAAGGCCGGGTGAGAGGGTCCGGGAGTGACGAAGGCACAGAGGGGAACCGCGAGTGGGTGGCAGAACAGGGAAAGTCGTCCGAGGGTGGGAGACGAGGAACGGAAACCGGTCCAAGTGTCCCCTAGGACCCCTCGGGACAGGTCCGACGGCACTAGCGACGGACCTAGTACTGGGCGGAAATCGGTTGGTAAGAAAACGAAAATTAAAAGTCTATATGGACCTAAGGTAAGGACCGAGAGGAAAGGCCGACACGGTTGAATTCGTTCATTTAGATGAAGAGACGTGGGGTCAAGGGAGTGGACAATTTATTCTCACTGTCTCGGGAGAAGTCGAACAACACTCTTCAATTTCCAACAATCTTCCATCCACACCGGTCACGGGGTTTCTCTGAGTAGACTTCCTCGTCTAACCAATTTATTAATACTAGGTTTGAGACAGGAGTAAAGAACCTCTCCTACTAAGGAAATCCTAACTCTCTCCCTAGGCTCCATCACATGGTTACCTCCGCTGAAACCTATCTTCAAGAACGTCATCCTATCCCGACCACACCCTACCTCTACGTGACCATACCTCTCTTCTCACTCGTCAGATTCTAACACTCTTCCCTCCCACACTGTCTATTCTACTTGGGTCTTCAACACAGTCATGGTCTGGGACCTCCAGAAAAACTTTTCTAGTACTCACCAGCTTAGTAAAAAAAACTCAATTACTAGGTACTGTGACTTATGGAGGATATCGGAAACAAAAAGACTAGAGGTGAGGTCCGGAAAGGGTATCTAGTTGGGTTGTCGTCGTGGCCACACGACTATGGTAAGACAAAGGACAAACAAACAAAAAAGGCGAAGAACAACACTCATGAAAAGACTCGAGGAAGAGTCAGAGGGAGGGGTCGTCTCGACTGTCGACGTCCAGTAAGACTACTCGACTGCCCCTTTATACGGAAACCGCCCTGTCCCGGGGTCTGGGTCACTTGGTCACGGTTGGACCGGTTCCCAATACTCGACAAATGACCTTGCTCACCCAGGGACCACATAGGGTGTGAGGAATTGGGTAGGTCGAGACGGTGGAATTATGGGGAAGAACTAGCCAAGGACGTGTGAAGTGTGAACTGTTTTTGGAGAGTCAGAGAGGAGGGACAAACAGGGGGTCAGAAGAACCATTCACCTTCAGATGGTAGATGGATCAATGAATTCGGTTTCCGATCCTCAGGAACACAACCTGGTTCAAGTATCCCCCTAATTTCCCCGGGACGGGTCCTAGGGGACCTAAAAAATCCTACTTTATCAGTTAGACCCAAAGAGGGGGTGGGAGTAAGGGATGTAGATTAGATGACCGTTTCGTTCGGACAGAGGATTTAACACATAAAAAGAAACAACGGAGTCTGGTTTAGTACAGTGGTCGAAGAGAGTAAACCTACGAACGTTAACGGAGGAGAAGGTAAGGGAAGGTCTTGTTAGCAATTACTCTATCAGAAGAATTCCGAACAGACAAAAGGGATGATCCGGAACATGCTGGGCCGGGGACGAGGGGTACACGGAGACTAGGTAGTGACAGGTCGACGTCGGGACGACCGGAGGGGTCCAAGGACTCGTGCAGTGTACGAAAACAGGTCCGGAAGGGGACGGCCGAAAGAGACGCATCATAAAGTTCAGAATCGGGTCTACAGTGGATAGACTGGATATAGAGGAGGGGATAGGGTCAATGAGAGAGAAAAAAACACACACACTATTTGATATGTATTGTATTTTAAATGGTAACATCGGAAAAAATTGACATGTACCAAGTCACCGTAATTTATGTAAATGTAACAACACAGGGATCTTATAAGGATGATATAGTAGAACGGATAAGTAGTGTGGTGTGATAGACATTATTATGAGAGAGACGCACACATACATAAAGACAGACATTCGAGGTACTCTCGTCCCTCTTCCAATCAACGGAAAAAGGAACGATGGGGACCAGGTCTCGGTTCGTCACCATTATTCGTAAGTACCTTCCTAACTCAGGTACGACGATGCATGGTACACGAACCGTGACGTTTTGGGAAGTGTCTGTAAAGTAAGGCAGACCTGTCGTCGGGAGCTTCACCAGTAATGTAGGGAAATGTACTCCTATGTGTGTTAAGTCTCTCCGATCTTGTCGGTCTCTCCGGTTTGTACCAGCATGTTCGTCCCAACTCGTTTGGTGTCGAGAATAGGGACTACGTTTCTTGACTGAGCGACCTTTTCTGGGAGTACGATCCTTTCTGACTCCCGTCCTCTTCCCCTACTGTTTCCTACTCTACCAACCTACCGTAGTGACTGAGCTACCTGTACTCAAACTCATTCGAGACCCTCAACCACTACCTGTCCCTTCGGACCGTACGACGTCAGGTACCCCAGTGTTTCTCAACCTGTGCTGACGCGTTGACTTGACTATGGTCACTCCCGCGTAAAGATCACTCCCTTCTCCCCAGAGTTTCTCCGACCAACCTCCCCTCCTCACGGTGGGACCCTCTTATTTTCAACCCACTTTGTATCTTGACGGTGGAGTTGTTTCAGTTTTGACCCGGTCAGAGTCGGACATCTTCGAGTCGGACGTCTCCGAGTCGGGTGTGTCGGCACCCCGTAAGATCCGGAAACCGACGAAGGAACAGAAGCCGTGAAACAAGAGGAGGGGGTCCAGTCGGTCGTCTTTACACGGACCTCCAAGGTCCGACAACTGGAGTATATGTATATGGAGCCTTGTCCCTCGATATCTCCGAGGTCTCTTCCCAAGAATCTTAAGAGAACGGTAAATATCGGAACCAATTTCAGAGATAGGGAAAAGATATTTTACCTCCTTTCCACCAATCTAATCTAATCGACACGGATTCGTAATGGACCTTGTCTGGGATCTACAAATTTGTGGTCGTAACTAAATAACTCGGGAATGGGATGGGACATTAACATACACACGTACGATTCAGCGAAGTCAGTACAGACTGAGAAACGCTGGGATACCTGACATCGGACGGCCCGAGGAGACAGGTACCCTAAGAGGTCCGGTCTTATGACCTCACCCAACGGTGCGACAGGAGGTCCACTAGAAGGATTGGATCTCTAGTTTGGTGGGACATTAATGAAAATGTCATAATCGAGTAAATCAGTATCAGTATTGTTACACATCTATGATAACAACAAGTCAACGAGTAGTACAGAAAAACGTCGGGGTACCTGACGTCGTGCGGTCCGAGGAGACAGGAGGTGATTAGAGAGCCTGAAACGACTTTAAGTACAGGAAACTCAGTCACTGTGGTGGGAATACCGTCTTTCGCTTCTTCTTGATTTCTTGGAGAACTACTTTCACTTTCTTTCTCCTCTCACTTTTTCAACCGAATTTCGAGTTGTAAGTCTTTTTGATTCTAGTACCGTAAACCAGGGTAGTGAAGTACCGTTTATCTACACCTTTGTCACCGTCTGAAATAAAAACCCCCGAGGTTTTAGTAACGTCTACCACTGACGTCGGTACTTTAATTTTCTGTGAGGAACCTTCTTTTCAATACTGGTCGGATCTGTCGTATAATTTTTCGTCTCTGTAATGAAACGGTTGTTTCCAGGCAGATCAGTTCCGATACCAAAAAGGTCATCAGTGTATACCTAACTCTCAACCTGACATTTCTTTCGACTAACGGCTTCTCAACTATGAAAACTTGACACCACAACCTCTACTGAGAACTCTCAGGGAATCTGACGTTCCTCTAGGTCGGTCAGGTAGGATTTCCTTTAGTCAGGACTTATAAGTAACCCTCCTGACTACAATTTCGACTTTGAGAATTATGAAACCGGTGGACTACACTTCTCGACTGAGTAAACTTTTCTGGGACCACGACCCTTTCTGACATGCGACCCTTTCTAACATACGCCCTCCTCTTCCCCTACTGTCTCCCACTCTACCAACCAACCTACCGTAGTGACTGAACTACCTACACTCAAACTCATTCGAGGTCCTCAACCACTATCTGTCCCTTCGGACCGCACGACGTCAGGTACCCCAACATTTCTCAACCTGTGTTGACTCGCTGACTTAAATTGACTCAGTCACTACGATAGATTGGTAGAGTAGGAGACGGTGGGGGAAGAGGAAAATGAAAGTTAGAATCGTAGTCCCAGAAAATAAAGTACCGTCGTGAGTGGTAGGTATCGCTAAAACTCATTAATGATAGGGGTAAAATGACTCCTCCTTTGACTTACCACTTCTCTGATTCATTGAAACAGGTTCCAGTTTGTCGGTCTTTCATCGACTCATGTATCGGACCGAGGAGAATTGGTGATGAACGAGATGGCGAAAACGTAGACCTATCGACGTTTAACGGACCCGGGACGAGACATAAGGTCTCCCTAGTGTCTCAAACCCTCGGAATTCCGAATCTGTCGGCAGAAAGTATTGGAATTTTTGGTCCCGAGTTATTTCTAAATAAAGTCTTTGACGAATACACTTCCTTTTTCCCGAAAACTGGGTTAAACCCGACCCAACTTTAACTCTGTGATCCCGTCTCACAAACAAGAGTCACCGGAACTCTTCCGTTGTCGTCAATCAACTTCATTCCTCCGTCAGTCGTGACTGCCGAGTCGACGGGACCTAGCACGCTCGACGGTGTTGGGAAGTACAGTGGGTCTCCACTAAAGGAAAGGGCGAAACATTATGGCCCACAAAGATACAATCATACTCACATATATGTCACAAATAGAGAACAACCTACCCAAATTTCCTTTCGGTCCAAGGAGGATCCTCACCACCGTAAAACCTAGTTTCCCGTGTTTACCAAAACAAAACAATTAAATAAATTTAAAACCGATACGACCCAAAAGTAATGACGAATGTCCGAAAGAGATCAACGTCACTTAGACTCGATGCGACAACGCGACATACCCGAATAACGTCACCGAAGAGCAACACTCACACCCGAGATCCCGTACGTCCGTGTCATCAACACCGCGTACCGAATCAACGGAGTGTCGTACACCTCAGAAGGGCCTGGTCCCTAGCTTGGACACAGGGGACGTAACCATCCATCTAAGGATTGCTGACCTGACGACAACTCTTTTACCACACCAAACCAAAATAAATTACTTTTATCGACACTTACACACAAACACACCAGACTAATATTGTCATTACATAGTGGTCTCAATGATACCAATACAACCCCAACCCTCATCAACACTACAAGTAACTTACAAGAAGTCACAAAATTAATAAATAAAAATTAAAAAATTATATTTAAATAAACTTAACCTCCAATGAAATGTAATTAAAAAATTATTATTTTAAATTTTTATGTACAGTACGACAAACATAGAATCTAATTCTATATTTCTTCATTTTAAACAGGTATTAGTGTAAACGGTCTCCAATGGTAATAATTATAACTTACATAAAGGAAGGTGTATAAAAATATATACATACGAAAAAGAAAAGGTGTTCATCCTACTACCGGACAAAAAGTTAGACGAATACAATGAACCGTTACTAAGTCATTTATTTAGAGACTTTTGTAGTGAAAATTACCGAAGCATGACAAAATAATAGTCATACGGTGCATAATAAATCGGTTAGGGGATGAGGATTTATGTACCCAACGAGGTAAAAAACAACAAAAACAAAAAAATTAGAATGCTTCTTATGTCATCTCTTATAATCACCTTGAATTAGAAACCCAAATAAATAATAAACCAAGAAGAGTCTATTTAAGGTTCTTCACCTTAACGATCCGTAAAGAAAAGTGAAAAAAATCCCAAAAACTATTTATAACGGACTTATCTCGGTAAAGACTGTACCTTAGAAACGGACCCAAAAAGTCCTGTCCTTCTACGGTGGGTTCGCACATCGATTCTCTTCCAGAGGGGGTCTTCTACGGGAGGGGTTTTCGTTCTTCCACTTTCCATTCAACCGGGAGTCATACCTACCGGAGAACGGTAGGGGTCTTAGACCATGGTCCGAGGAAGGAGGGACTCTAAACTTCGGTTCCCCGGTCCTTCGGGTCCTTGAGGTGGGTCGACCTCCCAGAGGACATCGAGTGACTAAGGGTGGGAGACCCTTACTATTTCCCCGTCTCTGAACGAATTTTCGGGAGTCTATGTCCACTTTTTGATCTGGGATACCGAAACGGGATCCGTCATTACGGATCAATTCTGGTAACTGGAGGTCTGACCAAGTGTAGGAGTGAGACGGTGAAAGATCGCCATATCGACACCGTCTAGCGATTGGAGAGACTTGAATCTGATGGGGCAAGTATTTTGCCCGTTGGAGTGGCCCGACGGTACCCCTTTTACTCGAGCAAAGGACCAATCGTGAACTCTCTTCACGAAAACCAGAGGAGGGACGCCCCTGGGATCTCCCTCAGTCCCTCCTCTCGTGGGGGGTCAGACCCTCCCACCCCCCTCACACCTGGGTGTGAGTCTGTCACAGACAGAAAACGTCTGGGAGCATTGGTCCGTCACTCCCGGCAACGGAGGGCGGCACAAGGTCCGCGGGCGAGGACGGTTCCACGGACGCCCGACACGGGAGGACTGGTCTTCCGGGCTGGTCCACCGACGGACGGGTCTCACGGGAGACGCGTCGGCGTCGTCAGGACCGTCGGCACCGGTGTGGGGGCCCCCTCCCCGACCTGCGGTAACCGAGAGTCCCCGGAACCGCCGGGGTGGGGGGTAACGGGTCGTCTACGGGATCGCGTCGTGAGACTAACCGCGAATGGAGAAACGTTTACGGACACGCCAGAGAATGAGGAGGGAAAGGAGAAGCCGACGCACAGACAAGGGGTTTTCTTCACCTCTCCCCCAGTCACACGGGTACAGGTCACCAATTCAGTGTCGGACTCCTACCTCTGATCCCTGATACGAGACTGGCACATCCGGAGGAGCTAAACCAAAGCGACGTTTGAAATGAGTAATAATCGAGAATACTGTGAGAGACTCCGAGACAAGAGGAAAAGACATGTTACCCTCGGACTTTACCTTCTGGATATCGTATTACACCCCCCGACGTTCAGTTAAATTGTAAGTATCTTATTCGTCACAATCTACAACAATACGGGAGAGACAATCAACCAAGGACTGGTTCTTGTGGGTTAGTCTTTTCGATAGAACACGGGGTAAAGAGGAGGGGTGGACTTAAAAGAAGAGACATAGTTCATATAATAACGGTAAAGGAAGGTGCGTGTAATTATTACACGAATCCACCCGTGAAAGGACCATCAGGTCACCGATTCTGAGGCACGAGGTAAGGACTAGTCCCTTGATCTAGGGTGTCCGGTGTTGATTCCTCGGACGCACAACGTGATCCTGACTCGTATCGGTTCATTTATTCATTTATGTCTAAAATTTTTTTTACACGACCTCAAAAAACCCAAAATTAAATTTTAATTTTAAGAAAAGTACACTCAGTATAAAATTTCAGAAGTAACTTAATCAAAGTCATAACGAACAAAACACAAAACCTAAAAACCCATACTCCGTGCAACCTAGAATCAAGGGGGAGGTCCCTAACTTGGATGTGTGGGGAGATAACCTTCCGTTTCAGAATTGGTGACCTGGTGGTCCCTTCAGGGATTACACGAGTCAAAAATTAGAAGTGTTTGTAACATACTCTATCCATGAAGAGAATGGGAGCAAAGTGTCTACTACTACAAATCCGAACCTCTCCAGACTGATTACAAAACACCGACCCGTGCCTAAACTTGGGTCCAGACACAATAGGGTGTCGGACACGTCGCTGGAGGGGAGAGAGAACAGTAGGACGTGCGAGTCCCCGATAGAAGAAATGGGGAGTCAGAGGGTATCCAGGGTGCCGTGTCTTGGTCCATACCACGACTGTGACCCGGTCCCGCTGCACCCGGTCGACCCCGACCCGCTCTTACACTACCTCTCCTTCTTCGGCCGGGATCACAGGTAAGGTCTTCTGTAGCACGTCCGACTCCGACCCCCGTACGTGTGACACACGGATTCGTTTTCACCGGTCCATCCAGTCCCACCGTGGTCTACCCTGTCCTGGACCCTGACCCCAGGAACCCCTTCCTCGAGACTTGGTATACGTAATGGGACATCTCTACTTCGACCGATCTATTCGTCCCTCACCGGATCTGATCTTGTATGACTCTCCTGTCTGGAGCGTGATTACCCCCCGTAGGAGACGTGTCCAGATGAGGAAGCCGACGTTACTGCTCCCACGAGACCCTTCCCTATGTAGTCACCTCCCGAGTCTCTACCAGGGACCCTTTCACCTGGACGTTCTCTTCCACCATGTCCACAGTCGTCCTCTGTCAGTGTGTCGTCGGGAGTGGCTCCTACCGGCACAGAAGGAGACCCCGAGGAAGGCCCATTCTGACCCAGACCTCCTACCGACACCTCGACACTCGTCTTAATTCATGTCGACCACCCCGGGGTAGAGGTACGGGTACAACATGAACACCTCTCTCACTCTGGGACCCTTCTCGAACCTGGGTCTGGGTCTAAAGACCAAGAAGTAGTCCGGACACGTGTGATGACTGACGGGGACACTTAGACTACAATACTAAAACACACAGTACCTTTTCCTCACCGAGTCCCTATGGAAACCAGAAGCCGACTCGGTTCTTCGGACGACTGGGTAGAGAAGGGAAAATTGGAGGGGGTAGGGGTAGGGTCAGAGGAAGGTGTGAAGAGTCTCCGTATAGAGTCTTAAAAGTTCTGACCTCTCACACCAAATTTGTCGTCTAAGTCGTAATTTTAACAAAACCGTGAAACAATAAGTCAAATAAAACTTTACAGTCTTTATTTCCTTAGACTATAAAGGAGTGACCTCGAGAAAATTGTGAAAAACTACCTCTTAAAGTCTGTACATTCTCATTAGTCTTACGATAAAACTTGAAAATACATGAACGGACTTGTTAATAGTCGAATACTGGTTTGAACAAGCTAAAAATGAAGGAAGGTAAGGGGTTGAGGAAATAATATAAAATTACGTTTAGTGTCTCGTGTATACTAAAGTGAGTACTCATAAAGTGACACACCGGACCGAGGACAGGTGGAGAGGTAGGAGTGGACCGTGGTCACGGGAAGTGGTGTGTCGAGACCCCTACGGATGTTTCGACCTAGACCGACCATACTCTGTCCGTCTCGACCGACTTTTGACTGGACGGGGAGGGAAGGTCCTGTTATTACCACACTAGCCCGAGAACCTTGGGTACTTTTTCTCGTACCACGGGCACGTCCACGTCGACTCATACGGGCAGCACTTCCACCGGAGTCCACTCAGACCCAAGAGTGAGACCCGTCCTCAACCTCCTGGAAAAAGACCCAGACCGGGTCGGAACCCGGAATGTCTGTTCGGGACGTAGGGGACAAAAGGAGAGTGGGAGTCCTTTACTGGTGAACCACTACGACTGTCAACTACCGCTGGAGATATGAAACCCGAGGCCCCTCGTCCCGGTTGACCCGGCGCATGGACTTAATAAACGGTTAGCACCACCGGCAGTCCCGGAACCATCCACAAACAAACAAACAAAAATTAAATAAAAACAGACACGATGCAGAACTAACGGTGTACCCGAAAAGAGATCAACACCGTTCGCCCCGGATGAGAGATCAGCACCATGGGTCGAAGAGTAATGTCACCGAAGAGAGCAACGTCTCGTGTCCCAGATCCCGTGTGTCCTAAGTCATCAGTATCGAGTACCCGAGTCATCAACACCGAGGGTCCGAGATCTGGTGTCCGAGTTATCAACACCGAGTACTCGAATGCCGGACACCCTAGAAAACTTAGGTTCGAAGGACATGACCGTCCGTCTAAGAAATGGTGACTCGGTGGTCCCTTCGGGGAACCATCCACAAAACTACTAAATCAAAGTCAAATCCAAGTTTCCTAAGCAATTGTTTTCTTTGGTGAGTAGTGTGTGTTTGTTTTACGACAACCAAAGTGGACACACAGTATTCTAAAGTAGACTGGAGTCCCGCAACCGATCTGAAGGTCCCCGAATTCTTTAAGGTTCTGGGTGAGGGAAAGAATTCCCGGTGAACTGAATGACCATTGTTAACTACACAAGTGTTCATCCGTACATCAGGTTCGTCCCAGGTCCGTTCCAGTCTACAGTCAGTCTCCGGACGAGAGGACGAAGACTTCGGACTTGTTCTGATGGAGGTAAAATTAAAGGGACTGTCATCCATCGAATCCAAGGACACCACCCTGTTCAACCGTTCGGTGGGGGACGACTTCCAGTTTCCGTCTTCCCTAAGAGAACACAAGTCCGAACGTAGCCCACCTGGACGTCACTATCAATTCCTTAGGGGTCTGATGGTGTCTCAACTTAGAACCGAGATGGGGAAGGACCGGTACCCGGGGGTCTGTCAAAGGAGTAGAGATTTGATGGACGGAGTGACCCAACAACACTTCACTTGTCTCAAGTATATCTTCCGACAGACTGTGTGTCGTTCAAGGTATATTTACAATGGAGACACCGAACCCCCAGACTCACTCCGTGGCCCGGAGACAAGTGGAGTCAGAGGAGAAGACATAAGATGCCTCTTCTCAGGGACACATCCGAGGGACACTCCCGAAGTCGTCATTTCCTCTGTGTCACCCCGTCTCTCCTCTCCGGCACACACACGGCGACCGGGACTGGAAGAGAGACGGACGTCTTGCTGAGGACCAGGGGTTCACACACTACGACTTTAGGTCCCCTTCGGCCCCGGTACAGTCTAAGGTCCTACGGAAGACGCCACGGATGAAGTGGAAGCGGTAGAGGAGACTCCCGGTACATATACCGAAGCCGGAGAGGTTGATGGTAGTTGAACCACTCGGGGTTCGGGCAGTAGGTCGCATCGGGTCTCACTGAACCCAACGTCAGGACGGAGATGGTGAGTAAGTAACACGGGGGAGGCATACCCCGAGTGGATTGGAGAGTCTCGGAGTCAACAACAACAAAACTTATAAATAAATAAAAACCAACACGACTCAGAAGCAACGACGTGACGTGGAAAGACATCAACACTACTCACCTATACTACTCCCTTCCCTACTTCTTCCGTTAAGGAACCTGCCACAGTGGGGACTGTCGGGGTAGGACTGGAAGGGGGGCGGGGAAGGTCCTTGGGTTCCGTGTCTTAGGACAAAATATGGAGTCTTGGATTGTAGGAAGTTCTTGAGGTGGTTCAGGACCCACCCGAAGAGACCCCCGGTCGTGGTGTGTCAGACGTACCTAAGTCTTCCATCCCCCAGATCTGGATAGAGACCCCACCCCCACCTCACAAGGGACCCGTGTCCGGACCGGGGTGAGGCATTTGTTGTCACGAACTTTGGACCCGGACGAGGTACCTAACCCGATTGACACCCAGGTACTCCCAGTGGGGTGGACGGTCGTGGACCCTCAAGTCACCCCCGGACGATAAGAAGCAGAAAGAGGAAGGAGGGTGTCCTTTTCGTATGTCGGACCCGGCCCGACTCATACCCGCCGACCCGGAACCCCTTCCACGACTCCTCTTCTCGCATGGGTGGGACTAAAGGTCCGACGGGTGCCAGAGGAGTCACCGAACACCTCGGAGACATCCCATACGACACTGGTTCCTACCACTCACCCTGACGGGTGTCAGCCAGGCCAACCCCAGACCCCCAGTACTAAGAATGGTCTCACGGATCGTCCAAGACAACGGGTGGTAAGACACGTTGACTCTACACCTCTCGTCATAAACACTACTGCAACAAAAACAGGACTAACAATCTTCAAGACCGAAGCTACTGTATTTCACCCATTTGTGTAATAATTTTAATAAAATTACACAAACTCGGTTCCCCTATATAGTTAATGACTCCGGGTCTATCCGTTCCGAAGGGTCCACCGGGTCACTATTTCTTAGATGGACGGTCACGTCCTCTATGTCCTCAGCACCCAAACTAGGGACCCAACCCTTCTAGGGGACCTCCTCCTTTACCGTTACATGAGGTCATAAGAACGGACCTTTTAGGGTACCTGTCTCCTCGGACCGCCAGTGTCAGGTACCTCAGTGCTTCTCAGTCTATGTCGACTTGTGTGTCCGTTCCTGTCCCTCTTCCCGACTTTGGGACCAGAGGTCTGGGGATTGCGTCCGTACGGAAATGTAAGTATGGAGCCACTGGGAAAAGATATGTTTGATCATTGACGGCCGAAGGGTCCCTCAACATGAATTTTATAGTAGTCCTCTTTCTTTCGAGTCATCAACCCCAGGACCGTCCGTGTCGTCTCCTACCACACCTGTTCACCAGCGGTTTCGGACTCCCTCGTCTGAACCTCCGGAACTCTTTCGTCCGACCGTCTCCACGAACTAGGCCCTGACAGACCTTTCTCAAGGACTCCTTCACCCCACATGACGTGGAACTTCCAAATCAGGAACTACCATTCTTTTCCTCTTGTAGGTCTTATCAGAGTTTCCGTCCACTAAGTCCCTTACCTCCACTATATCCCCAAACCCCTTACTGGGTGGTCAGTGACAGTCCGGAACTTTCGAGACGGACCCTCGTCCCTCTTCAGAAACAGTCACGTATTCCCGACACCAGAGACCAACTGTTTCGAGAAGAAACAGGTAGTAGAGGAACGGAGGAGGATCGAAGAGACTTGAGGGACCTCCGACCCTGTAACGGTCCGACGGAGTCCGGTTGGGGTCTTCCATGGGGGTACGCGGTCCGAAGAGTGGGACGTCTTTCGACCCCGACCCCTAGGAGCTCTGTCCTAGAGGGAACAAAGAGAGGGGACATCCAGCACAAAAACGGACCCCGTACCCGTGGTTGATGGTCGACCCGTGCCCTGTCCTGCTTCTACGGACCTCGGGGCACCTCTACTGTCCGTTTGTCGACCTCTTGGCGCACCAGAATTGACACAGGTCACCCCCGGTCGTGTGTCAGAATGATCAGTTCCTGTTCCTTGTCTCGACCACTTCGGAGACTCCCGGACCAAGGACCGGGGGTGTTGGAGGGAACACCTTGTCCCTTCGGCACTGCTGATGCACAAGGTCGTCCGGAGAGGGTCGGGGCTCATGAGACAGTGGAGGACGGAAAAGGAGTAGTCGCCTTGTCTTGGGAAGAGGGAAAACACAGGGGAAGAAAAGACCTTAGTAGGACCCTGAATGTCCTACTCCCACCCTATCTACCTTCTCTCCCCTCCCCAAAAATAGTCTTCCTTGTAACGAGTGGGGTGTCGGTATACCAGTCTGGAAGGGGGAGTAGGGATGAAGGGTACCATGACCGACTGGGACCAAAACGGAGAGGTTTTGGTTTTGAAGGAGGGGACGCACAAACCACGGGTATATGCGACTCTTCAGCCCGAGGTAGTTCGGGGCGAGATCAGGACACGGTGAGAAGGGCAGGAAGTGTTGGGTGTCCGCCCGTGTACCATGTCAGCAGTCTGGGTCGACAGTACCTGAATACGGACCCCCTTTGACCTCTTCCCCGTCCCGATGGGTCGGCACCCGTTGGGGTCCGGTTTATAAACCGGGACTTGTCCACGGGTACCCCGTTTTTCTTTTTGTCCCGAGGAGGCGAACTAGTTCTTTTTCGATTAGGCGGAAAGAGGGTCTTCGTGTTTCGTAAGACAGGAAGTCCGGAACAGACGTCAGAGGGGGTAGGTAGGACGGAGTGGACGTCGGTTCCCGGACTTTAGACCTTTCCGTCGAGACGGACGTCCCGTCCTGAACGCCCCTCTCCCTTTCCTCCCGAAATATTTGTTTGAATGCCGTTATAACTCTCACTTTCCTCCCTCCCCTTCTCCCAACCTCCCCATCTCAGACCAGGGGTCTTTCCCTTTGTCGTCGAACATGTCACCGACTTTTTTGTCCTTTCCCAAAACTAAAAGAAAAAAAAATTACATTTCATAAAACCTCCCCTCTCACTTCAGAAAATTATGAAACTTATTTAAATCTCAAAATATTTTGTCCGGTGAATAAAAGATGTGTGAGGGACGAAAAAATTCCCTCGTGGACGACACAACCCTTCCCGTCTTACTGGGGTACGGACATCTGGACCCCTTCTGATCCTGAAGTCACTACAGTTCTTCAGGACCATACACGGTCGACAAGTAAAAAACAACAAAACAAAAACAAAAAACATACCTTGTTACAGACAAGATCTGTTTAGTTTTACTCAGCTAACCAAAAACAATCCATAAATACAAAGTTCTTAGTGACCTAAAAATGTTTTAATATAACATGTCATACACTCTGTACCTTACCTAGAAAAATTATAGGATTAAACTTTGGTTCTAAAAACTCATGTTATGTAGAGATCTTTATGTGATTCAAATTACTACATAGTAAAGTTTTCGATCACATTGACTAATTTGTACTAATTAACGTGTCATTGTTGAATGCGTATTACTACATCTAAAAGTGTCCGTAAACTCGTTGGTTTAGTGTATTTCGATTGGACAGGTCATACCACCAGTCATCGATGAACACCGATAAATCTAAATTAAATTTAAACATTTTCACATTTTACTTGAAGGAGTTAAAAAAGATCGGTGTAACGTTCAGGAGTCATCAGTTTTCGTCGATCACGGATACCAAACCCCCGATACGTTTATGGCTTTAAATATCTTGTAAAGATATTAACGTCTTTCAGTGTCACCTGTTACGATTATATCCTTTAGATATATACATGTCGTCCCTTCAAAATAATCACGGTCCTCCTAAGAACTACAGTCGATAAGAACCTTTTTACTTATACTACACTTTATTGAATTTTACAAAAGACACTAACAAAAAAGGAGTTTGAAAATCAAAGTTACGTCCAGGATAGGACTAATCTTTAACTGAAGAATCTTCCCTTTTTTAGTGTTGAAAGCTGAAATTATAAAAGTAACATTTCTCCGTCTCACACAGACGAGAAGGGAGGGGACGGGGGGTTTTTTCAGGTAATCTAAATAACTTCGAAAGGGAAAACTGTATGTCGTCTAACTTTCATGAGAGAGGAATTTTTGTTGAGAACACCCAACTCTGAATTTACCCGGTCCGTGACATGACTCGTGCAACGTATGTTATTCTCGAGTAAAGTAGGAGTGTAGTCGGAACACTTCAACCTTAACGACAGGGAGTCCTTTTACAGGGACCCTCAAGTTCTCTGATTAACCTCCAGATCGACGGAAAGAAAAGGAACATAACATCACCTTCAGTGAGTCAGAGGCTGAGAAACGTTGGGGTATCCGTTATGTCAGGGACCTTAAGAGGTCCGGTCTTATGACCTCACCCATCGGAAAGGGAAGAGGTCCCCTAGAAGGGTTGGGTCCCTAGTTTGGGTCAAAAGGGTGTAACGTCCACCTAAGAAATAGTCGACTCGGTGTTCCCTTCGGGTTCTTATGACCTCACCCATCGGATAGGGAAGACGTAGTCTAGAAGGGTTGGGTCCTTAACTCGACCCCATAGGACGTAACGTCCTATGAAATAGTTGACTCGATAGTCCCTTCGGGACTATACATAACATACATTGTCAATATTTCGAGAGACATCCACGAAATACATATAATCTTTTCATAGTCCGTGTTTCATTTCCGAGGTGTTCGGAAACGATAATGTTGACAACGTGTAAAGTTTTAAGGGGCACCAAGTATTAACGGAACAAAAAGTGTACGAATGAAAAAACCATATTTATAACAAGTTATTAAGTTACAGTATCAGATAGCCTTCACACTTAGAGAAAAAAAAAAAAAAAAACTTAGAGGAAAAAATGCAAGTTTGTACAGTTCATGAGAATTCAAAATGGAAAAGGGGATAGGAGGAGGTTGGACCTAACCAATGGGGTTTTGTTTATATTAGTGGTGTCTACCGAGTCGACATTTATGATAAATGTCAGTATTATTACATCGACAAGTTACCAAATTGTTTAACATTAGTCTTCTGCCTTTTCACATACAGACTCCCCTGTAGGGACTTTATAGACTTTGATGTTTACTTATCTTTAATATAATAACTCCCGAAGGGACCACCGAGTCACCATTTCTTGGACGGACGGTTACGTCTTCTGTGGCCAAACTAGGGACTGCGACCTTCTAGGGAGCATAACGTCTCGTTGATTCGGGAGTGGTGTTGATAGTCCGGACACGAGATCTCAGATCACCGGGGTTGATGACTTCGGGAGCACGGGGTCCATCCCGGACACGAGGTGTCGTTCTCTTCGACGGTGTCCCTCTTCGGACACACGACGTTGATCTCGCATCGGAGGTGAGGCGTTGATCTCCTTTCGGCCACGTCGTGACTCCTGGGTCCTGTCAGTTTTTAGTTTAGTAGAAATTTTCATGTAATAAGTCTTTATGTGTATAAAATCCCTTTTCCAACCCTATTCCCTATCCATCCCATTCCCTGTCGAGAGATAACAAACTGTATTTTAATTAAAAAAAAGGCAACAGAGTCAAGTCAGCGAGTCAACACAGACTGACGTTGGCATACCTGACGTCGTGTGGTCCGAAGGGACAGATAATGGTTGGGGACCTCGAACGAGTTTAAGTACAGGTAGTTCAGACACTACGGTAGGTTGGTAGAGTAGGAGACAGGGGAAGACGGAAGTTCGAAAGGATCGTAGTGCCAGAAAAGGTTACTCAGTCAAGAAACGAAGTCCACGTAGTCAGGAACGTTACTTATAAGTCCTGACTAAAGGAAATCCTGACTGACCAAACTAGAACGTCAGGTTCCCTGAGAATTCTCAGAAGAGGTCGTGGTGTCAAGTTTTCGTAACTAAGAAGCCGTGAATCGGAATACCAGGTTGAGTAGGTATGTACTGATGACCTTTTTGGTCTCAAAATTGATATACCTGGAAACAACCACTTTAATTTTCTGTGAACGAGGAACCTTCTTTTCGATACTGGTTGGATCTGTCGTATAATTTTTCGTCTCTGTAATGAAACGGTTGTTTCTACAGATTGTATAGGGGTTGTAAGAACACCTTTAAACTAATCTTTGTCGTTTCTTCCTTAGGACAGACTATTTTGAATGTAAGATTTAATTTTTATTTATACATTTTTAAAAGGTGTACATTTTACTTTAAATTTTTATCGTTTTTCGTGTCCCAAACCGTCTATCATGATAAATAATCAATATTAAGTTTCCGAGGTTGACGGTACAACCTCCTGAATAATCTTCGGTCCGTAATCCGGTTTACAAAAAGGTTGAACAGTAAAACAGGAGTGTTGTTTGTGTCAAAGCCTGAAGCGCCCACCCGGTCACCACTTCTGCTAAGGTTACGTCCCCCGTACCCAGACTAGGGACCAGACCCTTGACTCTAGGGTGTACGGTGTGACGAACCGGTTCGTTTTGTACCGTGTTCCACTTCACTTCACTTCAGAGTCAGGACAGGCTGAGAAACGCTGGGGTATCTGATATCGGATGGTCCGAGGAGTCAGGCACCCTAAAAGGTCCGTTCTCATGACCTCACCCAACGGTGTTCCATTCGTGACGATAAACAACACCAATCAACGATTGAGCTCAACTGAGAAACTGGGAAACCTGATATCGGGCGGTCCAAGGAGGAAGGCACCATAAAGGGTCCGTTCTTGTGACCTCTCCCAACGGTAAAGGAAGAGGTCCCTTAGAAGGTGTATATGTCTACCTTGGACACAGAGGACGTGACCGGTCACCTAAGGAATGGTGACTCGGTCGTCCCCTTGGTTCACGACGACAAAGGGTTTTATCACTCCTCCCGACCCTAAACCCGAGATAAACAAGTTTAGATATCAGTCTCGTGGATTGTGATGTGATGACACCTTCACTTGTCTTATTTTGACCTTTAAACCGTTGAACACTAACCTAGATTCCGACCTAGGTGGTCACGAACAGAAACCCAGGTTTGTGGGGTTCAAACCCTAAACATATGACAGTTCCTTCCCGACTTCACCGGGTAGTCGGGTCTTCCTCGGAGTCTTTACCCAGGAGTTCGTGAACCTCACTAAAAGTGTGGACCTCTACTGTTAAGAGTATCTTCAAAGTGTAAGATCCTTTACCCATAATTTGACTCCACTTCCGGACCCTGTGAGTCTAATCTTCAGTTTAACAGTCCTAATAGATCTTTACCACAAATGACTCTCGGAAGACACCGTCCAGTGACAAACCCCTGTCCAATCTTGACCGCCAAACCTAATCACATCTTCACTCTGCGGTCTTTCACTGTTCTGAATTCTCTGACTAACCAAACTCTACTGTGTCAACGGGGTTAAATGTGAGCGACATTAAGACGGGAGGGACGAGGGGTCCCTTACTACCTTCTTAGGGTCGCGTCGTCAGCTGTCTTTAGAGAACGTTTGACCCTTTACGTCACACTTCCCCACCGACCTCGCCTGGTCAGTCATTAAACGGACTCACTCACCTTGACTTAGCGGGTCTGAGGGTTTCCTCTAGAAAATGAACTTCCCTTTTTTTTTTCAAAAATATAAACGAAAAAAAAAAATGTTCCTCGCATTTTAAGACATTAAAATAGACATGCACACTCAAATTTATCTTTATGCTCTTTCGATCAGTGGTCGAGGTGGGTGTCGGGTCGCGTCCCCTCCCAGACGGGGCGGGGGAGGGCGCCCGAGGTCAGAACCCTGGACGGCCGGCCCTCGGCCTTTCTGGGCCTCGCCGTGCGCCCGCGCCAGGCCACGCGTCTCGACGCCTCGTACGCGTCTTCCGCCAGCTCCGCGTACGAGGCACCTCGAGGGCCCAGGCGCCGAGGGCGCAGGCGCGGTCGAGGCCCCCGAGTGTCTCAGGGACGCCCCGGCGCCCGTACCGCCGGTCGGACACCTACCCGCTGCACTCACTCCCGCCGAAGGGCCCAGACACCGCGTCCTTACAATCGCAGCGCTCCTTCTTTCCCCGGCTCACCCCTCCCGGGAGCTTAGAAGTCTTCCCACCTGCACTTACCCCTCCCCTCAAGAAAATCCGCTGCGGCCGCGCTCAGGGTCAATAAATCCACGGCCCCCCGGTTCTGACTCCCCTTCCCAGGAGTTTCACGAACCTCTCCCCGTCAAGAGAATCCACTGCGCGTTCACTCAGGGTCGCACATCCACTTCCGACTGAGCCTCCCCCTCCCCAGAACCCCCGGGGCGGACCCAAGCGCCTCCCCTTTTCCTCCCAAACCCCCGCCTATCTTACCCTCCTTAGGATTCCCAACTTCTCGCGGGGACCAAGACCCTGACCTCCCTACCTAAGGAGGTAGGGTCCCCCCGCCGAAGATGTTTCCTCGTGTAAATTTCTTCCGCTCCCTGCCCCTTGCGCCCCCAAGTCCAGTAAGACGCGTACCTTTGGAGAAGGGGGTGTGGGGGTTGGGGTGAGGGCGGGCGGTCGTCGCACGTCGGGTGGGGCCCGACTCCCGCCTCCCCGAGGCCTAGGCCTTTTGCTCCTCAGACCTACACCGGGCTGGGCGAGACGAGAACACAAATGCGTCGACCTCGGGATGTACCTACTCTTGAAGTAGAGGTCTCGGAAACGATGGTACCCCCTCTGTCACTACTCGCAGTTTTAATAGGCTTTGGCGGAGTGACCCAAACAGGAGAATGAAGTCAGGAGCAAGACGAAATATCTAGCGCGACGCACACAGTACGTTCTCTTCCAATTGTAGCGCCTCCCAGTCCCGAAACTGGGGATCATTATCAACAGTATTACTACAATTGTAAACCACCACATGTCTACTGAACTCGGTCAGACCCAAACTTTCGAGAACACACGACACACACTGAAACTCGTTAACTGAATTAGAGAGGGAGAACAGACATTTTTATCCGTATTACTTTCGTGGATGGAGTATCTCGGGACCACTCCTAATTCACGGTAATTAAGTACCAGTTCCAAATGGTGTTACAGACCGTATACCATATACGAACCATTTATATTTATCTAATACTAGACGATCCATTATTCGTGAAATTTTAGTGTTTGTGGAGACTCGATTCATAACAATAATCTCTTCGAATTATCGACAGAATTTATATGTGTCGAAAATTTACTCTTCGGTCCTGAGATTAAGTCGACACAAGAGGTTCAAGTACTCATGGGAATTGAGAGTACACTTTGTGATGGATACACGATGACAAAATCTAAAGGACCTGTGTACCGACTTTATTGGGTCTTTATCAGGGAGAAGAGTACCTAAAATGATGTAAGATTATCTCCTTACTCTGTCATTTATGAATGTGTTTTGTTTTACACTTCTTATGAAAGTGTATCTCTTTTTTTTGTCACAAATCACTCATAGATGAGACACGCCTCATGATTTCGTCGAACGATTTCGTAGTCAGTCAACTTTTTACTACCCTCTATACTTCACGCCGGATCAGAAACCGACAAACCATTTGTCCATGAAAGAATATCTGTCTTTTGGGACTATTTAGTCGATGACCGTACTTTTATGTAACACATTATGAAAGATTTTGTGACTGTATCCAAGAGTGTAAAATTAGAAATAATTCTTAACCTTAGTAGGAAAGGACGGCAACCCGAAGGGACCACTGACCCACCATTTCTTAGAAGGACGGTTACGTCCTCTGAACCGAAGTTAGGGACCCAGTCCTTATAGGGGACCTTATCCTTTACCGTTGGTTGAGGGTATACGGACCCTTTAGGGTACTTGTCTCCTCGGACCGCCCGATATTAGGTACCCCAGTGTTTTCTCATCCTGTACTGAATCGCTGATTTGTTCTTTATCGGTGGTGACTAATGATTTGGGATCGACAAAAATACCACCGTGGTTGTATGTATAATGCACACGTGAGACGGAGAATGCTGGTTCTGAAACTTCACGAAACACTCTTATGACATTCTATTTATTTACACTTAAATTTTGTTCCTTGTTTTATGTCCCTTTCTCATTCTGGGTTCTTTTTCATTACGTGTTATTTCGTATCACGAATTCTTACATCACTAACCAACGTTTTATGAATTATGGTATCTTGACATGTCAATTTTTTACCAATTTTACTATTGTAAAATATATTGACACACACGAGTCAGCACGGACTGAGATGTTAGGGTACCTGATCGGGTGGTCAGAGGAGACAGACACCCTAAGAGGTCTCTTCTTATGATCTCACTCAACGGTATTGGAAAAGGTTACATTATATTAGGAATTGTTGTTAAAAAAATTAAGTCGTTTCTTTTTTTTCTTATGTCAACGTACACCTCACTGGTGTAGAGAAGGTAGTGACCACCCTGATCTTTTACAATGTTGGTGACCCTTGTTCATAGACCGTCATAGAAAAATTAAAAAAAGGAAAGTTTTTTTTTTTTTGGAACTATAAACCGACGCGACCCAGAAACAACGACTCGTGCCCGAAAGAGATCAACGACACCCACCCCCGACGAGAGATCGCGCGTCCGAAGAGTAACGTCACCGAAGAACAACGTCTCGTCCCCGAGACGACTTCACCCGAAGTCATCAACACCGTGTACCCAAATTGACGAGACTCCGTGCACCCTAGAAGGGACTTGTCCCTACCTTGGGCACAGGGGACGTAGCCATCCACCTAAGAATTGGTGACCTGGTGGTCCTGTCAGGTATGTAGAAGTTATGTAGACGGAATCGTTCAGACGACGACGACGACGACGACGACGACGACGATTCAGCGAAGTCAGCACAGGCTGAGACACTCTGGGGTATCTGACGTCGGGGGTAGGGACCCTAAGAGGTCCGTTCTTGTGACCTCACCCAACGGTAAAGGAAAGAGGTTACGTACTTTTACTTTTCACTTTCCCTTCAGTGAGTCAGCACAGGCTGAGAATCGCTGGGGTGCCTGACGTTGGGTGGTCCGAGGAGGTAGGTACCCTAAAAGGTCCGTTCTCATGACCTCACCCCACGGTGACGGAAAAGGAATCGTTCAGATCAGGATCCATAAATGAGTTCTCTTTACTTTCACACATTGATGGTACTTTTCCTGAACTTATGCATATCGTGTAAAACACACCACACACGCACGCGTACGTACGTATGCTCGAGTCAGGGAGTCAACACAGGCCGAGAACCACCGAAGAGACGGATGCCATAAAAGGGCTGTTCTTATGTCCTCACCCAACGGTAAAGGATGAACTCCCCTAGAAGGTCCGGGTCCTAACTTGGACGTAGAACGTAGAGGACGTAACCGTCCACCTAAGAAATGGGGACACGGTGGACCCTTCGGGGTATCGTACAACCGGGGTTTGACGTCAGGTCCATAGACTTATCCATTTATATATTTATGAACATATCAGTATATCATATACTGACCATATGTATGTGTATGTCAAATACATAGACATACCATATGCATATGTCATATACCGTATGTTAAAGGTCTTAAACCCATTCAAGTACAACAAACTCAACCACTACGATAGATCGGTAGAATAGGACACGGTGGGAGAAAAGGAAAACAGAAATAAGAAACGGTCGTAGTCCTAGAAAGGTGACTCAGTCAAGATTTTACGTGTTTTAATTAGACACCACCTTTATTGAGTCGTAGATCTTCTTAAACACGTAAAGTAACGCACATTGAATTTTCCTTTTTTGACGTGTGTCATTAACTTGAGATCAATTATTATTCGTACAATTTTACTAACTCTTTTTACATGGTTATAGACGTTGAATGAAACTTTACATAGTCTTTTATTCCTACTATGGACATAAAAGGTAGAGGACATTTACAATATGAAAGTAATAAATTTTTTTTAGTTGTTTTTGTCTTTTCCTATTATTTACCCATTCCTACACCTACCTACCTACTAGTGAACCATTTCATTTAAAAAAAAATTTCATTTATAAAAAATTTTTCACCATCCACACACACATATATATATATATATATATATATATATATTTCCACGAACGATACCGTCGAGAAAATTAATAATACAAACCTTAAAAAGTATTATTTGACGACCCCTTCCTTATATCAGTCTAATAGGACTTGAGTTCAGGTCGGAAACCGTTTATGGTCGACACATCAAATTCCGTAGAACATATTAGGACTCAGAGTCAGAGGTATAGATTTACCCTCGTCATCAAACGAAGGGAGTACCTCAAAAAGACACTCTTAATCTACTCCACCACGTACACTTAACCGCTCGTGTCACGAACCGGACATCACTGACGAGTCATTATCAGTCGAGAATGACCACCACCAGAAATGTAGCCGAATTTAAGATCGTGTGTGTTCTGTCTTTTGTGTCTAAACGGGGTGGCAAGAAGATTCGTAATTGTAAATACCTCGAGTATCTGACACAAGAATCTAGGGACCCGAGACCATGAAGGGAACGGGTATGGAAAACCGAACCACAGGTATTCCAATAAACTTAACTCATAGTATCAAGGTCTTTTCAGACTAAAGAAAGTGACCACTATCTAAATTCTTACGACAATTCCTTTTGACAAAAGTCATATTTAGAGAATCTTCCTTCCTTATAGTCTCCTAGATCGGTGTAGATGGATGAATACAGGGAAGTAAAGTCAAGTCAGAGAGTCAGCACAGGCTGAGAAACGCTGGCGTACTTGACGTCGTACGGTCCGGAGGGACAGGTAGTGCTTGAGAGCCTCAACTGGGTTTGGGTACAGGTAACTCAGACACTACGGTAGGTCGGTAGAGTAGGAGACAGTAGGGGAAGAGGAGGACGGGAGTTAGAAAGGGTCGTAGTCCTAGAAAAGTTTACTCAGTCGAGAGACGTAGTCCACCGGTCTCATAACCTCAAAGTCGAAGTTGTAGTCAGGAAGGTTACTTGTGGGTCCTGGTTAGAGGAAATCCTACTTGACCAACGTAGAAGAACTTCAGGTTCCCTGAGAGGTTTCAGAAGAGGTTGTGGTGTCAAGTTTTCGTAGTTAAAAAGCCGTGAGTCGAAAGAAATATCAGATTGAAAGTGTAGGTATGTACTGATGACCTTTTTGGTATCGGAACTGATCTACCTGGAAACAACTGTTTAATTACAGACACGAAAAATTATACGACAGATCCAACCAGTATTGAAAGGAAGGTTCCTCATTCGCAGAAAATGAAAGTACCGACGTTAGTGGTAAACGTCACTAAAAACCTCGGGTCTTTTTATTTCAGGGAAGACAGGGAATCATTACGAAATTTTCATCTGGTGGTTCTTAGAGTGTGTATAGGGGTGTTAATCCAGACCAGCCTAAATGAAACAGGTCGATCTAAAATTCAAAGAATTCCAGTCCACGGTACAAGAAGTTGAGATAGACGGACCGACCACCATCCAATAGTTTTTTTGATATTTAATGCTTTTTAAATTTAAATGTTTCTCATGTCACATGTGAGTACATTGGTGGTGGATTAAAGTTTTTAACAATTATACAACGATATAAGAGGAATAGATTCACAGACATCTCTAAATTCATCTAACTACAAAAGAAAAACGACTTGGTGTACCTTCATTTAATATTCGTAATACTGTAAGATTTATAAACTCATAACAAAAAATTACTTAATCCTAGGTCAGTCTCTAGTCTAGGACATAACGTAAACAGAGAAAAATTACATCTTTACGGGTGAAGAAAGAAGAGAGTCTTATTACTGAAAAACTTCTCCATCCTAACAGAATGTAATCCAAGATGTAAGACCTAAGACCAGGATGTAAGAACTAAATAAACAAAGGAACAGCATCACAAAATAAACGAGACAAGGATTATAAAGGACATTCGACCCGTAATCTAGACTTTCAAACGAACCCAACGTATCCTCACAAAAAAAGGCCGACACGGTCCTGAATCCCGTGTGCTCTAGAAGTCAGAAGTTAACACGTCCTAGAAATCAACACCGTAAGCTTGAGAATCAACGCCGTCCACCCTAGATCAAGGGACTGATCCCTACCTTGGGTGCGGGGGACGAACCCTCGAACCTCAGAATCGGTGACCTGGTGGTCCCTTCAGGGTCCTTTGGAAAAACCGTTCTCAAGAAGTATCCGCTATGTCATGTACTTATTTACTGAATGATTTACTCAGACCATGACCGGACCTAACCGTCATGAATATGAGTCCAGATATTTAAGACTTGACCTCATGTCGTACCTTGTTTTTATTATACCCGACAGTACTCTTTTTGTAAAAAAGGACGGGAGGTCGAGTCTGAGTCAGAGAGTAGATCCATAGTGCAGAACACACACGTACACACAGACAGACAGACACTTTCGAACTTAATGAGAAAAAAGATTAAAAAATTATCCTCCTTTTAACGAAATGTCACAACACAACCAAAGACGGCATGTTGAGCTTAGTTGGTATTAATTTGTATATAGGATAGAGAGGAGGGAGAACTTGGAAGGGTATGGGGAGGAAAAATTTTTTATAAATAAATAAACCGACATGGACCAAAATCAACGACGTATGCTTATGAATCAACGCCGTATGTCCTAGATCGAGAGACTGGTCCCTACCTTGGGTCCGGGGGACGTAACCCTCGAGTCTCAGAATCGGTGTGTTAGTGACAGTTTCAGGACCCATAGTCTAGAAATTGGTAAGGGAAAAAGACAAAAGAGAGGTCCTAGGGCCGACCGATGACGAAACATCTTAAGCGTCTAAACCGGTGTCGACTCTTCACAAACGTATTTTAGTTGCCCTTTGGGGAAGGTCCTCGGTGTGGACATTCCTGTGAATCTATTACTATTACAACGGTAAAAACAATGGTACCTATTGACAGTAAACAACTTAGGGATGGTATATAAAATAAATTAGGATATTGTTGGGATTTGTCATCTGTAACAATAGAAACTGTCTGGTCCTTTGACTTCGAGTCCCTCTACCTTATTGAACGGGTTCCGTTGTGTCCATCATTCACCGTCTCGGTCCTACGTCTGGCTTCTAACCAACGGAGATTTTGGGCACGGGAAAGGTGAGACGTGGCGACGGAGGAAAGTGTCTTCTGAACTTGGAGATCTGGAGAACGAACTAACTGTTTCATCTTGTCCGACCGTCGACACTCCTGTGCAAAGTTCTCTCAACGTAAGACGAGAAGGGTGTCAATGAATCGAATGTCGACGTGGTGCGACCGTGTGGACCCGAGTATCTTGGTACCTCGACCGTCACGGGAATCGCCAGTAGGCACGTAGGGGGAGGAAAATTTGTCCTCTTTTCCGACTCCGAATCTCTCCCCCTCTACAAAACCGGTTCCATTAAATAAAGTCAAAAAAAGGTTTTTAACAACTAAGAACTTTGTGGAAAGAGACAAAATCAAACAAACAAAAATTTAAAAGTCCGTTTCGCAAAATTTGACTTAATACGGTGAATACCCTTTGTCGGTCTATTGTCCATTCATCTCTCATCGGTGGTCCATCGAAGTTCAGGACCCTTCACAGATTTATCTCTGTTCTACACAAGTGACGTGACCAGTGAAGGTCTCTCCTCCTACCCCTCGACTCAAACCGGGGTCAAACGAAGGGAGGACTTCCGGTTCGGGAGGGTAGGGACAACCCCCTACGAAGGTCAAACGAGTACAGTTCTGGGGACAGAAGAGACATAAACGCGGGAGAGGATCAGGGTACTGACGGGTACCATTACTGTAAAATAAGTCATTCTTAACGACATCGTTGTATTTACATAGCTCGTAAAGTCTAACGAAACTTTCGACCTCTTGTTACATACTTTTCGAAATCTATCTAAATATGGGAAACTTGGGTATTAAGACGAAAAGTCATAAATAAGTACCTATACACATTTCTAATAAGGATCACCGTGATCACCATTCCTTGGGCGGACGGTTACGTCCTCTGTATTCTCTGCATCCAAACTAGGGACCCAACCCTTCTAGACCTCCTCCCGCACCGTCGGGTGAGGTTATAAGAACGGACCTCTTAGGGTACCTGTCTCTTCGGACCACCCGATGTGTCAGGTATCTTCGTGTGTCTCAGTCTGTGCTGACTTCACTGGATCGTGCGTACACATTTCTAATCGGAACTATAGCACATTATAGTGAATATACACCTTAGCATTCTTTCTTGAATGAATATTTTGTCTTTATCTCGGTGTCTACATCTTTTGTTTGAGTACCAATGGTCACCTATTCCCATGCGTCACTTATTTGACCCTTCAACCCTCACTGAACATGTGTGATCACATATATTTTATCCATTGATTAATCTTGGATGACATATCGTATCCCTCGGGATGAACTATGGGACATCATCGAATATACCCTTTTCTTATAATTTCTTACCTATACACATACACATATTTGACTAAGTGAAACGACATGTGGATTTCAATCGTGTTGTAACACATAGTTGATATCGTTTTCAAAAAAATTTTTTTCTTTTACAAGTAACTCTATGATGTATATTACCCGTTTTAACCCCCTTTTAGGTTCATTAGATTATTATCCTTTCACCCTGTATAACAATTCAATGTTATACAGGTAAAAAACTTTATAACACTTAGGTAATTCCACAGTACAACATCGTCTTATGAGTGTACAGTTCTACAACCACTCTAGGACATTCACTTTTTTTACGATCTTTGTTTTATTTACTCAACATAGGTTAAAAACATTTAAGCTTCCTTCTACGATTTCGTTTTGCTTTTTTACGTGTAGTTCCACAAGTACCACTAAGGGAAACTCGACCCAATAACCATAAAATAAAAAGAAACAGGAAAATATATAAAACTAGAATACGTTCCTTATACATAGTATGGGCTTTATTTTATTATTACTCAAATAACAAGATAATACCCCCAACCGTTTGACTGGATTAAAACAGTAATGGACTTTCGATTTTTACAAAAAAATGAAAAAAAAAAAACCGCCACGGAGTGCCAAACGTCCTAGGATCAATGGGTTGGTCCTAATTTGGGTCCGGCAACCGTCATTCTCATGTCTCAGGATTGGTGACCTGGCGGTCCTTTAAACGAGAAATAAAATTTGATAAGTAAACAAATAAACCGGTACGACGAGACGAACACCCCAGAATGGAAGGACTGGTCCTTAGCTAAGATACGGGGGACGTTACTTTCACCTGATGGAATTGATGAACTCACTGAATTGATGACCCGGTGGTCCCTTCCGGGGGACCGGGGGGAACGTAAAAAATTCCTAATACCTTTGTCTGTTTTCTGTTGTCTTTAGTCTCCACGGGGTCTCGGAGGTCATCAATGACACGCCGGAGTGTCTTCTAAAACGACCGAGACAGGACTTTCGACTCCCTAAAGTACAATCGGGTAGAAGTCCCCTCTTCCAAGTCAAGAGTACGAGGACACGAAAAGTGGCAAACCTAATTTTCATGCGTCACTGACGTCCTAGAGACCGAAATAGAAAACTCGTAGAGACTGAACCGGGGACCAGACGTGAGTACACTTCGACCTTCGGTCTATCCGAAATAAGTCACCCACTCCCCGAACCCCGTCCTCTGAGGAAGGCTTTGAGAAGATGGTCCTGACGGTCTCCTTTGTTTAATCCTGATCCAATTCCTGGGTAGTCTACACAAGAGACTGCGCCGTGTCTTCTCCAAATAGATCTTACCCGGTTCTCTCGAGTGTTCTTGTCTTCAAAAGAGGAAACACAGACTTAGAGCAAGAGAGAAGAGTCGGGACTTATGAGGGAGAAACACCCCCTAGACTGGGGTCTACACCTGCTACCGTACGACATACTCAAGAAGCAGTTTCAGATGGGGAGGACGGCCCCTCCGTTCCACCAAAACCTGGTCTGTCCGCACAGATTCATTCCGGAATGAGAAGAACTACGGATGGGACAACCGACGTCGTACATAGAGTATCGACTCCCACACTATTGCTCCGGTACAAGGTACCACCACTTCCGAGTCCGAGACCTCGGTTTGGCGGACCACGTTTAGGGTCGGAGTTATGACGGGTCCCTAATACGTCGTCCGTTCAATGGACTTGGAGACGGGGACAAAGGAATAGACACTTTACCATAGACGTAGAATACCCTCAACCACACTCCTACTTTACTACATAATTTAGTTATCTCTTACGAAATATCCATAAAGGAAAAAATAAATAATAAAAATGAAATTTTCACCTTTCTGGAATTCTTCCCAAATATATATATATAAAAAAGGAGGCAATAGTAAATAATGTCCAATAACTTATATATACCAAGGTATACGTTGGGTGAGGTCATGAGAACGGACGTTTTAGGGTACCTGCCTCCTCGGACCATCCGATATCAGGTACCCCAGTGATTCTCAGTCGTTGCTGACTCGCTGAAGTGAAAGTACGTAGCCTCTTCCTTTACCGTTGGGTGAGGTCATAAGAACGGACCTCTTAGGGTCCCTGTCTCCTCGGATCACCCGACGACAGATACCCCAGCGTGTCCCAACCTGTACTGACTTCGCTGAATCGTCGTCGTACGATATGTCATCCTGGAGCAAATAGACATCATCAAATATAGACGATTAGAGTTTGAGGAGGATTAAATAGGGAAAAGATGGGAGAACGTGGAAACTATTGGTACAAAGGACACAGACACTCAGAGAAAGACAAAACATTCATTCAAGTAAATATAGTATGAAATCTAAGGTGTGTATTCACTCTAGTATGGTATGTACAGCCCTTTCTAAGGAAAAACTAGACTCATCATCAATACCCGAACCTGAAACTTAAGACGAAGACCATACTGAAGCCCGTTCAGTAATTTACAGAAACTTCAAACCAAAACGGAAGTTATTCTACACCTATTAGGGAAGTAGTTCAACAACCTGTCAAATAACTCTATTGACCCCTTTATGAGTCGTATCACGGACCCTTTATTATTTACCAGTAACTTACAATTGACAGTAAGTAAATAGGGGTTCACCCTATACTCAAGTCGTTTCGTCCTTGAGCAGACGAACACTGACGACTCAGGGTCACGGAACCCATCGTGGACCGTACGTCCCGTCCGAGGCATTTATAAACCGGAAGACACTGACAATGATGATAACGAAGATGATATTATTATTATTATGAAAGGTCATCTAACCCTTCCTTCGAGAACAAACCCCTCTTCGGTGTAGTCCTACCGTACCTCCTCCGACCACTTGACTTTCACCTTAGGAGGTCACGACCCCAGAGTGTGACGAGACACTGTGGGGAGACAAAGTACCCCGCGAGTCCGGACGGGTACACCAAACTACCCGCGAGAGAGGGAAGAGTCGAAGAAAAGGCAAGAAACCAAAATGGACGTAGTGTAAACGCTAGATTTATCACGCACACACAGAAAAAGGACGTCCCCAATACCAAAACACTTTAAGTGTCTACTCGACCTTGTCTTCGCTCGGGACTGTCTCACGGTCCCTCGGTATCCTGACCCCAGATTTGGTCACGCCGACTCGCACCGGTAGGGGTTTCGCACTCAGGACGCGACCGCACCCTTGGCTCTGTACGGAACAGCCAACGACTATTAGTCCCGTAGGCGAACGACTAACCCTCCGACGGTCCTCTGAGTCACGTCCGGCGTTCATTACTCACGGGTCATAAACGGTCCGACCCACGACCTCTACTCGGTCCTAGTGACAACGGGGACGTCTTCGAATGTCGACTCCTCTCTCGATACTGAGCCCCTCCGCCCGTGCAAGTCTTAGCGGTATCGCTACGACCTTTTCGTCAACCCGAGACGTTTGAATCAAACACACGAGAAACGGGTCATCTCGACGACAACTTTGTATGTTTGGAGAATACTCACGGGGAACGATACCCTCACCGATTCTTAATTACTAAATCCCTTATACTATGTCCTTTAACGGTGTTCGGTACGGAACACCGGTTTTCTTTTTATTACTATATTCGTCCTATCTTATAATACATGTAGTGATAACATGGACAGTGAGACCCGTCTTTTGGGAAGAAGGGTACGTATAGGTTCGTACAAAATATGAGTCTATATTCTGTCAAAAAGAGACGTATCTTAGGAGGTAGGAAACCGGGTTCGTCACCAAGAGTCGAACTCCTGTAACCGTTGTGGATTTCTATTTAAACTAACAATGTAGGGTTTGACTCTCTCCCCTCGGAGACCTTAGATTACTCATGTCCGGTCCATACGATGATTTGTAGGACGTCACGTGTCCTGTCGAGGGCCTTGTCTCTTACGAGAGGAGACGGTGGGTTTTCAGTTAAAATGTTTCCGACTCTTTGAAGCACAATTTCATATATTCACCAATGTGAGAAACCCGTCTTGAAGGTTTACCGGCACAAAAAATTCTGTCGTTTTTTAAACCTCCGAGAAACGTCAAATCGGAGTCGCTAAGAGGGGAGGTTTACAATAAACAAGATTTGAGATGTCATATACATTTTTGTAATTTCTTTTGTAACTTTTCTTTCTTCAAGGAATAATGAGATCTACTGACGAATATTAAAGACCCAAGGAAAAGTCCGAAAAGGTATTCGAAGACAAGACATATTTACATCTATAACTACATCTGCGTGTGTGTGACGCACGTATGCCCAGTCAAATGTACACCATCTAAGTAACGAAGAAGTAAAAATTAATGTTATTGTTACAAGTGAGAACAAGAAGGGGTCAAATGAGTCATATGTGTGAGTGAAACGGTATGTCAACGTATTAACAGTAGTAATGTCGTAAAAATTATCGACGCCTTATAAGAAAGCTAACGTATAAGACAGACCGTCAAGAAGACTACAAATGAGAAAACCACCAAAGACGACACAGTAGTAAATAAGTCAGTTACTATTGACTCAGGGACGTTGGCGTCGGGGCGGGATCTGAAACTTCAACATCGATATTTGTTCTTTTTGTTTCAGGGAAGACGTCTCGGCAATATAACAAGGTAGACAAAGAAGTAACTCGTAACAACAGTCGTAACTACGGACGGAGACCCCTCCACGGGAGAACGTGATTCTTAACTCATTAGACAAAGGAACCTCTCAGTCTGAATATTCGGTTCACACCTCTTTGTCTTTACACATCTGGGTCTGGGACACGGAAGTCACTGGACTCGTACAGCACTCCCACCATCTGAGGAACCTGCGGACCCAGTCCTCCCATCCCAGTGCCTCCGTTTGTACTCGTCAAAAGTCGGACCGTCACCCGTCTCTCTCCTTTAGAGACGGTAGTCTGAAGTAGCTCGGCGGGTCAGCCCTCCACTACGATTCCGTCAGTCTACGCCGGATTGACGAGTCCGACTCAGGAGTGGTTCGGCTGTGACTCGTGTGCTCCTTGGACCCTTCTCGAGTAGTGGACACCAAAAAATTCCAAAACTTTCGTCACCTAGAAAACGTCCGAACTGTAAGACAGAAACCAATCGTCACTGACCCCATCGACACCTTAGTCTCTTCTTTCGAAAGACAACTGGAACCCGGAGTCGGGACCAACCACTTACGTCCTTCCCCCTCTGTCTATCCTCTGAACTCAGACGTCCCGTCCACGGATTACTTGGCACAACACCAACCCCACGTTCGGAACCTCAATTTCAAACCGAGGTCAGGAGACACATCAGAACCCACTTAGTGAATTGGCAAGTCTCCGATACAAGAGTAAATGTCTCCTTTATTATTTATTATCAAGACAGCATCTTGTCACGCCCTGAATTTCTTCCTCTGGTATACATTTTTTCTTACCCGTGTTTAGGGTTCATGGATGGGGTGTTTACTACAGAGACTGATGTCAAGGTCCGAGGACTTTGTGAATGGAATACAAAAACGTCCCTTTTCCACTATTCTATAAAACATTAAACTTTTACGAGGAACCTAGTAAGATTTACGTCTAATAGGTCCGGTACAATTAGACTCGGAAACACCGACCGTCTTTTTGTCGGGGGGTTCTAGAACTCTTCCCCTTTTCAGTCATGATTATTTCAAACATTCCCTCTGTTTGGATTGGTAACCTTCACGGAAAAAAAAAAAAAAAAAAAAAAATTTAAATCGGTACGACACACCGGGTATCCTAGGGTCACGGGGCTAGTCCCTAACTTGGACCCGGGCACCTTGAATTTCACGTCTCAGGGTTGGTGACCTGGTGGTCCCTTAAGGGGTTTCGAGGATAGAAATTTCGACCCAAGACCCTAGTCTGACGGACCCAAACTTAGAGAATGAGTGATACACTGAAACCTGTTTACTACATTAGAGAGAGATGGAGTCAAAAGAGTAGACACTTTATCCTAATTAATATATAAATGACATATCGTGGTAACACCCCTAATTTGCTCAATCAGACACATTTCGTGAATGTTGTCAGGGCCAGTATATCACAATACCTTTATAAACGAGTAAACAAACAAATAAAAAGGAAGAAGGAAATTCCTCGGCACACTTCGGTCACCTTATATCAGTTTACATGTCAATGTCGATGTTGGTCATAATGGTCGTCATGGTCTTGATGATACGGGTCACCCCGATACTGGTCTTGTGTCCGTCGATGTCGATGTCGATAGGGGTCATGCCGATGTGGGTCTCGTGGTACGTCCATTGGTACTGAACCGGTCAGACCGGGGCGTAGGAGATCTCTGAACCCACTCAGAGGTCCTACCCCACCAATTCCTGTCCTCGAACGCGAAGTCTTTCTGCCCTTCTACTTCGTCCAATTAAGGAGAACAATTTTTGTTCGGTAGGATCAGTACCCGGTCCGAAAGTGGCACGAAGAGTGGGTGGAGAGACCAGAGAACCGTCTGCATACTTCTTCAGCCTCTACTACGTAACCTTCCATTCTTTCCTGAGGGAAGTGAGTCACATTCTACACTTACAGTGGACTCGCCCCTCACGCCTAGAGTTTAGTGCGGTTCCTCGTTGTCTGCCTTCTCCCGAGGGCTCCAAGGGACCTGAACACCACCAGATGGGGTTCTACATCCAGACTTGGTTTCTGAGGTAACGGAATATAAACAACGTGTCCAACAGTCTAACGACATTTTATTAAAAATTAAAGTGCAAAATTAAAAAAAGGTATGAAAAATACCCGATGCGACTTAGAAACAACGACTCGGGTCGTCAGAAAGAGATCAACGTCCCGTGTCCGAGACCTCGCACGTTCGAGCGCCAAACAGTGGACGCCCGAATCGTCGGGACGTCGTATGCCTTAGGATCAAGGGACTGGTCCCTGACTTGGTCTCTGGGGATGTAATCTTCCGTCTAAGAATTGGTGACCTGGCGGTTCCTCGAGGGGGGTACATAGAATTTAATAGACAAAAGGAGTGAAAGTTCATTATCAACACTAACTTTCAAACCGTTTATGTCATTTCATATTCCTTCTTTGATTTTAGTGGAGGGTCAAAACGATGTACCATTATCGGTAATAACGAATAAATTTTAATTTTTAAACAACACTAAAAAATAACTTAAATTGTCTCTTTTTCATTTTGGTTTCATTAACGACTGGAAGTCTGTTTATAAAAAAGTTTACTCTATAAATATGAAAATTTCCTCAGATTCCAAACTTTTTTAATAAATTTTTTAAAAAAAATTAAAAAAAGTTGTATAAAGACTTGTCTTACAATCCAAATTCCAAATTTCTTCATTTTATTTGTAGCTAAAGATTCATTTATTTCGAAATAAAATTCCATGTTTTTCTGAGGTTCAAATTTTAGAATTCAGACAAAATTCTTAATAAGGAGTTCTCTTCCAGTATCCCTTTTACAGTAGACATTCGTTTTATAGGAAATTTCCTTTGTAGTAGGCATCGGTACCTTGTTTGAAGTATCGCAAAATTTCGTAATGTGACTGGCACAACAGTAGACTAAGACCGTCGTCGCTCGCATCCCCACCCGACGCGTCTGTGTCGAGGTCATCTCCCTACCACTCGACCTCCAGGTGTACCAGAAGAGTAGTGTGTCACTCAATCCTCGTTCCGAGTTGGACCTCAGGGACAGAAAGATCGGAATCAGAGAACGGAAAAAAACGGAGGAAAAATCTCTTTAATAGGACTAATATTGGTATAAACACACACTGAGGAGTCTCAAAAAGATAAAGAAGTAGTAGGCAATAATGTCGGTTGGGACGATATTATCAAAACGTCCGTGACGACGGATAGTTGTGAAGCTACTTATCCATAAAAATATTTAGGGTAAGATGTCTTTTCTTTTGACTTCGAATTTATCAATTGTCGGTTGTTCAAAGTGATACACTCATATATGATTCGTGTATATGTCCATAATTGAGTGAACCACAAGTGTCACCAAAACTCCATTCATGGTATTAACAGAACTAAAATGTCCTCTCCTTTGTTTAAAGTACAAGTTCCAGTCGAATCAACGTTGTAACATCGTTCTCCATCTGACAGAATCTTAGGACGTCAGAACGGGATCTGAAGTCCGAGAAATGGTGTCAATATTACGGAGGGAGAAAAAAAAAAAAAAAAAAACCACCAGTCTAGAATCAAGGGGTTAGCCCCTAACTCGGGTGTGGAAACCGTCACTTTCGTACCTCAGGATTGGTGACCTGGTGGTCCCTTCAGAGATTACGGAGGGTAAAATTGGATTAGCGGTGTGTCTCTGTCCCGGGTCCTCCCTAACAGTAAGAAGTAGACATGGAACCCAAGTCGTCCGGTAGAAGGTCCGGGACAGTAGGTTCACTCCTTCCCACGATATGACAGGCACGCAGGTATGTGAAGATGTGTGGGTTTATGGACAGGAACCCTTAAGGGACCGTCAGGTCACGGCCCACGAAGTGGTGGTACCGGGCCCAAGTCAGGGACTAGTTGACTCTAGGGATCTCGACACACCGAGCCGGTCTTTGTGGGTTTTGTTTTACGTCGTCGTCGTTTTTACGAACGGGAACGACCTCGGAAAACGATTAGACAAGGGTATACGGTAATGGTTGTGACTTACCTCACCGGTCTGACCAGTACGAGACGAAAGGATCTCAAGGGTATACCTCGACGACATGTACGAGTTTTGAAGTTGAGTATTAAATCTAATCTTAATGTTCTCTCTAAGGAGACCAACGTCCTTACCCGTGTCATGAATACACTTTTCTAAGTGGAGACTAGTCAACTAAGTCGTGGTTGACCGACTAAGATAGCTCATGGACTCTTTCAACCTTTGTCAAATGTTTTCTTCGAGTTTACCGGATATTTGGTGTTCTCTTTTATTAAATTCGTATATGATAAACACAATCAGTTCTAAGAGGTCTCGTTATCTCGGCTTTCCTATATACATAAATATTAGACACCACACGAAGTCGTTCGACCTCCGAGTCCGTCCTAAAGATATAATCGTGGATCTCCATCTTACGGATGAAACTCTTAGGAGTCAAATTCCGGAAATTAACTAACCGATTCCGGGTGGGTGTAATAACTCTTATCAGTGGAAGTGAATTTCAGTCGACTAAACATCCACACTTAGTGTAGACGTCTTACAGATCTGATCACAAAGCGGTTTGTCGACCAGTGGTGATGGGACTGGTTCGACTGTGTTTTACATCGGCAGTATGACGATTATGATCATGAATTTATGTTTAATTTTATACGATAGAAAGATGTTTCTTAAGAATTTTACAAGTATACGTACTTTAGTTAAAATGGACTTTCTAAAATAGGGTGTCACTATAGTTATGTCTATTTATAGATTACTATCTAAATAATTTATAACCATTCTAAAATTAATCTAAAAAACAAAATAATTTAGTACAGAAAAAGATTCTTATAACTATATCTTTTTAAAGAGTTACTTTTTTAAGGACTTTATGTTATCCTATATGTCATTCTTGAGCCAATCCAAAAAACCAAAAATAAAACCTCCCACATTGAGTGTATTGTATTTTAAGTGGGAAAATTTCACCTGTCATCAAAAATTTTTATCGGTGTTTCAACACGTCGGTAATGGGGACAAATTAAGGTCACTTCTTATGACACTTTGGTGATCGTCAGTGAGGTTATAGGACAGGGACCGTTGGTGAGTGGAGGAAACCTAAATGCATAGGACTTGTAAGATTTATTTACCTCAGTACATACTCTACACCAGAAACCACTTACTGGAGAGACTGAACTGAAGGCTAAGGAGACAATGTCGTACACAGTAAGGAAAGAAAAATACCGACTTATTATAAGGTAAGAGACCTATAGGTAAATCAACTACCTGTAAACCTAACACAGGTGAAAGTAACAATATTTATTACAATACTTGTATACACACATTCAAAAACACACCTGTATCTTTTCAAAAGTCCCTGTTCAAAAGTCATGAGAAGTGACATATGGACCCTCACATAACGACCTAGTATATCATTTGAGACAAATTGGTAAACTCTTTACCGGTCTGGACAGGTTTTTACGGACCTCGTAAAGGTAAAGAGGCGTAAGAGTGGTTGTCAATGTCAAACAGTAAAACCGATAGTATCACCGAAACTATCGTCTAACGGTGAAGTACCGTTTATCTTCTCCTTTTTCACCTTAGTCACTGTCTAAAGGAGAAGAAACCGAGATTTTAGTGACGCCTACCACTGGTGTCGGTACTTTAATCTACTAACGAAGAACCTTCCTTTCGATACTGTTTGGATGCGCCACACACTTTTTCGTTTCTACCGTGAAACGACTGTTTCCAGATATATCAGTTTTGGTACCAAAAAGGTCATCAGTACCTGCTTACACTCTCAACCTGGTATTTCTTCCGTCTTACGGCTTCTTAACTATAAAAGTTTGATACCACGACCTATTCTGATAACTCTCACGGAATCTGTCGGTCCTTTAGTTTGGTCAGTCAGGATTTCCTTTAGTCGGGACTTATGGACAACCGTCCTGACTACGACTTCGAGGTCATGAAATCGGTGGATTATTCTCGGTTGTGTAACTTTTTCTGGGACTACGACCCTTTATAACTCTCGTCTTCACTCGTCGGCCCCTACTCTACCAACCAACCGTTCGAGTTATCTGTACCCGAACTCGTCAGAGTCCCCCTACCACTTCCTGTCCCTTCGGACCCCACGACGTCACGTACCCCAGAATAAATAAACCGACGTGGTCCAAAATCACCACCGTCAACGTCGTACGTGTCAGAAGTCAACACGGTACACCTTAGATCAAGGGACTGGTCCCTAACTTGGTCCCGGGGGACGTAACCCTCAAGTCAAGTCAGCGAGTCAACACAGGTTGAGAAACACTGGGGTATCTGACGTCGTACGGTCCGAAGAGACAGGAAGTGGTTGAGGGTCTCGAACGAGTTTGAGCACAGGTAACTCAACCACTACGGTAGGTTGGTAGAGTAGGAGACAACAGGGGAAGAGGACGGAAGTCAGAACGGGTCGTAGTCCCAGAAAAGGTCACTCCGTCAAGAAGCGTAGTCCACCGACTTCATAACCTCGAAGTCGTAGTCAGGAAGGTTACTTACAAGTCCTGACTAAAGGAAATCCTGACTGACCAAACTAGAGGAACGTCAGGTTTCCTCAGAACTCAGAAGAGGTCGTGGTGTCAAATTTTCGTAGTTAAGAAGCCACAAGTCGAAAGAAATATCAGGTTGAGAGTGTAGGTATGTATCACTTAAGTGAGTCAGCACAGGCTGAGAAACACTGGGGTACCTGACATCGGATGGTCCGAGGAGACAGGTGCCCTAAAAGGTCCGTTATCATGACCTCACCTAACGGTAAAGGAAGAGGTCCCCTAGAAGGGTTGGGTCCCTAACTTGGGTCCAGAGGGCGTAACATCTGTCTGCGAAATCATAGACTCGGTATAACCTTTTTGGTATCGAAACTGATCTACCCGGAAACAGTCGTTTCATTACAGAGACGGAAAATTATCTAACACATCCAACCAGTATCGGAAAGAAGGTTCCTCGTTCGTAGAAAACTAAAGGACCGACGTCAGTGGTAGACGTCACTAAAACCTCGGGTCTTTTCTTTCAGACAGTGACGAAGGTAACAAAGGGGTAGATAAACGGTACTTCACTACCCTGGTCTACGGTACGAGAATCAAAGAACTTACAACACAAAATTCGGTTGAAAAAGTGAGAGGAGAAAGTAAAAGTAGTTCTCCGAAAAATCAAGGAGAAGTGAAAGACGGTATTCCCACCACAGTAGACGTATAGACTCCAATAGCTATAAACAGGACCGTTAGAACTAAGGTCGAACACGAAATCTTCAATTTATTCGTCCCACTGTTATATGTCGGAACTGCATGAAGAAAGGGTTAAACCTTGGTCAGACGAGGTACAGGCCAAGATTGAGAACGAAGGACTTGGACGTATGTCTAAAGAGTCCTCCGTCCAGTCCACCAGACCATAAGGGTAGAGAACTTCTTAAAAGGACAAACAACACTAGACGTGTTAGTTTCCGAACCCTCACGTCAGAATGGGTGACCTGGTGGTCCCTTCAGGGATGACAAGACTCAAAACATCACTGTTTTGAAGGAAGAGAAATATCCAAATAGTGTATCGATATGTGGGGATTTATCGTCCCAAATCAAAACGGACAAAACCTTAAAATTACGACACGACACATATGACAGAACGAAGAAAGTAAGTCATAAAATAAACACTCTAAGTAGGTTCAACCTATGTTGGCTCCAAGTAAAAGTCACGAGTCATTATGAGGGAAGATTCTTATCAAATGAACAATCCCCAAATTTTCCTTCGACAATCCATAAAACAGTACTAAAGACCACTTGTTTATGGTGATAACGTTAGTTCCTTTTTTTTTAACAAAAAGTTATGTCTTGAACCACAAAGTCGAACACATGAACTGAGATCGAGAAAGTAATCTGTAAGTAACAAGAACTAAATCATTAGAACTAGTCCAAAGGGTTTGGGTTTAAAGTCTTTTCCCGGTGTGGTCTTTTAGACTCTGTACACTGTCAATGTCCATACACATCAAATTATTTGTACCTTACTGTCGGTTTTGATGAACTCATGATTAATGTACAATGTAAGACATTTCAATCTCAATCTGGGAACTAATTGAAATGGTAACCTCGGTGGTTCATTCGGGTATCCTCAGAGGGACGTCACGCCCTCTGGACCGAAGCTAGGGACCCAGCCCTTCTAGGGGACCTCTTCCTTTACCGTTGGGTGAGGTCACAAGAACGGACCCTCTAGGGTGCCTCCTCGGACCGTCCGATGTCAGGTACCCCAGTGTTTCTCAGCCTGTGCTGAAGTGAAAGATGAAAGAAAAGAACTAATTGATCCCGAATCCCGGAGGACGCGTCGGAGTCAGTATTTAGGTGTACATCGGACATCAGTCGGAAGAGATGGAAGGTAAGGAAGTGGAGGAACCTAAGTCGGTCGGTACCTACTTAGTACCCCACGATATCGTAAATGAGGACTTTCGGAGGTGTTCGTTTACCTGGGACACGACAAACTCCCACCTGACAGGGGACGGGACGAGAGTAGGAGTGTTTGGGACGTCTCCGTCGTCCCGACCGTCGGGGCCCTTCCTTCTCCCCTCTTCCCGTGGCTCAGGGCACAGACGACTCACGACACGGGGACTTCGGTGGGAACGAAGAGAAGGTCTGGGGTACGGCGTCGACCTACACTGGCTCCGGTTGTTCCTCAAGTACCTCGTCTCGCTCCTCGACATGCTACGCGACTACCTGACAGTAACCGTCGGAGACCTGTGCCACAGAAGTCTCTAGGGACGGTACTATATCGGTCCTGTTCCCTGTTCGGTCTTACCTGAACACTCCTCTCTTCTCTGAGGAAAAAATTTCAACGGCGTTCTGAAAAAACTTTACAAAGTATTTCTAAAATCATTAGTTGGCAAGGACGTTAATATAAAAAGGAGATTGTGACGACGGAAGTAAACTCAAACTTTTGGGTCTCTGGTCAACCTTCTCCCAACTTACTCCAAGTAGAAACTTGTCATTAGAGTAAATAGGTCTATGACAGTGGATGTGAGGACCTACATTACTAATTCTTGTTTCCACCCAGGATTCAATGATTCGGTTGAAGAATCCTTCAAAGTGTAAATTCCAACACCAATGGACGACCCTATCACAGTGTACCACCCGCCAATGAAAAGTCCAAAGGAAAGGGGGATTTTTAAACGAAGTTTGGACCACAGATCCTTAAGTAATAAACTTAACCCCCCATTTAAAGTCCCGGGTAACATACCAACTTACCACCGAGTCTGTCATTTCACTGACGGACGTTACGACCTCTGGGCCCAAACTAGGGACCCAATGCTTCTAGATTCTCTTGTTTTACCGTTGGGTGAGGTCATGAGAACGGACCCTCTAGGGTATCTGTCACCCCGGACCGTCCGGTCAGGTCCCCGCTGAAGGTTAAAGTCAAAAGTTAACTTATCAGTTTCACAAGTGCGAAGACAGGTACTTTTAAGTCCGTTATGTCCTTGTCTAACGGTAAAGGAGAAAGCCCTAAACGGGGTGGGTCTGTAGTTTCGTGGAGACCATAATCGTCCGTCTAAGAGAATGGTGACACGGTGGACGCTTCCATCTTCACAATTCAGCGAGTCAGGACAGGTTGAGAATCGCTGGGGTACCTGACTCTGACTCCTCGGACCATCCGATGTCAGGTACCCTAAAAGGTCCGGTCTTATGACCTCACCCAACGGTAAAGGAAGAGGTTCCCTAGAAGGACTGAGTCCCTAGTTTGGGCCCAGAGACCGTGACATCCGTCTACGAAATGACAGACTCGTTTGGTCAAGGGTCGGTCGAATAAGATCTGGTTTTTCCGGATCTGACAAAGTCCATGTTCTACCACGGTACATACACGGTTAGGGTGGAGAATTCTTTTACAATTTTGATTTCACGTACGTATTTGATATAATTTGATTTACGTACTCAGAATAAATGTATATCCTTTACCATTAAGTCTTTCGATCGGTTACTCTAATAGTTGGTAGTGGTTTGGTCTAGAACTACATAAAAGGTTTATCCTTTAGGGTAAATGGTCCCGGGAGGACTTTACGGACCTTAATACGGTTCTTAGTGAAGGGATCAAAACACATCTGGACTCCCCACCGTTTCATACATGGGAAGTTTCTAGTAATTCGTCGTCAGAACCCGAGTTCGGACTTAAGAGTGAGTCGTTCTCCTTATATTAACGTCAATATTTGCCTAGGTAAAATGGTGAAAGACTCTAGTTAGAAGTCTCTAACTCTGAGAATTTAAGTAGGACCCAGAATACGTTATAAATTTACTCTTATTCGTTATTTAACTTTTGTAGTCCTCTGCCTGTGTTTGTAGGTAGACACTCAGAAAATAACCAGTAAATATACGGTCCATCGTCGTAGTGGTTTTTGTTTTGGCCAAAGGTGGACTTTCGCGGGGGACAGAGAAGTAAACGGAAAAAAAGAGGACTTTTCCTTCATATTCGGTCACACAATCATTGCGGGATTACTTAGTCACGGGGAGGTCCAAAAGGATTCTCGACCAGAGTCAGGGTATAGGCGTAAATAGTAGGTGTCTACAGGTGAGTCTAAACCACAGTAGGATCTGGTCAGTGTCGCACTTTTTTATGGTTCGATCTGTCTTGACGGACAAAGAAGGGTCAGCAGAGGGGGAGAGTTTCGTCCCCACCCACTGAGGTACCAGTGGGTTTTGGTGACTCGTATTCGTCGTCAGTCGGGAGTTCACAATTGCACTTCTGAGACTCGACGATGTGACATGAGACCTACACGAGAACCGGAATCACGCCCGTTTCAGATCGTCTGGGCTCAGTGTTTCATTTGTAAAAAACAGTAGACCAATACTTATCGGTTATTTATGTCGAAGGTTCCTTTCGGTCTACATTTACTATGTAATATTTATGTCCTGTAAATGTGTGACTCATAGATCGATAACCGGTGTGACGAATCTCAGAGTTGTTCGATTCATGTTTACCCTTCAACACTATTTCGAAGTCAATCGGTAAGTTGAGTGGGTTGAGACGTCTAGGTGTGTCTACTTCTATCGAAATGACCGTTGTCCAGAATCCCCCTCTTTTTATAGTTAGTCCTCCGTTCTTTCGATAACCATATAGGGAGGGTTTATGTTTTTATAATCGGTCGTAAATGATATGGTTGACGATCAAAGTGTATCAGAGGGGAATTCGGGTTCTAATAGGGTAAAATTCCCCACCTCTTTTGTTCAAGGTTCTCTTAAGTTGGAACAGACTTTGATCGGGTGTACGATATGTCGTGTGTGATGCTCGGGTCAAAGTCATGATGATAAGGAGGAAAATGCTGGTGGTCCTGGTCCCAAATCTAGGCTACCCTTTCCCTTGACCTCCCAGTCCGACAGAGGGTTATGGGTTGAAATGGAATAAGATTTCGTGCCGAGGTCGTTGTTCGACCATAAAAGTCAATGAAGTCATAGTCCGTGACGGTCAATTTTTTACCCCGTTGGACGTTTTCTCACACCTTCGAGATTGGTTTTAGGAGATGTGTCTTACACTAAAAACTACCTTTGTGTGCCTAAGTTCACCTTCTGAAGGTCGGTTTTAGGACTCTATATCCTCTCCGCTCACCGTCGGGGTCCATAATACGACTGGACACGACAGTTTCAGAGAGGTGCAACGAGAGCGTACGTCAACCTCTAGGGTACCGGTGCTGTTCGGTGTCGGGAACCTTTGTACGACATGACTGGGTGGTCCACCGAGGGTTCGATGTAGAAATCTCTTGGATGGTCCAGGACTCCGAACACAAGGTAGTGACAGGAGAAGTGAGTGGTCTTTCCAGTTAGGATCTTAGAAGACCGTGTTGATTTTACTCTTACCGTAACAGGACTTACTGGATAAACAAGGAAAGTAGACCAAAAGTCTTGGTTCCAAAAACTGAGCGGAAACCTGACTACGGAATTCGAAAAGTCCCATTTCTGGGTTTCGTGCCGGTGTTAGACGTGGTGAACGGGGTCCTAAAGGGGTCGTATCCATAGATTGGGTGGGTATAGACGTAGAGGTATGACCAAGAACCGGAGACGTTCGGTGAAGAGTTTTCGGAATAAGAACGTACAATCTGGGGTAGTTACCTTGTAAAGACCACCGGAGACTTTTGCAACAGTCAAGGTTATTTCCAGAGACCAACATGGACTCTTTACGGTTCATGTTACCCTTGACAGAAAAGGACTTTACAACGTCTAGTCAATGTCGTTTGTCTTGCCGCTGGCAGTTCCTTTTGACAGTGAAACCCGAGGAAAAACTGGTGTCGTCGATATACCTTCGTCGACGTCGAAGCTATTCCCGGTACCGCCACCCCCCCACTCCGGCGCCCCTAGATCCAGTGTCCCGTCTGGGTTGTGACGTCGGGAGTCTGAGTGGATTTAGGACACGTAGTCCTGAGTAGATGACCTTGTAAGACCTTTGATTTTCTCTTGTCTGTAGGATATCCAACACTAGTGGTGGAAGAAAATGATACACGGTCACCAAAGAGAGTAAAATAGAAGTGTCCTAGCAAAATAGTTGACAGAATGTAGTCTAAATCTGACGAATGAACGGTTTCAGGAGATAGTTACCTCTTTCACTGTTGGAACCCTAAGTTTTATCCTAGACTTACTGATATCGGGCAGGAGGTCTTCTGGAACAGGAATATGGGTAGTCCCACTGAAGGAATAGTATACGACACGTCGGTCTATTAAATCCTCTTCCATCCGTTCAATTGTACGGGTTCCAGTGCCTCGTTGACAGTGTCCGGATAAGTTCCAGACCGACTGGGGTCGTGCACCAGAGGGGATTGAATTCGGTGAAGTCAGGGTCTTTGCGGCATGTGGGCTGACGGGTACTCATTGACGGGGTCAATGAGTGGGCAGTGTGGCCTCGTGTGCCGGCGCTCCCAGCGCCGTCCTCGTCCCGCACCGGGTATGTCCCAGGCCGAAGAAGGTGACGCGGACTCTTGGTGCGCCGGAAGGTCTAGAGCCGGGCTGATCCGGTCATCCGGACCTAGGAGGTACGGCACGAGTTGTAGGGCGGCGGAGATCTCCGTCGGGGCCGTCCACGCCGCGGGCACCGTCGGTCCGATTCCGGCCCATACCGCCTCCTACCCTCACCTGGTGGCGTCTGTCTCTTGGGTTCTGTGTGCTGTGGTGGCTGCGCGCCGACGGCCCATTTTCCTGCGAAGGCTCGGCCCTGCCCCAAATATATCCGGGGCGGGGAGCGTCGACACGGACTGCTAACCGCGTCGCGCGGCGCGCCTTCCTCCCCTCAACATCAAGCAAGCGGAGGCCGCTCGCCGGCCCACAGACTAAGCGTCGGGGTTAGCACACGGCACACTCTGGCAAAAGTGAACCAACCTCCTTCGAACACATTCACCAAAGAAGTCCTAGGCTTCTCTAAGGAGGCGGTAGTAAGTCGTGAGTCACTTGTAGGTCATTGGGTCCTGCCTCGAGCATTTATAGTGGCTGAAAGTTTTAGCCCTTCAATTGGAAATTGGGTCACTCGACTCGGTCCCGAAACCAAGTCTGGCGGACTCTCGTGCAGCTCCTTGTTTCTGACTCGTCCTGAAGCCGCCTCCCTAGACTCCCGCCCGAAGGAAAGCCTTTCCTTCTCCACTGACTAATGTCTTAAGTAATCTTCTTACGTAAGAAACAAACCCGAAGAGAGAAGCCGATTATATATATATTTTTTTTTTTTGATGACTCACGAATGATTCATGTAATACGAGCTAATAGAGTCGATCAAAAGTTTTATTGGGACACATACCCTTAATGTTAATACGGAGAAAGTGTCTATTCTTTTGTCTTTACCGAATGCGTCTATCGTTCGCTCAATTCTGGACTTTACACCTTCAAGTGGAGTATGCGTTGTGAGCATATTAGTGACATGGTCCATGTCCAAAATAGGTATCTTACTTATTCGTAGTTGTTGTTTTTTTTTTAATCACCCTGAGACTCCAGAGTTACGTCCCCGGGGTCAAAGGTAAGGACCAGTTCCTTGATCTAGGGTGTACGACGTTGATTTCTAGGGTGGACACCGTCGATTATGGGTCCGCAGGTGTGTCGGTCGAGACTGGGTCCGAGGAGACAGGTACCCCAAAAGGTCCGTGCTTATGATCTCACCCAACGATAAACGAGGAGGTCCCAACTTGGGGACAGAGGACGTAGAGGACGTAACCGTTTACCCAAGAAATCGTGACTCGGTGGACTCTTCGGGTTCTAAGTCCGTCGGTTTATTTTAAAAAAAATTAAAGTTTATATAAAATTATTCTCTATTTAACCCTCTCAACGTTTTGTACGGGACTTATCCCCGGAACGTAGATCTTGTCTTTCTTGAGACTTCCTTGATGGGACCACCAGGTCACCAATCCTTAGACGGACGGTCACGCCCCTTGTGCCTAAGGCAGGGACCAGGTCCTGCTAGGGGGTACTGCGACCTTTCGCTCCGGACACCCGGTGTTGATGACTCGGACGCGAGACTTTGGACACACTCGGTGTGGATACCTTGGGTACACGCCGTCGATGACTTCGGACTCGACCTTGGACACGACACGTTGTTCTCTTCAGTGGCGTTACTCTTTGGATATTCATTTATTTACCGAGAATTTTGAGTTGTCATTTTTCATTTTAGTGAGGTAAAAAATTTTCCCCCTTTTCCCCCCCCCCGTGTTTTAAACTTTCTGTGGAGTGGTCTCTTCTATTTGTCTACCGTTTATTTGTGTACTTACTGTGAGTTATAGTTTTGTGATGTTTGTACACCTTCCCGATTTTCAATTTTTCTAACTGTTATAGTTCGTTACTGCCTTTTCATCTCGTGCACCTTTAAAGTATGTTATAAGTCCTGACATTTTACCACGTTGGTGAAACCTTTTGCTAAAACGTCAAAAATTTATTCATTTTTACGTGGATGATAGACTGGGTTGCCAACGGCATGCTCCATAAAGGGTTCTCTTTACTTTTCGTATGTAGGCGTGTTTCTGAACTTATACTTACAAGTATCGTCAACATAAAGATTATCGGTTTCTGACTTGTACTGTGTCTACAGGAAGTTGTCCCTAACCTATTTGTTTAACACCATATAATTAGGTCACTTTATATAGTACAACTCACTTTCTTCGGTCTGATATACGACATACTATTTTTAAGATCTTTTATGTTTGCTTAGAAATCACCGTCTTTCGTCTAACTACCAGCAGACCCTCTCCTCCAGTCCTCTGTTCTTAATTTCTTCCTGTACCTCTTTGCAAACTCTTATTATCTATAAGTAATAGAGTCAACACCGAAACTCCTACATGTGAATACAGTTTACTTATAACATGTAAAAATTATACACGGCAAATGAGACATAGTTAATGTAAAATTATTTCTACAATTTTTTTTTCATTCGTTCTCTTTCAAGTCTAGTACATTAAGTGGACGGAGTGTTAGTGACTGAAGAGTTGTGTAAACCTTATTTCGAGTCGGGGATGTCACCGGAGACTTCGGTGTCCACTAAACCGAGGAGGAGGAGAAACGAAAGTAATGGACTAGGGACCAGATCCTCCTAGGGTGTGCGTCGTCTCGTCGATCACCGTCGATCTACGATCACCGTAGGGGGCACCGTGTTGGCGACTTCAGGTGTGTAGGATCGTGGGTACCGCTTGTTGTTCTCTTCGGTGAGGTTACTCTTCGGGCGTGTGACGTTACTTCTCATCGGGGGCGAGGGTCTTTGGTCTCTTTCGGGTTCGTCGTTGTTTCTGGGTCTCGTCGGTTATTTGCTTATTTAAAATTTTTAATTTCTTTATTTTGACTCTAGACTCTCGGTGACCCTTGGACGACACATCGTGTCCCTCGAGTCTGCCAACGAGACACTACTGGATCTCCCACTCTGCCCCCCTCCCCCATCTACACACGTGTCTCGACTACGCGACACGAGATGTCGTCTTTGTGTTGTAACAGTTCGTTAATATAAGGTTATTCTTCTAAGTAATTAATGTTTTATTTTGTTTCCTTTTTCTTTTGTGATTCTAGACAGATTACGTTTATACGTGGACGACACTGTGTGTCACCTCTTCCGTTACCGTGGGGTGAGATTAAGAGAACGGACCTTTTAGGGTACCTGCCTCCTTGGACCACCCGACGTCAGGTACCCCAGCGATTCTCAGCCCGTGCTGACTTGCTGAAGTGAAAGTGAAAAGTGAAAGTACGTGACCTCTTCCTTTACCGTTGGGTGAGGTCACAAGAACGGACCTCCTAGGGTCTCTGCCTCCTCGGATCATCCGACGGTGAACACCCCAGCGTGTCTCAGCCTGTGCTGACTTCACTGAATCGTCGTCGTCGTCGTCGTCACTGTGTGTCAATGGGGTCTTGATGGGACACTCCACCTGCGGTACTAAACAGAGTGAAACGTCTTCCCTTCGTCCCGACCCCTCCTCTTTGCTGAGTGGGGAACCCCTCAGTGTATCCGTCAGATACTGTTTCAGTCGACTGTTGACCTAAGGTCACGGTCCACGTCAGTCCCCGTCTGTACACTGAGGTCGGGTGTCGTCCGTGAAGATCCTCTCCTTCCAGTCCTCAGACTACGACTGTCACGTGAGACGGGTGTACGACTGATGTTTCCGAAGACCCTACAGACCAAAGTTTGAGGGAAAGTTCGACAAGGTACGGAGAGACGGAAGTGGGTGACGGGGACGGACTCATGGGAAGGAGCGAATGGAGGGGTCGAGGGTGATAGGAACCTCTAGGTCGAAGTCGAAGTCGAAAAGGTTCTCCAGAAAAGACTGGGGTACCGAGGGACTCAGGTTGAGACAACACTATAAACTCACTTATTACTCACTTACTTATTTACTTATCGTGTAGATGAAAATAAGTAAGTATGTTGGTATTTATAAATGATCGATTCGTGACTCCTATGTCGGTGACCAGGAAGAGGAGTTCCCCGGACTCGGATCTTCCCTCTGTCTGTAGTGTTTCCTGTTTTCCCGGACACTGGAGTGATGGGTCAGTTACTCCCCGAAGAACTTCTGTATCTAGATTGGACTCCGGATTTTAACCCCAATCAATGGGAAACTTCTCGTCTTCCCCTCACAAGAACCGTAACCCGACTATTCTCCTTTCTACAAGGCGCGCCGACCTAGTTGTCACCACCCATTTCTTCCCTCTCCCACCTTACCCCCCTCTACCAAGACGTGTCCGGACTACGTCTTTAACAAAAAGGTCAACTTGTCCCGTTCCACTACTCTTGTAGGATTACCTTTGGAGTCTCTCCGTCCACCGTGACCCCGTCTGAGAGGACCAAACCTGTCTTGACCGTCCCTCCTAAGGAGGGGGTTGTGTGTGTGGGATGGACTAAAAGGAAAGAGAGGACCTCACCCCCACTCGTCTCTGAACCCGGGGAAGTCCGATCACGTCACTGGCTTCCCGTCTTAATGATCCTCCGAATTGTTTTACCGAAGAGTGACTAAATAAATCCTTTGGACCCGGAAGGGTCCAGGGGTCTAACAGGTCGGTCTTTGTTTAAGCCGGCGATGAGACAGAAGACACGACCCACTAGAACCCGACGAATGAATTGACACAATGAGTAGACATTTTTCGGTCCGTCTGATTGGAGGTGAGTGTTCCAACACATTCCTCCTTTACACTACTATGCTACCAAACGGAATCACTCTTGACGAAGGATGACGGTTGGACAATTTGACGTTGTAAGTGGGTGACACCCAATCACCCTAATTTGGTCGTCTGTTCGATAAACCCTGGTTGGAACTCAGAACTACAGGACCCACAAGAGTTCTGGTCTGACCTTTCTCACCTCTAGAACCTACGGCCTCGTAGACGGAATGGGAACGGGGATTGGGTGAAACAGGACCAGGAAACCCTTGAACGAAAGGTCAGGGGAAGACACCATAGTTCACATTCGATGTGTACAGTCAACACACTGTTCGGTGTGTAGACTCGGAGCCAGAGGACTCGGGATTTTACCCGTGTGATATCGGAAGAGTCTCCCAACGACAGGGTTTCGTATTCTTTGACTGGTAGAGTGGAGTATTTGTAATCGACAGGTCAGGTTTTCGGTTGACATGAGAGAGACCTTAACGTCAATAGACTGATGGGACGGGGGAGATGGACTGACACAGGTTCAGAGTGAGACCTGGTACCCCGGGTCATGTCCGTCCGTCGCCCCTTCGTCGCCCCGGACGACTTGGCAACTTGGACTTGTGACTCGGCCTTCGCGATCCGGTCCCGGTCATCCCGAGGTCCCTTCCCCGTAGACCCACTCTTTTCACGTAGATATTTGGCAGTTGAAAGAGGTCCAGGTTGTCGTGCCCGCGTTGCCCCCCTGATTTTCTCTCAACCCCGACGTCTCCCTTTGGTGGGGTTTCTCACTTGCTTCGCCAACGAGACCGCGACAATCGGAGTCCGGTCACGTGCAACCCACACCACTAGCCAGGAGACATCGGGAGGAGGGGTGTAATAGATCAAATTAGAGAAGAAGGAACTTCATCTAATGATAGAGGTAAAATGTCTCCTCTTTTGACTCCGAGCCTCGCTCATTCACTGGACAGGTCTACAAAGGTGGCCCGGCCCACCGAAGGAGCCGCAGGCCAAGCCGCAACGACTTCTGCGGGGTCCAAGAGGTCCGGGTCCAGACCCGCAAAGACCCCGGCGGACCTCCGTCCCCCGCCCCGGGTCTCTGCCCCGCTCCCGCACCGACGCCCCGCCCCCGCCCCAGCGCGTGAACCGGCGGGCCGGAGCCCTCCGCTCTGCGACCGGTACCTCCGCCCCCAGACGGCGATGGTCAAAGCCTAGCGCGACGACCCCCTGCGCCGGCACCCGTTCTGCAGCGACGACGCCACGATGTACTCCCCGCGCGGACCCTAGGGGCTCGGGCTCGACCTCGAGCTCAGCCGCGGGTGCCACCCGCAGCTCAAGATGTGGGCGTGACACGTCGAAGTCCGACCCGGCGCGCAGTTCGACGTCGAGACCCTGTGTCGCCCGGTCCTCGCGAAGTCCACGCGCCACCCACCTTCCACCCGGCCCCCTCCCTGCTCTTCCCAAACCCCACTCCCCAGAGACCAACCCCGCCCCACTGGTACCCCTAGGAAGTCTCAGCGGCGGGAGTCACCGGGTTCATCTCTAGACCCCCAGGGACGGGACCCGGGCCCAGGAAGTGCGAACTCAGTAAGTAGGATGTTAATTGTCGACCCCCCGACTCGGGGACTCGACCTACGGACTCTGGACCGGGCCGGCCACCTTATAAGCTGTAATTTTGGATCTCCCTACTTACTGGACCCACGACTCTCCCGGGTGTCTTCGTGTCTCCCTCCACAGTCCCTCTCCACCTTTCTTCTCTTTAAACACAACCGACACTGACTACGCATCCTCAAACGGTCCCTCTCTTTACCACTTTGGACGCCAGTCCTTTTGTAGTCCAAAAGAGGTCCTTACCAGTCCTCTCATACCCTTAGTTGGACGAGGGACTGACTCCTTGTGTGTCATTGAACCCTCTCTGTGTCTGGTCCCTTTTCGCTTCGTCTCTCACCACACTTTACTCGACTTTACCCCCACACTCCGTCAGGGACCTACCTCCTCCTGCGTCCTGGCCCACACAACTTCCGTATTGGGAGAGGGTGGAATGAGGGAAGTGGTAATCCACGTAGTGGTCCAGGAAAATGGCCTTACACCACCCACAGGACGACCAGAAACTACACTGTTTGTCCTTCAGGAAACTTGTGTAAGCTCTGACCGTAGTCCTCCAGTACCGGTGAGTCCCGGGCCTGTTCCGCTAGAAGGACGACCAACCGGTGTTCTCACTGGACGTCTCACGGGCAACACAGAGTTGGGTCCTCCGCCTCCTCGACCGACGGAGGAACCCGTACCCGAAATACCTCTGGAGGTGGTTTTCATTGACGTTACACCTGGACCGGAAGCTGTGGGAACGGTTGTGGTAGGTCGTCCGGAACACCGTCCCCCGGTAGTTTGACCTCCTCCTGACCCCCCCACACGCCGAGTAGGTCTTGTGGGTCCAGAGGTCCGTCGGGTCGTCTTACGTCGTGGGCCCGGGCACGTCCACGACTGAGATCCTCCCTTTCCCAATTTCGTCACGACCACCCCATCCCTCACAAGTATAGAGAGACCTCCGGTTTACCGTCTTAGATAAGTCTGTCAATAATGTTTGGTATAGGACCGTGTCAGTACGGAGGATCTAAAACCCCAGAGTCTCGAGTCGGGGAAAAGGTGGTCTTTCCAGATTCTCCGGTCGACACGTCGAAGGACAGGACCTCGGGCAAACGAGACACCCGTCTCCGCGAGTATTCTCTGGGGTGAGTGCCGCCCAACACCCGTACTGACTCTAGTACCTACGCGACACGAGTCGGTCTCGGTCTCGGAGGGTGTGCCACTCTTAGCTTATCGTTCTTGACAGCAGCGACGACCAGAAAGGAGAGAATCGATCCTACGCCGGTAAAGTCCATCACAGGGACCCGAGTCTGTGGCTCGACGAGTCGCACACCTGCGACGATGTGTCCGCTCCTCCCCCCGTCCCCGAAAGTCCGACTCGGTCCAGAAGTCCGAACCTACTCTTTCACGCAGGATTTTGAGCCTAACGACGGGTCACGAGGATGAGGTTCCGGTGCCTAGTCTCTCCGTCCCTACTTATACTTGTCGAGAGACCGACCCGCGTACCACCTGTCACAACCAATCGGTGGTTTTAGAGGGGAGTCCCGACTTCTTGGGTATGGGAGGAGGGGTAGTTTCTAGGATCGACGACCTTCACGATACACCACCGCTTCGGGTCCGACGAGAGAGACCCTTGACGGACGAGTAGACCCCGTCGGGTGTCAGGTCGTAGTTACATAGTCGAGACAACCCCCCCCATCACAAGTTTCTGGACCGAAAGAACGGAGTTGAGACTTCCTTTGTGGGTAGAAGTAGTAAGAGGTACCCCAGCTCCGGTGACAATCCTGTCGTAGTGTCGATTTAGGAGGACGAGTTAGGACGAAAGAAGGGAAGGAGGGGGTGTTCGTCCATAACTAGAGTTCTTAGAGGATTATCCCTGAAGGGACCACCAAGTCACCGATTCTGCGACTCGAAGACTCGAAGACCAAAGCTAGGGACGGGTCCCTTGATCTAGGGTGTACGACGTTATTTCTAGCTTCTAGGACTCACGGTGTCAATTCTGAACCACGTCGGTTCATTTATAAAAAAAATTCTTTCTTAAAGGATTATTTCCAGACGTGTTTTTATGTTCCCCCCTTTTTTTCAGACGTGGGAACCTTAAGGGACCGCCAGGTCACCAATTATAAGACACTAGAGTTTCGGTTCTCGGGTCCAAGTTAGGGACCAACCCCTTGACTCTAGGGTGTCAGACGTACCGCACCTTTTTTTTTAATATATATTTTCAGATCCCCTGAAGAAAGTACCAGGTCCCCGATTCTGACTCACGGGTCACGTCCCCCGGACCCAAGTTAGGGACGAGTCCCTTGTTAATGGGAGTACGACCTTGATTTCTAGAGTGTACGACGTTACTTCTGACTTCTAGGACGGACGACGTTGATTCTGGGCCACGTCGGTTTGTTTATGATTTTTTTTATTTTCAGACGTGTGACTAAAACAAGAGTCTTAGACCGACGACCCCTTGAATTGGACGGTGTCTTCGACGATCCGTGTTTTATAGGTCACCGTTACTTCCTTCCGAAATACCTCTCTCCTTAGAAATGTGCAGTGACTTCCGTCTTCTCCCACTGTCTCCCACTCTACCGACCTACCATAGTGACTGAGTTACCTGTGCTTGAACCCGTTCGAGGCCCTCTGTCACTGCCTGTCCCTTCGGACTACACGACGTCAGGTACCCCAGTGTTACTCAACCTGTACCGTTGACTTGTCCGTTGTCTCATCCACATTTCCCCTATAGACCCTCCAGAGTAACACGGTCGCCCGTACCTGTCCCGTCCCGTCAACGGTATCGTTTTTATCGTGTCGGTGGAATGAGTGAAACACTGGACCCCGGTCAATGAGATGGAGTAACTCAGAGTCTAAGGAGGAGTCATTGGACAGTGACTTTTGGGGAGAAAGGATCCCCAGAACCCTTCAAAAATGAACCCCACTAAAAATCGAAGGAGCGGTACCGTGGACCCGGTCCTCCCAGGAGAGACGCGAGATGAAGGAGGGACGGAAGAGAAAAATTTTGTAGTGAGTAAGAAGACTTGTAGAACGTTCCAACCGTACTGATAGGAGTAAAGCGTCTATTCTTTCCCATCCGTCCTCTCCCTTTAATAAACGAAATCTCAATAATAGTAAGGAAGTAGTTTTTACAGAATTTTACTCGTAGATGAGACTAGACCCGAGGTCCCTATGTCGTCACTTGTCCTGTCTTTTCGTCAGGAGCCCGACTGTAAGAGCACCTTCTCTTTTCTGATCATTCACCCTGATTTACTCAGGATCGAGATTCACGACATTTCTGGTGTCCAGACCCTCTGTCCGGACTCCCACTACCGCCGAGGAAATCTCGTGTACCAGTTCCTTCCGGAGAGAGTCCTCTACCGGAAACTAAACTCTTGGATCTACTCCTCCTTCTTGGTTCGATTTTCGTCTCTAGATCCGTCTTGCTTGTCACAGGTCGAGACTGACCCGTGAAGAATTCATGGTAAACGGTTCGTCAAACGGTAACGATAGAGTCACGTCGTTGGGGTCGGGGTTAGAAATCACGTCTAACATAGTGGGTAGAACTCCCAGAGTCCGGACAACCCACACTGAATCGTAGGTGTAACGGGGTCCCCTAGAAAAATTTTATGTCTAAACTGGACCGACGAAGAGAGGATCTTAGGAAGGGACCGAGGGGTAACGGACGTCCCATTTTAGGTTTGGGAAAGGGGGTTCAGGTTAGATTAGACCAGGATGCCGTAGAGGTGGACGAAACGGACGAAACGGGTCGAAGGGTTGGTGGATGTCGGGACCCCAAACGTGTACGACAAGGGAAACGAACCTTCTGGGATCGTGAAAGGAGGGAGGAACACAATAGACTAGTCGGACGTTGTGAGTCTTATTATACCGGAGGAGAATTGGTAACGTAATAGGGTCGACGGTTTTTATCCCGTCCGAAAACCAGTTTGGACCCAAACGTAGAGTCGAGACGATATATGTTAACACCCTGGGACCCCTTGAGTAAAGTAGATTCGGAGTCACCTGAGTAGACATTCTACCCCTGTTATGATTGATTGTTCAAGATCTTTGCTAGTTTATTGTTGAGTTTCCGTCACGAGGAGTGATCCGTGATCCTCAAGTCTTCCACCTTCGGGCGAAGAAGGGGACTCCCAAAACGAGAACACTGATAATCCCTTGTCTCTGACGGCTTCATGTATGAAATCCCTTTATTCTTAAGGTCTACGATTGTTTCAAGAATTTCCAGGACTAGGGAACGTCTCTCTACCCAACCCGATGGGTGTCCGATGAACCGGAGGTTCGGAAAGGTACTCAACGAAGGAGTAGCCTTTTGGAACGTTGGGTCCGGACTTAGGGGACACGGGAAGTCTTCCTTGTCTTGGCTTCCAGACGGTGGGTCCTCTGGGAAAGACTTCTGGGACGGATAAGACCCTCGGTGACTTTGGACCGTCTACTTCTCCCTTCCAAACAGGCTGGGTGAGACGTGTCCGACCTTGACCTCGGAAGACCCCTCTAGAAAGGAGATGGAGACTCGGAGTCAAAGAAGTACCATTTTACTCTTACTAAGAATGGAGTGTCAAAACAATCTCCTAATTAATACTGTACCTAATTCACAATCCAATGAATTGTGAATTATTTACAATCGAATGAAGCCGGTTGTTCGGGGGAGACCCAAAAAGCACACACTAAGGGAACGAACCTTACAGGGAGGAGGTAGAGACTGTTTTGAGGCAAGTGGGTAGTTTCGAATCAGGTTGGATTGGATAAAGAAAGGGACTCGGAAGTCCCGTGAATGACCTTGCCGAGAGGAGAACCGTCTAAAGTCCGAGACGACATGGAAAAACGAGGTGATCTCCCGTCGAGAAGTTCTGGCCCGACTAAGGGAACTCCTTCGAGAGCCCGTCCCCTTGTGACCCGAAAGTTTTTGGTAAGGCCTTTTATACTTTGTATTGGTTCTTATTTCTTTGATCATATTTCATCACACTTCTTGAAGAACATGAGTATTGAGTCGAAGTTGTTTATCGTGGTTCGGGTAGGACAAAAGGAGAAAAGAAATACTTTCAATAAGAATCTAGGACCGGGACCACCCACTGTCTATACCCTCCGAGAGAGATCCTGGGGACCGTCTCTGCACAGGGCGTCCTCAGGGTCACAAGTCTCTCCATTCGAAGTGTGGTGTCGGGCGTATCTGGACTCACGAGACCCTGAGTCCAGTCGTCTCCCGTCTTTCCCCAGTCGTGTACCCCGGACGTCCCTCCCGTAGAAACGGTTCCCGTAGTGGGTTCGTCACCTCCACCGGAAGAGAACTCTCAAAACACCTCCGTCTCGGATCCCCAGATCGACCGGTCCTTTCCAGGACCCGAGTCGGGGACGAGACGGAAGACATGGTGGGTGGGAACTCCCCTCTCAGGTGGGTAGTCTTTCCCTTCCCCACCCTGAGGGGACCACCAGGGCACTAATTCTTAGACGGAAGGTTTCGTCCTAAGCTAGGGACCGACCCTTTGATTCTAGGGTGTCCGGTGCCCGTTGATTCGGGTACACCGCGTAGATCTCTTCGGGTACACGGAGTTGTTTCTGGGTCGTGTCTAAAAAAAAACTTGTTTCTCCTTCCCTTCCCCGGAAATGGACCTTTTGTTTCCTGATTTTTTGACCCCCTGACACCCCTTAAAAGGGTTGATATCCCTTGACACTGTGGAGTCAGGTCACGACGGGAGGAGGAGGGACGAACTGGGGTACGTCCTCCCTGGGAGAGGTCCTACCGACGAACTAGGGTTTACCACGGAAGATCCAGGAGTTTTGAGTGGGTAAAAACACTGGTGGGGGATGTCGACGGAAAACCAACTAAGTTTGAAAAACAAATATACGGACTTCAATAGTAGTCTCCCGAAGGGACCACCGAGTCGACCACTTCTTAGACGGACATTACACCCTCTGGCCCCAAGTTAGAGACCCAGTCCTTCTAGGGGATCTCTTCCCTTGTCATAAGAGGTCCTAAGACCTGTTCAGGTACCCCAGCGTCTCAGCCCGTGCTGACTCGCTGAAAGTGATCGTAGTCTTAGAACAGTCTACCCTAGAAAGAGTGTCGGGATTTTACGAGGTGTCGACTGTCTCCACTACGAGTCCGACTTCTCCCCACCCTTCGAGTCCCAGTCGGTCGACCTGAGGGGTGTGGGAGGGTTTGGGGGCATTCTGTGTGTACCGTCTGAGGTTTGTGCCCGTGACCTGGGGTGGTGATCCGGACTCCCGACAGGTGGGGGTCCGAATGAGACGAGTGGAGACTGGTAAGAGAGGACTGTATCGTGGAATACGAAGTCGGTGCGACTGTTCCACTGAAGAAGTGTGGAGGTTCGGAAACGTACGCGACAGCGAGGGGAGAGACAGGGGGTGATCCTGAACCCCTCTCTCAAATCCCGTGTCAGTCCCCTCGTCCAAGACCTCAGTTCTCCCTGGACCAACTTTGGAATCGTGGTAGTGGTGGTGAACACACTAGAACTCGTCTAATGAATTTGAGAGATTTCAAGTCAACGGAGTAACTTATTACCCCAATTTACTCTAATAACGTTTCACGAATTGTGAAAAAGAAGTACGAACAACCCCTTTGTGTGGATAAGTGTCTTCCACGAGCCGTGTCGTGCACCGTGGGTTCAAGAGAGACCTCGAGAGTTTAAGCAGTCGGGACGAGGGGTGAGGGACCCGACGAGTCGTGCACACCAGTAGACACACGCGTCGCACGTCCCGAGACCCTTAGTCTGCCCGGACCAATGAATCGATCACGTCACCTTCCGGAACGTGGGTCCGATTCGGCGGGGTCTGTGGCTCAATCCTCTAGGGAATATCTATGGACCACTGTGGAGAGAGGGATGTAGGTCAGTGGTTCCGGGTGCGCACGTGGTGAATTTGTCGACAGTTTAGAGGAAAGAGAGGTGAAACAATGTCGGTGGAGTCAGGTCCGTTGTTGTAAGAATACTTGGAGACGAAGATGTTTACAAAAGAATAGGGGAGGTGACAGACCGGTCTCACTAGAAAAGTTTTATGGTTAGACTGGTTAAAGACGGATTTTAGGAAGTTACCAAGGACGAAAGACCCATTTCGGGTGAAAAGACTCCGGATGTTCTGTGGCGTACTGGACCGGGTAGAGTGAAGTGTGACGTGACACCAACCGTTTACACGTCGCGAGAGAGGAAATTTCACCGGGACGGAAGGGTACCTAGGGAATCTAATGTCGAGTCGACGAGTCTGCGAGAGGGGACTGGGACCCTTGGAGACAAAACAAGAGCAGTGTCTCCGTCCAAGGGAAAGGGAACCACCTTCTTGCAAGGGACACAAGTAAGTAGTGGCAACCGATACGGACCGTATCCGTCCCCGTGTCAAATATTTGTGAGCGACCTACTTGTTCGGAGAGTCCTTCGTGTGTCCTGTTCTACAGAGTCGACCTCCTTACGTGAGTGGACAGTGCGTCGACTAGTTCTTGACTCCAGAAGACTGAGTTGGGTCGAGAACGGTAATTTGACGGACCTAAGGGATGGGAGAAGACAGGAGTTACCTTCTAAGTTTTGATTAAGACCTAAGGAAGAACCGACGGCTCCGGTCACTGAGCGAGGATGACGTCCTTGAACCACCTTCCGAAAAACATCGAACCATTAGTGGTTATCTTGTAGGAAACACACAGGGGGTCGTCGTAGTCCTCTAAGACCTCTTTCGTGTTGGGAAGTTGTAGGAGACGGACCACCCTCCGGTGTTCTCACTACTGACTCGCTGTCCACTACCTCCTTCCGCTCTTCGACCGACGGAGAAACCCACAAATAATACAACTCTGGAGTCGGTTTTCGTTGCCACTGTAGGCCGTGTCTGAAATTCGACGAGTGAGTCCTCTAGATATTCGACATTTCTCTCCCCAGTACCCCGGTTTGAGTTCCACCCTCCCTCACTTTTCGTCCCAGGGTGGTGTCTGGTTCAGAGTCTTCCGTCTCTGGGTTTCGTCCCGTTCCCCCTACACAGGTACGACCACCGGGGACCCACCCGTCGGTGCGAGGGACTTCGAGGACCTTTGAAGTACTAGGTGTTTCCAGAGACGGTCCGTGTCTTGTCCTACTACGATCCACGGTGACTTCCAGTACTGGGACTCCAGAGTTTCGTGGACCAAAGGAGACATACTACCACTTTTATGATGCTAGAGGTGTCGATGTTTGTCTTCGGACGTGCCTTTCCGGAAGGGGGTTCAGATAACGATAGAAAAGAGTCGTAGTTCCTACTTGAGGTCTTCAAGGTCTTTTCGTCTAGTTTTTGCTAAAGGGGTTTGGTCCTACGGAGAAGTCAAACCCCGACTATTCTTTTCCAGTGGGACGAACTAACAATACCGTCTCTGATCTGACTTTCAGGACGACTACCATTCCAGAAGGAACTTCATTTTATTACCTTTTTAGGGACCCAAAAAAGGAGGTAGTATCTTTACTTATTATCACGACGGTAGACGACTGATCTCCGGATGTAAATCGGAACGAATAGGAAGAGACCGTAAAGTTTCCGACATTCGGTACATGGGACAAAGAAAGCTAATTATTGAAGAAATAAGACCTTTTCGTTTACTTTCAGTATAAGTATATTTGTGACTGTAATGTTTCATGTCCCTCTTCCCTCTCCCTCTTCCCTTGTCTTTGGAGATGTTTAGGACGATTATAATTATGAGAGAGTGGTTTGTTCTGGTATTATGAAACAGGGGATAAGTTAGTGAATGTATTATTTGGTGTTTATTTTAGAAGAGACCTTCTATGTGACGAGAAGAAACTCTACCGTCCCTTGTCCCTGACCTTCAACCCCATCCTCCGAAATAAGAAAACCGTCTAGGAGAGTCAGTAATATCTATAACGACGTGACAATTATTTTTTATATACGAAGAGACATTTCGTAATTTTTTTTTTTAGGTTCCTACTCTACCGACTCCAGAGTCGAGTTCATAGAGGCTTATGTAACGACAGGTAGGGGACTCGAAAGGTACGCAATAAAGAACCAACAAAAGGCCTAGTTGCGGTAAGAGACTTTCCTCTCTCTTTATTCGTTACTGTGTCCAATCTCACTCCTTGAAAGGTCCTTTAGATACACACCAATGGTCCGTCGTACCAGATGCGGTGAGGACTCCGACCTCAGGAGTCCTTGAATGTCCATGTCCCGTCGAGTCGTCTGAGGAAGATTGATTTCACGTCAGACGCCCCGGGATTTTCTACAAATATAACCGGTCATCTGGGTAAAGTAACTGGCTTTCTGAGTTTCTCGGGACGCGATCACCCTACCGTTTTTTTTTTACAATTTTCGTCTTCGACTGTAAAGAACGGAAAACCCCTAAATTTCCCTGTCCGACAGTTTTATGCACAAAAGATCCGAATGAGGGGGAGTGGTTAGAGAAAAGGACTACTACCTCTTTTATCCCTTCTCCGGAGACAAAACTCGGACAACGGTTGTGTGTTTCCCTCGACTATAAAGTGTGAACTACTGGACGTTACCTCCTTTGACTGAGATCATTAAAGATGGTATTGGGTAGACCGTTGTAACTCTAGTACCCAAAGTTTAGAAGGATAATGGTCGGTGACCGGTTTAATTGCTGAACGAAACGAGTGAGAAAAACTGATTCTCTAGCAAAATTGTAATATAAACGACGACGACGACGATTTAACGAAGTCAGCACAGGTTGAGACACGCCGGGGTATCTGCCGTCGGGTGGTCCGAGGGGGCAGGGACCCTAAGAGGTCCGTTCTTGTGACCTCACCCAACGGTAAAGGAAGAGGTTACGTACATTCACTTCTCACTTTCACTTCAGCGAGTCAGCACAGACTGAGAATCAACATCAACACAGACTGGGGTACCTGACGTCGGGTGGTCCGAGGAGGTAGGTACCTTAAAAGGTTCCTTCTCATGACCTCACCCCATGACTATAAACGACTGACTATTTATTTGTCCCGATTTTCACCTGTTAAACTATCGTCTTGGTTTAACTGACAGGTGACGGAACTCCCTGAGGGAAGACTTGTTATAACGTGAATCCGATAAGTCAAGTCAGCGAGTTAGCACAGGCTGAGAAACGCTGGGGTACTTAGCGTCGTGCGGTCCGGAGGGACAGGTAGTGGTAGAGGGTCTCAAGTGAGTCTGAGTACGGGTAGCTCAGACACTACGGTAGGTCGGTAGAGTAGGAGCCAACAGGGGAAGAGGAGGCCGGGGGTTAGGGAGGGTCGTAGTCTCAGAAAAGGTTACTCAGTTGAGAAGCGTACTCCACCGGTTTCATGACCTCGAAATCGAAATCGTAGTAAGGAAGGTTTCTTTAGGGTCCCAACTAGAGGAAGTCTTACTTGACCAACCTAGAGGAACGTCAGGTTCCCTGAGAGTTCTCAGAAGAGGTTGNCACGAGTCGGAAGAAGTGTCAGGTTGAGAGTGTAGGTATGTACTGGTGTCCTTTTTGGTATCGGAACTGATCTGCCTGGAATCAGCCGTTTCATTACAGAGACGAAAACTTATATGATAGATCCAACCAGTAGTGAAAAGAAGGTTCCTCATTCGCAGAAAATTAAAGGTACCGACGTCAGTGGTAGACGTCACTAAAACCTCGGGGGGTTTTATTTCAGACTGTGACAAAGATGACAAAGGGATAGATAAAGGGTACTTCACTACCCTGGTCTACGGTACTAGAAACAAAAGACTTACAACTCGAAATTCGGTTGAAAAAGCGAGAGGAGAAAGTGAAAGTAGTTCTCCGAAAAATCGAGGAGAAGTGAAAGACGGTATTCCCACCACAGTAGACGCATAGACTCCAATAACTATAAAGACGGCCGTTAGAACTAAGGTCGAACACGAAGAAGGTCGGGTCGCAAAGAGTATTACATGAGACGTATATTCAATTTATTCGTCCCACTGTTATATATCGGAACTGCATAAGGAAAAGGATAAACCTTGGTCAGACAACAAGGTACAGGTCGAGAATGACAACGAAGGACTGGACGTATGTCTAAAGAGTTCTCCGTCCAGTCCACCAGACCATAAGGGTAGAGAAAGTCTTAAAAGGTGTCAACTAACACTAGGTGTGTCAGTTTCCGAAACCGTATCAGTTATTTCGTCTTTATCTACAAAAAGACCTTGAGAGAACGAAAAAGCTACTAGGTCACCTACAACCGTTAAACTAGAGACCAAGGAGACGGAAAAGATTTTGGTCGAACTTGTAGACCCTCAAGTTCCAAGTGCATAACGACTTCGGACCGAACCTCTTAAAACTCGTAATGAAATGATCGTACTCTATTCACGTTAACACCTCATCAAACTCGTAAGAAACCGTAACGGAAAGAAACCTTAACCTTACTTTTGACTGGAAAAGGTCAGGACACCGGTGACGACTCAAAAGGTTTGAACGACCGTATAACTCACGTCGTGAAAGTGTCGTAGTAGAAAGTCCTAAACTTTATCGAGTTGACCTTAAGGTAGTGGAGGTGATCGAAACAAGCATCACTACGAAAGATTCCGGGTGAACTGAAGTGTAAGGTTCTACAGACCGAGATCTAATCACTAGTGTAGTAGTACTAATAGACCCAGCACTTCTAGAAAAAACATGTCAAGAAG